>CABFPE010000485.1:388501-406186 GCA_900660155.1 Hofstenia miamia
TATATATATATATATATATATATATATATATTAACATATTATCCCCTGACTAAATTAAGCAAATTACTAAGCATCTAATCTAATTCATCTTTCCTTTCCTATTGCATGTTTACTGCAGACAAGACTAATTGAAATGATTGGGGGAAATAAAGGGAAGTGTTCGAATTGTCTGGACTAAATGATTTCAAAACATTGTTTGTCGTCAGCGTGTCAAGCTTCTGAAAATGTGGGCATTGGGAAGGGTAGCGGTTATAAATTTACTCTGCCTCAAATTCTTGGATCAAAAGCTTTAATTGTAAAAATATCGTGCAAATTTAAGTAAGATTTTTAGCCAGAGCGTGTAAAAATTATTTTTGCTTAAAAGCCAAAGAAGAAATTTACAAATTTTCATATGTAAAAATCTATTTATACAGTTTTAGGCTTTTTTTAAATTGAGGTAACTTTGTTACCCCATACTTCGCTTAACTGAAATTTATTTTAGCATTGTTTAACCGTTAAGGACTTAAAGACTTTTTATAACGATCTAGAAAAAAAAATTATATTCACCAAAAAATTACTTGCGCATTTTATGCATTCTTAATTGTATAATTCACAATTTATCCATATACATCAGAATTAAAAATGAAGTTAAATTTATTTAAATCAAATATTACTAAGAAATTCGGCATTTCCATTTGACAAAAATCTAGTCAATTCAATCAACTCACCATGAAAGGGGGGCAGTTGCCCTCCGCTCGCGGTTTCTACGCACAGTTACCTAGTTTAGAACAAAGTGAAATTCTAAATGCTATAATTCAATTTTAAACGAGTATATTATCAGGAATTTCTTAACATGTTAAGAATGCCTTGATATGATGTATATTAACTCTTAGATTTATCAACATTTTGAATAGTTACAGCTTGCCAATACTCAAATCAGAATAATTTTTTTCTTTGCACATAAGCATACAAGGCCTACTGGTGAAAATACTAGTTATGTTTAAATTGATATATAAATTCTGATTCTAGTAAATATTGTATTTCTTAATGTGCACATCTTCTACAAACGGGGAAACGTATTCTAATATTTGAATAGATTGCTCAAAAGAACAGTTTTTGAAATCCACGAAGCAACTGACCAGTTCATCGCCTAAATGAGAATTGTTACTGTAAAATTTGAAAAGCTCATTCTACCTTTTTCTATTAAATTTTCAAATTTCCGATCACATTGGATTTCTTTTATAATTAAGGAATTTTGTGGTGACTCCTCCAAGTTAAAATTAAGAAAGTCATCCAGTGATTTAGACACCGTGATCAAGCCATCTAAAAATGGAGTGTAAACATAACATTTTGACAAATATGACGAGTATTGTGCATTATAATTCTTATATTTCAAATGTTTCATATATATATAGACATATACAAATGTAAATAAATAAATATATAAATAAATATATTTATATATGTATATATATATTTATGTATATATACATATATATGCATATATATATATATATATATATATATATATAATATATATATGTAAATACATAGTGTGAATCAGAATTACTTGTACTTGAATAGCTCTATATGAAATCATGAAAATATAAACATATTCTATGTAGATGTTGCGGCGGTGCACACTTCGTTAAAAAATTTCACTTAAGTCTAAAGACTGTAAATCAACAAATTGTTTAAAAGTACCGCAAATTCAATTTTACTATATAGATGTTCTTAAATTTTAATCACTACACGGCATATTTATCAAAAGTTACATTTTGTGAAGAATGTGTGCATAACCGTATTTACCACTAAATAAAGATAATATGGAAAAATTCACATGTATGATTTGAGAATCTGGGAAAAACGCAAATTCAACAGCTTGGGCTTGCAGTTCGTTTCAGTCAGGGGAATTTGACGGTAGCTTTTTTTTAAATACAGTATATCTTGTAATCTTTCTTTAGCTTCTTCTTAAAGACAATTAAAATTAATTCCATCATGCAAGAACATCTATTCAAAATATGTGAATATTTTCATAGTATCGCATATGGCTTATCCCAGACCAATGAATTATAACTCACCCTCTATTTATTTTATAGACATCATATTAATACATACCTTTATCTTTAGATTTTTTTCTTTTCAAAAATTTGAAATATCCTAAACAATATGTAGTTAACTAAAAAAGATCCTGAAATTAAAAATTAAGTTGTAAAGAAGCTTGTGTAATTTGATTTTTTAAAGATTACAAACGGTTTAGTAATGCCTTGAAGCAATAATGATGCAAATTCAATTTTATAAACAGTGCTATAATTTCTATCATTTTCAATTTGTCCAATTATTAAAACGGTGCTTTATACCCATGGTAATAATTTTTTTGATATTCTCACTAGTAGTGTTTTTGCAATAAGTTGGGGCTAGATTAAAACTAGAAACGGCTTATTTGGAATAATACAGTTGTACATATATGTGTGAGTGAATGTTTTATGCATTATTACTTTTTAACTATTAGAGATCTCTTTCACATTCTTCCAATAAAACAACAAAGAAACTTCAAACATAATAAACTAAAGTAAGCCAATAAGTACAAGCATTCATCTAACTAAAATCTATACATAGATTATTTTGTAGGTTTAAATTGCTAAAATGTTATTGGCAATTTAATTGTCACACAAATTATATATATATATATATATATATATATGCACCAAAATGAAAGTAATAATAGTTATTCTAAAAATCATAAAGTATTTGCTCATGCATAACCAAGGTTAAATATGTTTTGGTTATTAAATCAAAGTTAAATATTTATTTAATTTATTTTTTTTAAACATTTCCCTCCACACAAATTTAATTAGAAATTTTCATTCTAACTGCCTTCGCTTGAAATTTAATGCTAAAAAAAATAGTTTGCTTAAAAACATTTTATGTAGAAGTCTACTTCCATAAATGTATAGACTTTTTATTTGTGTTATTTTTGATTAAATAAATTATGATTTTACGAATTTGGAAAAATCGGAAACTTATTTACTGACTAAACCTTGTATATATATATATATATATATATATGTATGTATATATATATATATATATATATATATATATATATGACATGTTTTTATTGTATTACTGAATCACAAATAAACTTACTGGAAATATTAATGGAAAGCAACCTTTTAATGATTTCATAAACAGTGACGAAAATAAGTAATAGTGTGACAATGAAAAGAATTGTAGCTCCAATTGAAAGCAGACACCAAGCAACTAAAATTTCTGTTGTTATTTCAGAAGGGAACTGCATTGCGCATTCACAATTTCGTGAATATCAGTAGCGTACTTGGCGCGTAAATAGGTGCTTGATAGTGCATGAACTACGTAAATTATAGTACGTTCAATTGCAATCAATTAAATTTATCTGAAGTTTAAAACACGATCACTGATGACTTTAGCAGATAAGCGCTTTTAAGAATTTTGTTGAGTTTTCAAAATCATAAAATTACAATTTCGAGAGATCGACAAAGCTTTGCATTAGAAACAAAACAAGGACAAGAATTTTCGAAAAGTGTTTTACTTCAATGACTGTATTGTGTGTGACTTGGATCAAACATGTAAATTACTCTCCTTGTTTACACGGTCAGTTGCTAATTTGGCTGAATTTTAATTATCTACTAGGCCAAAGATTCAGTCCACTGCCAATTCAGATTACTAATAGCACCATTTTAACCTCTAAATTCACTAGTTATAGTTGATTAGCTTACTGCAAAAAATTAACACGACACGTTCAAATGCATCGCTCTTTCGAATTTCCCTTAAAGTCAGTATAGAAATCAAAACCGGGTAGTGAGTAGACACGATATGGACCTGACACTAAAAGGTTTTGTTTCATTTGTGTATGTTGTGGTGTGGAACATTATAAACTCTTCTCGTTATTCATATTTTTTTAAAATTTAGCCACAATACAAGACAATATACAATACCTAGATAGACTAACTGTTACTTATTGAAATTTTGACATTGAAATTTTTTCATAGAAATGGGCTTGAGGACGATTTCAATTTTGACTGTAAAGGGTTTCTATTTATAATAAATGTTTTTACAAAGGGATACTGATAAATATGTACAACGAAATCTGTTTAAGCTGAGGAAAACCTTAAAATGAAAATGTTTGTTGTATTTCTGAGACATGTACATTCAAACAAATTTATTGCTATTCAATAGAGTAGATCTATGTGTATGAGGCTTGACTATTAATGCCAAATTTAGTTTAATGACTGTGCTTTCATAGTGTAAAGAAATGAGCAAAGACACTGAATCTCCTGAATATGAAGAGTTGATTAAAGAAATCGTTGCATCGACAGAATTCTGCACTGAAGAAGTGAAAGACTTAGTTGAAAGATTCAACAAACAATTTCCGAAAGGCTACGTTTCACAGAAAGAATTCATTGAAGTTTTCGGAAGTCATTTCAAAGGAAAAAATTCTGATAAAATGGCCAAAATTTTGTTTGTAGGATTTGATCGTGATGCAAATAACAAGCTAGATGTTTTAGAGCTCTGCTTTGGATTGTCGTTACTATCCCCAAGGTAAAATTCTTTAGAGAATATAGTCTCCAAAATAAGTTTCAAGGCAGGAATGACAATAATATTTTTTTTCATTTTTCAAAATCGAGACAAAGCTAATTATGAGAAATTTTATGCAAATTTGAAACTCTTTGGGGCCCACACATTTCAAAATAACAAAAGTCATTATACAAATATAACAGAAATGTTGGGTCGAAATTGAAAAAAATATATTTAATAAACAATTTTTGACAATTTTGGAGGCCCAATAGTTATGCAGGTACAAAATATTTAGTAAAATCTAGTTAGTATACACGAAGATATCTACTGAAAATCTAATACATAAAACTGGGAGGAGGATGTTGGGGGAGGAACATATTGACATCTTGCACAGCCTAAAAATTTAGAGTAACGCCACTGGAAACAAACTACATATTGAACTGCTATATTTTCGTATCTATTAAATTTGCAGGGGAAATAGTGTAAGGCAGTCAAAAAACATCATTTGATTTAAAATTTTTGAAAGATTAACATGTACATTTTTTATTGCTTTCATAGAATATTTTTCTATTACAAAAAATATAATAGTATGTAACAAAACAGATTATCGCGAATATATCCATAGAATTTTGAAAATATATGAAAAAATGAATCCAAAAAATTTTAAGTTCACTTCAAAACAATCAAATAAGAAATTTTATGGATAGAAATGTGATATAATAATATATAAATAAGTGTGGGGCATAATACATTTATAAATAAATTTTCTCCAAGCACTATGCTAAGATACAGGTGATGTAATGTTTATATCTTAGGGCTTCGATTGATGACAAAATTGAGCTAGCATTTGACATCTGTGATGCAGACAAAAATCGTAGCATTTCCAAGAAAGAACTGCAGAAATTTATGACTGCAATCTACTACCTTAGTTCATTCAAGAAAGGAGACGCCAAAAAGTTAGCTGCAGATAGAGCTAAGTCGATGTTCAGAAATTTTGATACTGATTTAAATCAAAAGATCTCCTTGACCGAATTTAAGGATGGCCTGAAACGCGAACCTGAATTTCGGAACAGTATTATCAAACTTCTCTCCGGAGAATAAAACTATCCAAATTTATGAACTGAATTATTAGAAACACAATAATATCCATTTTTTGCTGAAATATATCAATTTTATAATGTTCTTTTTGCACTAATATGAATAACTTGAAAATTTCTTTGTCATTCAAATACTTACACAAACTATGGCATGAATTCTCAACAACGAATTTTCTTTGGGCTTTGAAACAAAGTTTATTTTTGAGTTAAGATGAACTTAGTTAGCAAAGTTTTGAATAGAGTTTAAACTATTTGTATTAATCATTTAGAAGACATTTGACTTAAATACGTTTAAAGATGCGCATATACTATAGAATCGGCACTGGTTGTTGTATCGGCCAGACCAAATGTTTTCGTTTTAGCATGTAAATTTTAAATATGTTGATATTAATTTGTCTATAAGCAACAGCAATTTGTTATAAATAGAACAGTCGTAGCACAGTTGTAGTGTTCGTTGGGATCTTCCGCCTGCAGTCGTGTCCCTAAGAATAGGTCCCTATATATAAGTAGGTGTGCAAAGCACAAGCGGAAGATATTACAATAGATATATAAATGACTTTATAAATATTAGTAATTATGTTTGAAATACAGTGGAAGTAATCACATTTACTTTAAGTGCTTAAGAGCAATAAGTTAAGATAAAGATATGAAGTAATTGTTGCGTGAAAACCCTTTATGGCATCTGAGGGTGAATTTGTTGTTCGCTAAATGATTAAAAAAATGGTTTTAATCCATTTACCTGATGCATGGTATACCAAATAATTAAGATATTCTATCAAGTTGGCTCATGCGAGTTTTGCGATTTGCATTTTATAATATTTGCAAATAGTTAATAATGTTCACAATTTGCAAAATAGATTATTATCACTGTTATGGCTAACATTGACAATTTCAGGTCATTATAATGTTGTTTATTTCTGTGAGATCAAATAAAGATTTAGTCATTTTACGATAAAAAACGAGGCATATGCACCGATCAGAACATGTGGTTGCACAGAATGTTGATACAGAAATTGTATCATGCTGGCGAGCAAAGTGCTAAGCATTAATTAATGTTAAAGGATTTGATCTATTAATAATAAGGTATATATATATATATATATATATATATATATATATATATATATACATACATACATATATATATTATGCTTAATTTAACCAGAAANGTTGTGCAACTCATACTATCACCCTGGAGTCACATGCAAGAATATATGAAAATTGGTATTCACTGCTAAACAATTTGATTTCGTTTGTGTGAAGTATTTCTTAGTTAGAAAATGTTTCGTCATAAATCATTACAAAATGGGGCTGCCTAACGTGAACATTATGCAGTTTTTTGCAAATATTCAAGCCAGTTCTTAAAATATGAAATAAGGAAAAATTCTGCTAAAAATTGACATTAGACATTTATTCACATTAAGCGCAACATATATATATATATATATATATATATATATATATTCACATTATTTGGCCAAATCTTATAAATAAATATGAAACATACAAACTCGCTTGCCTCACGATCATTCACTTTACCATGGAACGTATCTGACAATTGCAAGTAAATTTCTTACTTAGATGCAGTGAAAAATTTAAGAAATCTTGCTAAAACATTCATCTTAACATCTAAAACCACTGAATTTAGGAATGTTTAAATCAACCAATAGACTTTGATAATTGAATCTTGCATTTCATTACTAATATCAGCACGTTCATTATTGATTCAGAGATTTAATGTAAAATGATATTTGTTTTATTTCTCCTTGCTTTCACTTATGTTTGCATCTGCTATAGATAACATCCGACAACATTTTGCTGATCACCTTTCCTCAAAATTCATTCCCAAGATTGACAACAATCTAATTTATGTAACTATGAGACTGCGCAATATAATATCTGTAGATGAAAAAGAAGGTAAATATGAAGCCAACATATATTATTTGATTTTATATACGGTTGAACACATGCACTGGAATGTTAGTGACTTTAATCCGCATAAAGTTGAACTGAAACAAGGCGAGATTTGGGAACCCGACATTACAATCACCAATATGGTGAAGATTGAGAATTTGAGCTTTTCCAAAATATTCATTTTTTCTGATGGTTCTGTGATCATTACAAACATAATGACAATTGTTACAAATATCGATAATGACATGACAGAATACCCATTTGATGTTCAAATATGTCACATAAACGTGGGTAACATGATACGGCGACATATATCAAGCTATGGATTAACTAATCTAGAAGTAAACCTACATTCTGATGAATACATTATCAGTTCCCAGTGGAAACTCTTAGAACTCCGTATTTCAACTCGATGTTTAGATACCTCAATAAGATCTTGCTCTAAAGAAGATGTTGCAAATTCAAATAATAGCTATTGGAAAGATATTCAATATTCTGTGATCATGAAACGAGATCCGATGTTCCAGATCTACACATTTATTGCCCCATTTTTAATAACAACCTGCTTTACTCCTTCGGTGTACGTACTACCGCATGAAGCAGGTGAGCGGACATCACTAGCTATAACAGTGAACTTATCATATATGGTAAACTTTCTCAGCATAGGATCAATTTTTCCAGCGCGCTCAACAAGTTATCCTGCACTGGGACTTAACTTTCTAATTGCAGCTTTGATGTCAGTATCCTCAACTGTTGTAAATTCCATTATATTAGCTGTGTACTTTTACAATCACAAGAGTGAACCCCATTACTTTTTAAAATTCTATGTCTGTAATAAACTGTCTTATTGGCTTCTTGGCAGAAAACAGATTGATGAAAAAAGGATAGTTCTTTTGAAAATCAACAAAAGGCGGCTCAGATATATTGGAATACTGTATGCTTAACATTTGACCGCATTATGTTTGTTATTCTTTGTCTATATTTGGTTTCTCTGCTTCTCAACTCTTCGTATTCTGTGAATATATGACGATGCGATTCCTTAACTCAAATGCTATTAGAATAGGTGTTAATTAATGCAATATAGCTTTGTACGATTTCAAAATATGTTCAATTCATACTAATATTTTCATTAACATATCTGCATATGAAAATTTGTATATGTAAATGTAAACATTTAGCCTATATGCACAAAGTAAAATAAACATTGAAATAGGGTATGATTTGAAAATTATTGAAAAAGCAATTTGTAATAAGGCATTCAATTTAAATACACATATTTTTAACTTCGGTAGTTTAGTATGTTTTTTAAAACTTGATTTCCAAGTTTATTCCGGTTAAATTTTATAATGATTTCAGGTTTTAGACAGTTAATCTCGGTAAATATATTATTTTACATTCTAAAAGCCACTCTAACATAATGAATTATACTCTTAAGTTTCCAGCACAACATTGATATCCACTATAATACAATTGAAAAACTGAGAAAACGACAAAATTTCACACAATATCACATTCACTTTTCGGTTCTTTAACCTTCTATATTGATGCAATTGTATTTTTGTTATTCCATGACAATAACAATTCTGAAAGTATTCAGCTTTCTTATAATTTGTTAACAGGTATTGTTTGGGTATTATGATTGTAATACTTTCAAACAATGCACCCCTTATATAAATATACAGCTGTGCATAAAATACACTTATTGATATTAGCCAAATAATTACATATTGGCTGGAACAGCACATTTACATTTGGTAAGATCGAAACATGTCGGTTGTTATTCAATTCAGAGCCATAAAAATGAAAAACAGAAATGTATTATATTTTATATACTATGGTCATAAAAGCAAATTTGTCTTTGTAGCAGTCAGGAGACGCGTGGAATAGTAATCAAGCTAATTATTGATATTTTTCACATTACAATATACACATCAGGTTAAAACTTGAGTTGGGCTCAGTTGCCAGATCAGGCAGTGTTACTAAAACTCAATTTGAATAAATTTTAACTTTGTAATCAATAAATAAAAATATATATCAACAAATGATTTATGATATTTAGAATTATATTTACTGTAGTGAGTTGCAAGAAAATGAGATGCGTAAAAATCTAATCTATTTCATTTCTAATTATACAAAAACGGTTAAATGTTTAATACATATATTTTTAAACAGTCTTTGAGTATAAGTTTCTAGAGCGAATCGGCTATCCTTTGCTATCAATAACTTCCCTTAATCTCTTAGGAATGGAACTAATTGGCAAATCTTGCCTCGTTTTCTCAGTAATAATATATGCTGTTGACTTTGGAGCAGACTTGTCAATGAGCCGAGCTTCTAACGAGCCGAGCCAAGCAAAGCTTGACGACTGCATAGCATATAAAACGAGCCCAAAATGACCCTTATTAAGTCAAGCCAATTTACAGTTCCTCTTGTTAATTTGATAATGCAGAATTTTCCTATTTTTTCATGAAAGAAATTCTGAGAGCTCAATATTTCTTAAAAAATCATCGAGCTAAAAGGAACTGAAAGGTTCTATGTGGCGAGCTGAACCGAACCCAGCCGACCTAGTCTTCAGGATACTCGTGATACTATAAACGTCTGTATAAATTAAGATAAATAAGTTGTTTACTCAAAGTAAAAACAGAAAGATATATCAAGCAATCTTCACGACATAATTTTTTACAAAGTCGAGTTTTTAGTATTTCTCTATTTTAGGAAACGTTTCTCTTCGACATTTTTATTAAGGCAATCTTCTACTACAGTTCTCAGGTTTTAGTTGTTTGAGTTCACGCCATCTACTGCGATTCATTGATGTTCGCTGTAGTTCCGGACCGGACAATGCATTATGTAATGTAGATAGACGTTGATGATGACGAATGATTAAGAAACGTGTAAATTTCAAAAGTTCGCAGACACATTAAATATTCACTAGCAAGGATGAATCATATCTCACCAAATATATACAAATTGCTATGACCAAAATAATTATGAATTGATTTCACAGGATACAACAGCAGCAGCAGCAGCGCAAATGAGTAACCTACAGATTCTGTGGTAATTACTTAACAGACCAAACCATAAATGGAATTTGCCCAGAGGGTCAGACGCAAAGCACATATTACAAAAGTCTACATGTCTTGTTTATTTTTAGGCAATATGTTCTGCTCCTTGACTGCTTAGGTTGTCGATCAATTGAAGAATAACGAAAGGTGGGCTTCTATTCTATGTTTATGATAAGTGCTCCGGTTTTACAAAATCCGCATAATTACCAATTGTAATCCATCTAAAACAGCCCATTGTTCCATTGTTCACATCATAGGATGTCTTTCATATGAAACAATTTCATATTAATCACGCTTAAGCTACTACACAGAAGGGGTCTGTGGCTCCTCAGAAAATGAAAAATAGCAACAAGAGTTTATGTTAAAAGCAAAAAATAGAATGCAAAAATTTAAGAAATAATGGGCATAAATTGCTTGCCCTAACAATTAATTAAACATATCGTTCTTTATATTGACAAAATCAAACCACCCCGTTTTTACCTTAATGTTGCAATATAATAAAATGTAATGATAAAGTGTAATAATAAAACGTTTTTTTCTTATTATTTTATTCTATCTCATCATCAAGTTAATAAAATGATCAGTTTGTTAGCTAGAACAAAGTTTTCCAACCCCCCCCAACGCTGCATATTTCAGAAATGCATATTCTCATTTTCATGAGTGGTATTAAAAACAATACATGTGAAAATCAAATGCTGCAAAACTCAGAATCTCTTAAATTACAAAAAACATAAAGTAGATATCTCTATTTATAAATTTTGTTGTATAATATATTAATCCTCTCATACAATATAGTTAATTGATCAAAGTTCCAGAGTCTGACAGGAGAGGGGACATCTTCATCATGACCAAAGGGAGGCAAAGCCCCGCGAAAATTTTTGAAAATATTGAGAAAATATACCCTAAAAATAGATTTCACGCCAATAAATTTTAAATTTTTCAATTTTTTTACCGATATATTTTTGATTTAACCAGTTAAAGTAATTTTTGAAATCCTGACGGGGGGGGGATTCACCATATTTCCTCCTCTTGCGTACTTCACTGTCCACAGTGTTTCATTATCCACTTGTGAGTTCAAATTTGTTTCTGCGCTTTGAGAACTCATGAAGTTTGCAATAATATAATATTAAATGCAAACGTTTTATATGCAGGAACCCAGCCTCTTCATTTATAAATATTCATTGACAGTGAAAAATTTGAAAATGATGACGTGTGTGAAGTATTTAAGGACAAGTATGCCAGCTGGAGACAAAAGCAACTAAACTACGTGTCGTGGGTATTTGAATTTAAATTAATCAATTATACGTTGACTTTGATCATAATATCATTTAAAGAAATCATTATTAGATTCCTATTTTTAATGCTATTTATCAAATTATTAAAGTTATAACAGCTCTTTGTTGCTTATTCTAATGTTGAATAAATGATTTTAGCCTTTTTAATATACAATGTATAATGCAAAGTTCTACATTTGAGAGTATCAATGCAATGTTTTAGAATATTCTGTAACTGCTTTACAAATAGATTCTTTATTTAGAAGTTATGACATAAAGTAGGGAACATATGAATTTCACAACTGAATGCTGAAGCAAGAGATCATAGTTCAAACTTCAATTTACTCTTTTCAAGTTTCATTGTTACCTGAAAAATTACAACTAATTATATTTATAGTACATCAGAAAGAGTAGTTAATGAAACAATTTAAACATTATTTATGAGTTCTATGATATCATCAAATGCGTAAGTGAATCATAACTGCTCAAGTTCAGAACATATGTTAGATTAATTACTTAAATGGATATATATAGTTGCAAAGCAAGCAATTCCTAACAATATTGTAGATAGAAGCGGCTAATTAACTAGCCAAATGCCATTGATGCACAATTCAATGTCTTTGAATAAATTAGTACATCATCAATAACTGAAGGTTGACTTTGAACAGGAAATTTCACTCCCTCTCGGGTGTCAAAAACAACAGTATAATAATCCTTGTGGAAAAATATGTCAACAATGACATCATTTAAAAGAGGAATAAACTCTACATTTCTCGAATTTTCTTGCGACATTTGAGTTGAAACCTCTCCTCTAAATCCTGGCATCAGTTTTTCTAACATCAACAACTAGAATACGTCTTTTTCCTTTCCTAAGCCGTATAATCAGATGAAAGTCATAGACGGGAAGGGCTACAGCTCTCGTTTTGGTAATATTTTCAAAATTTGTTTTAGCAAATGCATGAGTAGTTTTCAGAAAGAACATGGCGGAATCACCAAGCCAACAAACAAATTCTAAATTATTTCAATATTAATGAATAATTTATAAGTTTGCATGCAAATTTGCAGATATATTAAAGCATTTTATAACGAGCTCATTCTAATTAACATTGCTTAACTTTTATTGCTAAAAATTACTAAAGAAATTCAGAACAGGAATTTTCAAACACAAAAAATTTAATGGAATACCAATTAATTAATCACATTATTTTTAAGTTTTGCATTAATTGTGCATCTGATCTCAAATGGAAGTATTCAGCAAGAGTACTGCTTTTAGTGTTGAATAAAGGTAGAGCGTGGGGGAACTGAAAATTTGTTTAATCACCCCTTCGAAAAATTGCAAGTACTAACAACACTTAGTGCGATAATCAGATTTGCTCTAGATTTCTTATAAATATTTTCAATTGTAAGCAACTTATAAATGAAATCATTTTTAGACATAAATCAGCATTCTATTTTTTAAAAATTCGATTTTAAATTCGTAGCATACATTTTTAATGTAGTAATCGATGCATTGTTGTAAAGATGCTAGAGATAAAATTTTTATCTAAAACTATTGAATTTAAAATGTGCAAGGGAACACACTATACATTAATAAAACCTAGTGTATGTACTCTTCCCACAAATTTCTCTTTGGATTCAACACTAATATATTGGCAATGCTTGAAAATGACGATGTTTGTAAAAAAATGAATAAAGTCCTAAAATTATAACCAAGACATAAGTCAAAAAGCAAAACTTAACCAACAAAATGAAGCAAGAGACCAACTATTTAAGAAGATTAATTTTAAATGGAAGCAAGAAGAGATTAAGCTTCCTCAAAAAATCTTCTAATAATGCTTGTATCCCAAAAGTTTTAAGATTTGTCAATTCGTTGGCATCTTGAAAATTTAGAAACATATTTAAAGCCCTCCTCAACTCAAGGCACTGCGAAAAGTAATGCATAATACCAAAAATGAACTCAGAAAATTTAAAGAATGGTCGAACCATCAATGCCAATAGATGATTAGTTCTAACCATCATCAATTGGTTTTAAGCACGAGGAAAATTTTGAAAAATTTTAAGACAGAAAACAGTATTGAAGAAAAATTTATTGCAAAAAATATTGTTTGGAATCCATCATCAAGAAAATTACCTGACTAGAAATGGAAGCACTTGCTTATGGAATGAAAATGTCTTTGCTCACAAATCTAACAAAATGAAAACTTTCGGGAACATTTCTACAAAAATGTCGAAACACACATATATATATATATATACTTTGAATTAAATTCTTTAAGTCTAATATTTAGGCAACTAATCGGTTAATTCTCCTCAAAAAATTAATAGATTTACAATTTTGAATTCAGCATATTAATCAATTCACCGTCCGCCCTTATTTCAGGCAAACATTAAACAATATTATATCAGGAGCAAATAGAAACTGTAAAACCTTCATCTATGTGATACTGTGCCAAATCATATTTTTCTTCCAGAATGTTGATATCCTTTCTTTCTGGATTGACATTGTCGAGAGGACATGGAATACCTCCATGCAATGAGTTGCATTTTGGGAGTCTAGGCATCAAATGAAAATTTAAATATTTTATAACATCACTGTGACAGTACATGCTCAAAAATTATTCATGTTAATGGGATGAGCCATTATCAATCCAATATATTCAAAAGCTTTTTAGTTAAATTAAGTCAAAATTTAGAGAACATTTCTTGTTCTATTGCAATCATATACATTTACTCTTTGTATAATTATAGTTTTTGGGCAATTTCTGATAACTAAATACTTCTCTACCAATGAAACTGAGAAATATTCTCCATGTATTTCTGAGTTTCACAATATATTTGTACATTGAGATATACTTGAATTAATGTTGATTCTATCACCAAGAACTTGGTGATAAGCATAATAAATGACAGGACCTGAAGCTTCACCTTTTTGGCTTAAGAAATTCTAGTATAAAATCCACACTCAAATCAGTTTGGAAATGTTAGCTGAATTTTATTTATCAAAAACTAATTAAATTTCACTTAGATTCACATTAATAAAAATGAATTTTTGAAATACCTTTTTGTTGAAAGAGTAGCTATAGATTCATAACAGACGCCTATAGACATCATTTTATAGATTTTTTAGAAAATTATTTTAACTAATTGAAGCATATACTGAATTTTTTATAATATTTCATTTTTATTAATAACGAACACTAATGCCCACAATATAATTCAATGAATATTCAAAAATTGTTAAATTTTTAGAGTAAATTTAGAGTAAAAATCAAATATAGGTGGCAATTTTACTATAAAATAGGTTAATGGATTTAATAGTATAATTTTGATCCCATCACTTTTCATAGCAACATGAAAAATTTGGTAGCCCTGTGGGACCAATATATGATATTATTCAGGCTCATTTTACAAAATTTGTTTTAAATACTAAAATGTAATTACGACAAACTATAGCTCCGGTAAAAAAGCGAGTAACAGAATTTATTTTTATTTTCGGCAAATTAAGTTTTCCATAAGTTTATGGAAAAGAAATTAGACAACATCGCTTCCAGAGCAAACACATTAAAAAAATCATCCGTTAATTGTGTTCTTCTGCATTCTCGAGGCAATTTTTTCTTTAGATCCAGTAAATATTCCTTTAGTTTTTGCAATTTTTTTGGATTTTTAAAATTAGATGGTTTTCAGACCTGGGGTGCAGTTAAAACTGAAGTTATAAAAAGTCATACTTTGGCATAATTTCATTAAATTAAGAAAAAAATTTAAAAATAAATGCTGCATTGTCACTGCTTTAAATCACTTGAACTAAAATATTTATATTCTTTAAATTTCAAATAATCTACTTCCTGGCTTAACCCCCGAGAAGATTAATTGCTAGCTAGTTATTTACCCGACTCAGCCCACTAGTCGACGCATTTCTAGGACTATCCGTGTATCCTGGCAGCTGAAAAAACAGTAAAGGAACAGTGTTATTTCATGGATTTCGCAAAACACACGTGTTACAGAACTGCGTCAGGCGTATTCAGGCAAAATATATTAAGGTTGACAATCTAATTGCTTCAATCAAGGCTGCTCCATAAAATAGCAAAGTTTTTCAATGTTTGACAGAGTTAAAATTCCACCAGGTGTTGTTATTACTCTCATCCTTGATCCTGGAAATGATCGCTTAAATGTCACGATTAGAAAATATCGGTTGCACTGCTATAATGCAAGGAAGGGGTTTGGGTATTTAATCTAAATTGTATGCCAAATTACGAAAATGTCAAGCAACATTGGCTGCAGTTGAGAGATGTTTCTTTATGTTGAGAAAAATATGTATGATACAATAATATATGGACATTTATGTGCGATTATTATAACTTAGTGAAGCAGTTGCTTTAAAAATTTGACTTATTATTATGTAAGAGTTTTTGTATTTGTTTTATATTTGGTGTTCAGCAATAGATAAATGGATGGTCCTATTTTAGGGCAGATTTAACTAAATTTTGTCATATTTTGTCAAAAAATAAGGCCATATTTTGTTTTTTATTTCGTATTCTGGTTGACCTAGTTTTAGGCCTCTGATTGAACAATTTATTTTCGGTATCCGGCAGTGAAATTATTCGTAATGATCCGGTATCACGTATATTCAATTCACTATCCGAATTCCATCGCACGATTTTTTTACAGATCCCTGCCTTTGAAAGTGCTTGGTACACTGTGAATGTTGAGACAACTTTGTTATAGGTTTCATGAAAGCGAGTTCAAATGAGCGGTTGATTTCAATGGGTTTCTCATGCAATTTTCACAAATATTTTCCGTTAATTTCAAGTCATTTTGAGGAGTTGCAAGCTTCCTTTCATCTTTTTACTGTGTTCGTTTCAGGCAACTTTTTGAATTTTCAGTAGAGTATTTTTGGATTCATATCCGATATCTTGAATAAAGTTTTACGGTCTGGTTCAAGTAGAGTAAAAATATTGCAGAACGTGTCTTGCATCTAGATGAGACATGTTTAGTGAAAATTAATAAAGTACCTGTCCTCATCTCGTGTGTTTACGGGTACTGTTGTTGATCGTGCGACATCGCCTAATTGTGTTCGTCCAGAGCATGGCCCTTTAATGAGGTGAAAATACTCGTGTACTGTTTTGAAGGGTTTTTTCTCAAAATTTCCGGCCTATAGTTTTAGTTACATCGTAGGTACGTGGTACATACCTAGCTAGATATTATGAGCAGTATTAAATTTTTAAAGAAACAGAGGAATTAAGAAATGAATGAACAATGTTCAACAGCAATCGAAATTTTTTGGACTGGAATATTGTAGGCTTATATCTGGCTCATACCCATGGAGAGGGAAGCAAGCAATCACTTCACGTCCATCAAAAGGTATTTCATGTCTTTAAAATTGAAGTTAATGTACAGTAGATTCAGCTATATTTAGAATGAAGTCACTTCTAATTTTAGAAATTTTTTTTAGCAAATCATATATATACGTACAAGGTTTTCTGTTTGTAATTCATTTCTATAAATATAATTTTAGTTTGTATTTTCCTTACAACGGAAACTCGTGTGTTTATCATACAAGCTATATTATGAAAATCATCGATCGGCAGCCCAAACTCTTAGGTCATTCAAAACGGCATATAACGTCATCATCGATTCATTTTCTGCAACAACCATTCTCGACTAATTCAAATCAACCCAGTGAAGTGTATTGGATCTTCCGAAATCTGCAGGATTGGTGCTTCAGATGATGTGGAAAAAGTTAATGCTGCCAATCAAATTGGAAAATTCAATTTCCCTGTTTGATGTTTTTCTGCATACGATATTTCT
>CABFPE010000485.1:478669-495276 GCA_900660155.1 Hofstenia miamia
GCTCGATTTCCCCTGGAGTTTAGCTGGTTGGTTCAATTTCTAGAGGTACTTTTGGATTACTGATAGCTTGTATCGCTCTGGCTGTAATTGCCATGTTACTTCTAATTCCTCTGCTCTCATGCTGTGTCATGTTTATTAAACTATACACTATATATGCATTCTCAATAGTTGGTAATTATTATATTGTTTCGCTGAAAGGAAATAGTCTGTTTTCTCACATTACATGTGTATTTAAACATGGTGAATAGAATTTTTCTGCCTATTTGATAGTAGATGCTACTGTAATTTGAAAACACTCATAATCTTGGAAAGTTCTTGAATAATTCTTGAATATTGTATTTCTTGCAAAGATCTTCCAAGTTTCTTAAAAGAACTTGATAAAAATATATTCTTGGATTTCTTGCAAAGATCTTGAAAGTTTCTTAAAGAAAGACATCATATTTAAACTATAGTGCATTAATAACTGAACATACCTGATGGATAGCATGGCTACACGTTACTACCATAAACATAAATGGAAACTCACAGAAAAAGGAATCTTATATGCCAGCTCTGCAGCTCAAAACCTAATAGTATTGCCTGAATATTACAAATGGGATGTAGTTAAGAAAATTCACAAGCCTTGCCACAAAGGTGTGTACCAGACTGAAATAATGATCCACGAAAATTTCATCGCCACATATCTACAATGAACAATAGAAAACATTATAAACAAGTGCCAATCCTGCATCCTGTTGAACAACACACAGAACTAGAAAATATCAAAGTGGACTTCACTAATCAAATTGCAAGTACCTACATAGAACAACTCTCTAAAGACAAAGAAGGCTACACATACACACTTGTCATGGTCGACATGGTACCTCTTTGCAACATCAAAGACACAAAACCTGCTGACGCCATCCTCAACAACGTATATGCGTATTTGGTCCTATGCAACAACTAATAACGGACCAAGGAAAGCAATCTGAAAGCCAACTCTTTCCATCCCTGACAAAAATTGGAAATTCTACATATGTGCACTACTTTTGACAACCACAACCTACTAGTGCTGTAGAACGTGCAAATCAAACTCTACTGAAACTAATGTATACCATTACTGTACATGTTGGTGGAAAAATTGGAGACAAATTTTACCTATGGTGGAATACTTCTACAATACCTCCACACATGCTACAACAAAAATCTCTCCATTCAAAGCCATGAACAGTCATGAGGCCCCACAACTGTATCTATGCTGTTCAAAGGCTACTGAAACACTATTAATAATGATTACATAAATGAACTCATTAAAAAGATGACTCTCACACATGAAACAATGTGCACAAACACTGAAAATAGAACAATACACCAGCAATGATATTTCCACCGGAAAATGTACGTTTACATGCCTGGTGCAGTTACCAATTAAAAACAAGTATGTAAACTTGCATTCCACTGGGATGGTCCACACACAGTATAAAAATTTCTTCCACATAATAATTACTAACTAGAAAACGGGAAGATTATCCATTTCAAAAACATCAAAAGAATACCTCGTGACATTGAACATGTGAAAATAAAAATCCTAAACAAATTCAAATTAATACAAAATGAAAACAATTAGTATTACATTACCCCAGGTTGTTCAGTCTTTGAAGAGGACTCTTTTGATGACAAATATAGATGTAAAATTTCTTCTCCTTACTGAATGTGCACACAACCGACACATATTGTTAAATTTAATATTAATTATAAAGATTGAAAAATTAGCATAGCTTCCTTACCTTTAGATAACTGTTACAATGAAACAGAAAGCAGCTCCTATCAGTCCAAGGAGGTCAACCTGAAGGAACATGTTTAAGCAGCAAACCACCAAGCTACATCTGTATCTGCTTGCAGGTCACTCTCTGGCACCTACAGTATACTCAAAGCAACCTTGGACATCTCTAGTTACAGGTCACTCTCACCTACCAATGCTTAGCAATCACCCACTACATTCTCATTCTCACTCTTAATAATGCTGAAACCAGTTAACTGGCAAAACATTTTCCTAAGTCTAGTTAAATATGAACATTAAAAAATGCTACATATATATATATATATATATATATATATATATGAATAGCATCAATAAATTAACACAACCATGGACTCTTAGATTATTAAAATATAATAGTCTAGGAGTTCATGACACAACACATGTACACAAAAGTACATAAATTACAAAATTAATCTTCCATGCTATTAATAAATTAGTATAGTACTGTTTGAATAACCAGTTATTACATTGTCATCCTTATACAATTTGTATTCTAGCATTGATTTACCAGAAATAAATTTTTGCTTAGGAAAAATTTTTAAATGCTTTTTAAAGGATTATAATCTTGAGTATCAGCAGGGTATTCAATATGGCGAGCTGTTTTGTAAAAGGAATCAACCTTGAAATGCTTAAATTTAAAAAATTAGGTAACTTCAATTTTCCTAAAATTCCTCTATCAGAACTTAGTCAATCAAATTGTAAGTCAATGTTGCAATTTAGACTTTCTACATTAAAAGAATTAGAAGTTTTGGTACGAAATTTAGACTTTAATAAATTTTCAGATTCGACTCATTTACCTTTCTTTATAATTAAGAATTATTTCATATATTTGGCGACCACCTATCACTTGCAATTAATCAATGTGAAAACGAATTTCCAGAGATAACAAAAAAATCAGACATAACACTATGATATAAAAATGGAGGTCCCTTTACTTAAAAATTTATATGCCAATTTCAATAATACACCCCTTTGCCAAAAAATACTGCAAATACAACTCAACCAACACCTTTACAATTACTGAAAAAAATACACAAGTACATCCTAGTTTTTATCCAGTTGCATAGAATTTTGAAATTTTGGTGATTAAATTTAGAAATAACGGATTTCATCAAAATTCAATTAAGTTACTTATGAGTTTTGTCATTCATTCAGTCTTTATTTGACTGGTTTTAGACTGGTTCAAACTGACCAGTCATAAAATACTGACCTGACACGAACTGTGCTTGTCACGCCAGTTGATCCAACTGGTTTATACCTATGGTCTACTGTAAATGGTGAACTACTGTATCCCTATTTCATTGCAACTCACCATAGCAGATATATTACCAATCACAACCTATCTGAAGAAACCAGAAAAACTATTTCTGACATTCTAACTATTGGAGAAAATCGTGTCAACAGCAAAACTCTGTCTATTACTATCAATGCCGGTAAGGGTCCACAAATTAACACAATTATCTTCTACCCAAGCAGCAGCACCATTCACATAGCCTCCAACAACAACTTCCAACTAAAAAACCTTGTGGGACTGATAAAAAATCACAATGGCTGCAAAGCTATCAAACAAATTAACATCACATGGGACTCATTAAACCTCACATACATACTCAAAGCTACCAACAAGGATGGTCTCAAAATGGCACAATGAATTAATCTAGTACTTGTAGAAGCCCATGCTTTCAATATTAATGTTAACTTTATATACATTGAAACACAAACGCCCATTCCCAACAACCTATTGGATCTGAAGTCTTGGAGTTCTTCTACATAATCTGGAAAAACACTCAAGCATACACGTCCAGAAAAAACAACTCAATAATGAAAATCTCATTTTTATAAGCATCTTGTTACATTGCTTCATGCTGCAGTACCACATAATCACCAAGCAAAGGCTAGCCATTGATATCAAGCTGCAAGCACAAACCTACAAAATCATCAACCCAGATAATTCGCAGCCCAGACTATCAAATATCAAAAGCAGATTCGCCTTCATCAAAGACAGGAGACAATTAATAGCATCTACAAATGATTGTCATTACTAAAAAACCTCCCAATAAAAAAAGGAACAATGGCCTCTAATCAGTATTGAGCCTCTGTCCAGAACATATAACAAAATGATCAAAATGATACTTGATGATATCACAAAAGCTGCAGACTACAGGTATAAAAATAACTTTTGCACCTTGCTTTTTTTCAGATAAGCATTTGACTGAAATTAATACAACTTCAATATAATGGATCTTATCTATATTCTTAACTGAAAACCACAATCTGGAAATACCAATTACAAAAACAAACGCCAACAGCTTGCTAAGAAAAAAGAATTCAAAATTGCTATAGCTCCAATTATTTGGAAACTAAAAAACTGGTTACTAAACACAACAACTGTCTCTACATCTCCACTCAAAGTATCTCAACAGTCAACCAACACATACAAGAAACACATAATGTGAGTAGTTAACAATGAAAGTCCTCTTGGTAGAACATCACCAATTATTCTACAAAATAACCTGGGCATATATGAATCTAACATTGATTACCCCCACCCCCAGTCACAGAAATACATGTACCACTGTACATGCTATTTCTGCTTTCTGCTTTGGTAAAGAAGTTTGAAGAAACATTCCCCCTTCATGATAAACCTAGAAGTAGTTGTCCATCACTTATGGGAAAGAGGAAAGATTTGGTTATGGAATCACTCCAAACTTTGCAATCTGCAAACTCTCATGGCCATGCCTCATCAACTCATGTTTCCAATGCTACTGGAATTCCAGCACGCAGTGGTCGGAGTATCTTGAGAGAAGAAATCGGCCTATACCCATATAAACTCTCAACACATCAAGCATAACAAATAATGATAAAGAATGTCGCTTGGAATTTGTAGCATGGCTTTCAAACAATGATGGGATGCTAGATAAGATTGTGTTGACAGACGAGGCATATTTTAACAATGAACGGCCAAGTTAAAACACATATTTGAATAATTTGGAGATTTCAAAAAACCTTAACATACAATCACAAAAGAATTACATTCACCCAAGGTAGGCTTTTCTGCAGAATTCATATTGAAACCACGTTTTATGATGGGAAGATGTTTTCCCAGAATTACAACAAAGAAGAAAGTTGAAAGAAATGATTTTCCAACACAATGGTGCCCCTCCGCACCATTTACCTTTCTTTATAATTAAGAATTATTTCATATATTGGGCGACCACCTATCACTTGCAATTAATCAATGTGAAAACGAATTTCCAGAGATAACAAAAAAATCAGACATAACACTATGATATAAAAATGGAGGTCCCTTTACTTAAAAATTTATATGCCAATTTCAATAATACACCCCTTTGCCAAAAAATACTGCAAATACAACTCAACCAACATCTTTACAATTACTGAAAAAAATACACAAGTAAATCCTAGTTTTTATCCAGTTGCATAGAATTTTGAAATTTTGGTGATTAAATTTAGAAATAACGGATTTCATCAAAATTCAATTCGTGATTTTTTGAAATCAAAACTTCCCCCAAACAAAATAATCGCAAGAGGAATTGGAGAAGCATGGCCTCCTTGCTCACCTGATATCTCACCAATAGATTATTGGTTCTGGGTTATGATAAAAGCCTGAGTTTATCACAATTATGTGCCATCAACACTTGATGATCTGAAGCAACGCATAGAACTTGAGATAAACAAGGTAACTAGTAATGAATTGTTTGCAGCTGTTATGAATTTGCACAGTATAACAGATTGGGTGCTTCAAATGAATGGAGGAACATTTTCTTAACTTCAATAGCATAATTTGTGGTTGTTTTCTAAAATTCCCATATTCTAGCTATGGTCTAATAAAGTTTTTGAGCATGCAATTGCTTTTTTAAATAATTTATAGGATTATAAAGTATGTATGCGACTTATGGCTGACCCTGTATATATATATATATATATATATATATATATATATATATATATATTATGGCATAAAGACATTCAAAAAATTTTCATTTCCTTTATTTAGTGAAATTTAATTGTAATCTTTCGAAATTATTCCAATTGGTAATTAGATGAAATGACATACAGTGCCAAATATTTTAGTTTAAATTTCTGCTACTTATAACATGGTAAAAGTATTAACAGAAGACTGAATTGTACCTGTCAATTATTTGTCTATGTATTCTTACAGTATGATCTTGTTTATTAGTACCAGTTTATTTTGTATAAATAGGTGTGATTATTTCGTTTTTGTTCTCTTCAATTTATTCTCAGTATTTTCATTTTACCTTTTATCTTGACTTTGTGTTTTATTTAAATTATGTGTTTCTAAATTCAAACATGTAGTTAGAGGAACCCCAGACGTGGCACAATTTGCCTGGCATAGTCCCTCTAACGTAGGTTAGGTGTATTGTAGAATCATCACCTAGGCTGAGATGTGCACTTAAGAGTATATATTTAGTAATACGACCATACAGTTACTCCAAAGTGGGGCAATGTCTATCTTATTGAACAGACTTAAGATCGCTAAACACATTGAATGCTTAGTTGCACATTATTAATAATTAATCAAACCAGATAAAGCTAAAGTAACTACTAAGGAGTTTATTCTCCATCAACTAAATGTTTAACTTTGTACATATTTATAGAAATTTCTGCAAACATATTTATTCTACAAACAAGTACCTGTTGTTTTCTGCAGTCCACATAGAATATTTCTGCATGCTATTATCTGCTCACTAAAATAAACATGAAGTGATTCGCCCACATGTGATTTGACAAAAAGTGAATGCAGCAAATACTTGTTTTACAATTTATTCAAATTACATGACGTGATGCTAATTCTATTACAAATACAAAATTATGAAAATCAAAGTTTTATATTTAAATGACATTCGAGCTTGGTCCTTTTCTTTGTGATTTTTAATCAATTATGCTACAGTATGGCTAGAGTTTTTGTTGTACTGCATTTCATTCATAGTAAAAATTAACTCTTAATGCTTTCACTAAAATTGCATGAAATGAATGCACTGAGTTTAGGTTTTTAATTAGGGATCTAGTCTTATATGACTCTTTCTTAAAGGTTATCTGTATCAGGTCAGCTGAGTGTGGCCACTCTTCCCCCAACATGATCTCCTGCTTATTTGTAACTATATTTAGGATAGGGTAATAATAGAAGGAGTTAGTTATTTTGTAGCATCAGTAAATCCATGCATCAACACAAAACCCTCAGATGATGGGGAATTAGAACTGCTTGCTGATTTTCATACAAATGCCACAAAATATATATCAGACTTGTCAAAAAGTTGATATTTTTAAGTTCAGCTTGGCTCAGCTCATTTTGATTTTGAATATTTGTGGCTCGCCTTGGCTTGCCAAATAAAACCCTTTATTGAGGTTCGTTTTAGCTTGGGAAGTTCATTAAGAACATTGTGTTCCCTCAGAGTTTTTAACATAGCTCTTGTTTTCATTTAATAAACTTTAAAATAAAAATTTAATAAACACAAAACGTTTATTCAATCAACAAATTACATATAAAAACTTGAGCTTTTTGGATACAGTAGCCTAACTTTGTAGCAGTGCAAATCATTTCAAATTTGCATACATGTTCAGGACTTAGACGAGCCCTATGTTGAGATACTGTTAAGCCACAACTAGAAAATGTTTGCTCAGATTGGCCAGATGATAACTGTATTGGTAAAGCTTCCATTGCTATATAACTCATGTTGGGAAACATAGATCTATGCTCACGCCAAAGTTGCAGGACATCAGTTGACTCATCAGGTAAGGCTCTATACACAGATAACTATTGAAGAAAAACTTCACAATTTTTATTGGCATCAAGGAAAGTTTCATGGATAACTATGTCACCTGCAAAAGCACTATCTCTCAGACCTGAAAAAATATGAATAGGAAGGCTTTGCCAGTGAGATGTCATCATTGTCTCTTGATTGTAGCTGAATTTTGTTTGAAATTACACCAGTGGCCCATTTCACAATGTCTTCTTCAAGATCAGAAGCGAATCTTTGATCATTTGCAGAAACTTGAGGTAGAAAAGCAAACATTTTGAAAGAGGGATCAATCTAGGTACCTAACCAATTATAAGCTTTGAGGGAAGTAAAGAATTTCTGAGCAAGGTATAACACAAGTTTCTTCTGTAAAATGTTTATTGCATCACAAGGGTACAGCGAGATTAATTGTGGAAACATCAGATGCCTCAAGCTTTTTGAAAACATGATAGAATATTTGGAAATAATCTAAGACGTTTTTGTTCATCTCAAGATCTGCTTAAGCTAGTAGCATAAGATTGTTGCACTCCTGTAAAATTTCTGTGAGGGCGTCCTTACTTTTTTCAATGCTGTAATTGTGTTTATAAATTGTAGTCCAACCTCTTGTTGCTACACCAGATTTTATAGTGATTGGAATGATTCTTGTAAGCCAACAGTGTGATGGCAATAACTAACCAAAGCATAACCACTAGAATCATAATGACGAAGAGATCCACAAACTGATTTTGCGTCCTTCCAAGCAGCTGTAATGCATGTATGCATTAGGAAGCACATGCAATCAAGTTGTGCATGATTGCAAAAACCCACAAACCATATTTGAATCATGATCAGTGGTTATTGTAACTTTATCCATTGATACATTATACTCCTCTAATATCTGAGAAACAAGCATTTTAATTTTAGATCATGTGTTTGATTCCAAACCAAAGTGTTGCAAGACCAACAATGCACGTTTTAGTTGAAAAGCTTCATTCATTCTAAAACTATTTAAATCAATGTTGGAAATCTTCCTACAATCATTGCTCCATACATTCGACTATGATGACTAGTGGGTCCGCCTGATTTATGGGAAAGAAGTTTTTCACATTTTTTGCAAACATAGTATCCTGGTATAATGGCATTTGATTCAATATGTTTTATTAAGTAGAATGAAGACCATACTGCAGAATGTTGTCTAAAATGTACTTAAACTTTTCATGAGTTTTGTCAGTTTTAAGAGCTTTCTGCAATGATTTAGCAGTATTGATGCATTAAGAGCATTAAGAGTATTTTCAATTCACTAAAAATATAAAATAATGAGGTAAAATCAAGAAAATAACTGAACAGAGACTGGAAATATACTTGAATGTATTTAAAAATTTCCTCAAAACTTCTATTTTAGATAATTATTCATCTGATCTCATTTCAAATAACAATGAGAACAACATTTTAGGTACATGAAGATTGACTTAAATATATTAACTACATGTCTCACCTAACTGTAAGCAGCCATTATCAAGGCTGACTAAGAAACTATATTTCCTGTTGGCCTTAAGAATTTGCAAACTAATGTCCATGTTCCACAGCTTTTGTCAAGCATTTATTAGCCCCTTTGCAATAGCAGGCTCATAAACACATTCAACCAGGGCTGCGAGTTGTGCACATGACACAGTATGAGCTTGTCTGGTTTACTGCTACTAACTGTTTCAGCCACTAAAATAGTCTACAATTATGGCCACTCCCAACCTTTTTATATTACTATAATAAGTTCACTCCTAGCAGCAATGCAAAATGTTGTAATACTCAATTCAATGTTTATATTGGTACATTAATTTTTTTCAAGACATGTGTCATTTTACAAGTTTGCTAATACATGCTCTAGATTACTTACTACTGATGTTGGAGTTACTTAAGGTACAATTAATAGCCCAATTTGCTTCAATAGTTCTGTCAATGATATTTACAATCAAATTTCTTGTTCTATGTCAGCATTTGCAGATGATCATTCCCTCTTAATTCCTGGCTCTTGTGATAAAGACGAGATGGCAACTATTACTTTGAAAAATATAGCGAATTGTTTCAATAAAAAGAACTTTCAATTAAATACTTCAAAATGTGCAGAAATGATAATATATTTTAGTAAATGTAATGTTCTAGAACTTAATATAAGAAGAGTATAGAATATTAAAATCCTGGGTGTTATTTTGGATGAAAAATTGACATTTGCTAATCATGTTCATGAAGTGCAAACAAAGCAACTCAGAAGCTCGTTGTCATCTTAAAATTAAAAAGATTAGCCTTTGAAGAAAAGGAATTCCAGAACTTATTTAAGTACCTAGCTTTTTCAAAGTTAAGACATTGTTGTTCTGTCTGGGGTGGAGCTTCAGAATATTTTCTAGATTGTTTAGATAAAGTCCAGAAAAGAGCAGTTAGAATTAAAATAATAGAAAAAATTACTTTGATAAGAGTTTTGATAAGAAAGTCTGATGAACAACTTTTTAATAAAATAAATCAAATTGGAGAAAACCATATTTTGCCTAACACCATTCCTAAAATAACAAATTATGCCATTAATCAATTAAGTTCAAGACGCCCATAAGTAACATATTCCCAAATAGGATACTTAGGGTACTTAAATCTTTTTCAAACATTTTTCTCTAAATTTATTAAGAAATTTGTAAATCGTGAGATTTTGATGCAATTACTGGGGTGAATGTTATCTTCAGCAAGTATTTCCAAATAATATTGTACGTTGTACATGTTAACTGCATGTGTGGTAATCTCATGAATTCCACAACTAATGATCCACAACAAATTTTGCAATCAAAATAGCATACTTCAAACCAAAAGAATTCATTAAAATCAAATGCGCCTGCCCTTTCTTTCATTGAAAGCTTTGTGAAAATAGCTGATATTGATTCAAAAATCATCCATTCCTGATTTGTAATGCTTTTCAAAACTCCCAAAATTCAGATAATTTTGTTCTTAGCTTTATTGTCCAGAGGTACCTAATCTCCCATTAGTGGTTTATCACACAATGTCCCTTGGCTTCCGATGTCTTAGCAAGCAAACATTAAGTTGATAAATTCATGGATGATGTACAAAGAATAAGGCCAAAGCATGGTAAACCAATTAACAATTTCTGAGATTCAAACATATACTTTGGTTGGCACAAAAGTAATGTTGTTTCAGCTGTATATATACAAAATAACACAGATTATCAAAATAGATTACGTCAGGCAGTAATATATTGTCCCGCGTTGTCAATAACCTTTTGGCAGTGCTCCATCACTTTGCTTCTTCTGATATGCCTCTCAGGATCTGCAACGAGGCTTTTCAACATCTTCAGGAGACTCAAGAGTCACCCCACGCAAGGAATTCTTCAGCCAAAGAAAGAGAAATCTATCACAGAGATTCAAATCTGGACTGTAAGGGCTCTGCCAAATTGTGGTAAATTCAATCTTTTGCAAAAAATCCTTCACTTCTCAAGTAGTGTGGGGACGAACATTGTCCATTTGCACGCTGATCTGATTCAGTCTTCGTCACAAATTGCCAGTTCGCCTTAAGTAGCTCACCAGTCATTCAGCGTCTACACTAGTACCAGCTGGTAGTGCGTTGACAGAAAATCATTTGTTTGGTGTGAACATCACCATCAGAAGCGACTTTCTCTTCATCATGATGGCTGCACGAACAACTTGCCTTCGAGGTTCCTTCCTCTTTAACCATGTCCGGTTTTCAGACTTTGTGCAATGGGCATCCCAAGGGACGCATGTCTCGTCTTGAACAGCGTAAAGGTTGTATTTTTCTTCATTCATGCCAAGCAAGACACACCGCAGCTGCTTTGCACAGTTAACACGCAGTTGCCGCTGCTCATCCGTTAGGTTGTGTGGCACCCAAACAGAGCAGACACATCGCAGTTCCAGATCTTCTCGAAGAATTCGAAGTATTGTGCTGTGATCACTATGCAGTTGCTGAGCCAGATCACGAGAAGATAGATAAGAGTCGTCTTCAATTAATTCACTCGCATTTGACGTCATCTCATCTGTTCTTGATTATTTCGGATTACCAGATCGCGCCGCATCAACAAGTCCCATTCTTGCTCCATCATTGACTTCTTTTATCAAGTGCTGAACTGTTCTGAGTGATGGAACATCACTATTCCATGATGTAATGAGTCCCTCGTGAATTTCCATGTACCGAGTTTTACACGAGTAAAAACATAGAATCGGTAGTGAGATTTGTCAGCATTCATTGATATAATACGTTAATTTAATCTACGCCCACGCAGACGTCAAGCAATCAATAGTTCATTTCGTTTCTCACAGTGCCGCACGATGCCCTAGATTTTCAGATAAAATACTTTTGTCAAACAAACGTAATTAATTTTTATGCAAACACATAGCGACAGGATTTTTGTTCCACCCGCAGTATTATGCAACATAAGAAATTTCATTAACATTTCAAAAAATCTGCTGGAATTTTAAGAAATTAGCTTAATTAAATGCGTTTATAATTAATTGTTCAAAAATATGTGTTTCATGAAAAGACGCCTTTTGAAAGAGCTAATCAATTTGTGCCACAACTTGCGGCAGATGTGCAATAAATGATTTATTGCTATGAACAACGGGATGAAAAATAAAATTTTCATCTTGAAATTTTTCATTGTTGTATGATTTGTTCTTTCAAAACTCTATATTGAAATTTTCAGTGAGTAACTTTTATAAGTTTCTAACAACCGAAACACTGAAGACATTTTCTGGCAAGGACTATAAGATGGTCCCAAAATAAGCTGAACTGTCAAAACGTTACAAGTCAGGCCTACGGTTTCGTAGGCATAGCCAAGTTTACTACAAAGTGTTCAACAAATAAAAATCTCTGCTTACACGAGCTTAAATATCAATCCTACAACTACTAACTATATGACTGAATAAATTTTCACAATACTTTTGTAAGATTAACATAACTGCAATTTACAGAAATAAAATGTCTTGGCAACTAGCCTACATGCTAGATGGCTTAGCTTTCTAAGAGCCCCCTTGTTAAAACCTTAGCAATAAATCTTTGAGCACAGGTAGCCTTTATAAAAATTATTGCCATAACAGCTAGGCACTCTTATGTTTAAATCTGAGTATTTTCAAATTTCTTTGCTTGGAGAAAACTGTTTAAAAATGTGGACAACACTGATTGTATTTTCTTGTTTGCTACAGGCAGTTTGGGTAAAATATGACTTTTCAAAATCAAATTATTAATTAAATGTTGAAAATGAATTGTGTTCGAAATTTTCTTGAAAATTTCTTGTTGTTTAATAGCAGCAAAGAAAAGTATAATGTCGGGTATGATACGGATGAGTATAGGTCAGGGCTGTTGAAATGCAAATATATTAATACCGCATGTCACAATTCAATATTTTACTGCAAATGAAAGCAAAGTTTATTTATATTCCTGCACTAGTTTCTATAATATCCATTTAAGTGCACTAACACAACATTTGACCATTTTGAATACATAAATCCGAATAATATATCAGAATAAATATCAGTGAATTTTTTAACATAATTCAATCCAGTTAGCAGAATTGTTAGTTAAAGATCAACTGGACAAACTATTTGTGGATGCATTTATGAAAATCACAATGGCAAAATAATCAACTTTAGCTATATTCAGTACAGTATAGGACATTGCAATTTAGTAATATGTCCAATAGAAAATGGTTTCCCAAATGTATTTCATGCCTCTGCTCATATTGTTTCATAATTTACCTCAATCCTTTTGCTTCTTTTAAATTTATTGTTAATTACTTGGTTTATTATTTGAGTTACACTTTGATTTATTTTTGTATATTTAGATTATCAAGCGTTCATAATGGCAATTGCAGCAGCACTTCACCAGCAAAAGAGCTTTTGGCAAAATCAACTGTATCATATCGCCTAAAATGTCTGATAACATAGGATAGGGCTCGTAACGGGCGCGTACAAAGTTGTATGGGCACTGCTTCTATAGTATGGGCAGGGACCAAACACACGGGCTCTGATCTTGGCATAATTATTTGTCGTTGTTTGAGGATCTTAAATCCTAAAACCTTTTGATTTATATGTATCTATCTTTGTATATATATATATCGTTAAACTCTATATACCCTTCATGCATATTTACATCAAAAATTACAACATAGCACATAAAATATTACACTAAGGCACTTAAAATTATAATGTAACGTAAGAATCAAAAGAAGTAGAATTATAAGAGGTAGAAATGTAAAGTAAACATCATGCTCCAGAGCTGCAGCTATCTGTTTTTTTACCGCAATGAGGTGCTGAATAAATCGCCCATGCAACAACTCTTCAAATGTTCTTATTTCAAACCAACCGGATTTAGTGTTCAAATAATATGCAACTTTTGGACCTCCAGTGGTCCAGCCTTCATATAGTTGTTCTGACTTGTAGCATTCAAAAGGTGGAAGAAGTTCCCCATCAGCTCTAGTGCAGATCATTATGGATACAGTCACGTTGGAATGGTATTTTACCTGTTCAACACGTCTTGTTATTTGAAAAACCACAACCATTTTTGTCTAGGATAATAGCTTAAGACGGTTTCGGTGTATTTGAAAATCCAATTTGTTGAAATGCCTCCACCACCATCACACAATCTAGAACAGAAGTCTTTGATATGTTCTCTTGAAGCAGATGACCGAACTCTTTTGTTATTGGACGCCCTTCTCACCACGATGTTGTTAGCTTCATGAAGGTGCGTACGAAATCAGTACCTGGTGAATTGTACAAAGGTTCGATTTAAACTATTAAGGTAGCTGGGCACCAAGGCCTTGAAATCCAGACCATCAAAATCGTAACTCCATGCCAACATCTGAATTAGTGTGTTCACAAACACAGCGGCTTCACATGCTGTGTGCTTTGGAGTCTGGCCTACATTTTTTACTTTACTGCAGAGATGTCTAAGCAAAGTTGTTCGTCATACATCCTATTGCTTGGATGCACCAGCATAGTTTGACCATCATTGCACGCTTTAACAGCTTCAGCCATCTTCTCGTCATCTGGAGGTGGATTAACTTACATATATGCACAAGGCATGTATGCATATATATATAATATAAAGCCAGAAGAAAATCAAATATAACAATGGAAGAGTTCCCACAACTTAGCTGCAATCAGTTCAATTGTTCAAGAAACAAAACAAGTTATTGGAGTTACAGCAAAATGTGATTTGCGCGTGATTCATCAACATGCGCATGTGTGTTCGATAACAATAGATTGTGAAAGATGCTCTCAATAGATCAATTAGTCTTGCTTGTTCCCCACCCAGCTGGCTGCGGCCAAAGATTTCGTTTTACGGCCAAAAGACCGGTTAAAATTCATTTCTGATGATTATGGTGAACAATTCACTACCAAGATTTTTACTTGTATTTTTTCTTTACAATGTATTTGCTTTGGCCATTTTCTTTATTTGTTTGAACTATGAGCATACTTTAATAATTCCATTGAAAATTGCAGTGTTTCATTCAGTAGTAGTAAAAAGCGCCGACTATTGAAAAGAATTACGGCTAATGTACTTCTACAGCTAAATCATTACAGCTAACAGCCTACTACGATCAAAGACTTACTATCAATGCCCGACTAAGGTCAAAGTTTATTTTGCAAGGCCGGCTACGGCCAACAAAATTGCCTTGGCCGCAGAACATTACTATGAATATATTGCAAGATTGTTTTCGCGAATATTGATTAATTTCTGTTGATCAATATTTGTCTAATTAAACAGGCATTTTGGTTTCACACAAATGTCATTAGTCGATTAAAGGTAAAAAGTGATCAGGTGTCCGATTTATCCTTTTTTATGGCATTCAATATTCAATTGTCACAGTTGTTCTGCATATATGTCATTGCTTCTTACATCTTAAGCTGCATGCTATGCACATTAATGTTATATTTTGCGTTCAAGTTTAATTTGTATTAAATTCCAGTTAATAAAAACAGTTATGTTATTAATATTCGGTTATCAGTTTATCTTCTAAAATTTATTTTATTTTACCTAAAATTAGGTTTATGCATTCAAATATGTTTACTCTTTCCAATCAACCAACACATGAAGTCTTTTGTTGTATTGGTAGTAATAGTAATTACACATTTATATTTACCCTGCAACCTGCAAAGAATTCTTGGTCAGGGAGTTCATTAGATCGGTGCTTGTTAAACGTACCTGTTATTGATAGTACCTTTATCTATATATATATACATCACTGTAATTTTAAAGTTCTTAATAAAATATTAGTTAACTTAAACCTTTATCTTACATCTTTAGACACTTTCGATTACTCTTAATCTAAGTATTTTTTATTGCAAGATATTGCAATGGCACAAAATATTTAAGCACATTTGTCAGTGACATAAAGCAATATCAAGATCAAATCTATTAAAAATCAGGAGCTAGAATCTCGAAAGAAATTTTATGTGAGAACATGTAAAGTTTTAAGAGTCGAAGCAAATTTATTGCTTAAATGTATGTAAAAACTATAAACTAACACATGACAAAAATATTTACAAAACTAATTAAATATGCAATATTAATTAAAGGGCAGTTTTAAAAGTAATTTGACCATGCGTTGAGTTTATTATTTATGCCCAATAATGTTTGCCTACTTAATAGAAATTGTTTTATTTTTTTCTTGAAGTGTTTATAGTTTTTCTCACATTTTATATCAATACTTAAATCATTCCAAGAGATTGAACATTTAAAAGAAAATGAATCTTGACGATTATTGATGCTAAAAAGTGTTTTATTTCTTTTATTGATTTTGATGTAGTTATTAAGAAAACTTAATGAACTTAATTCATGAATAAATTTGTGAATCATACATAAAGATTGATACTGAATAAAGTAATTCGGGTCCAAAATATTATATGATGGTCTTAATTGCGTTATGGATTCATGTTTTTCAATATAATTAAGTGTTCTAAATGCCCAGTTAAACATTTTTGCTAATGATGAACGTTTTTGCGATGTGAGATTTTGAAAAAGAAATGCACAGTAATTAAATT
>CABFPE010000485.1:571142-581788 GCA_900660155.1 Hofstenia miamia
TAATTATTTGCCATTGCTATGTATTCTCAATTGTTATTTCTCAATATAATGTTTTGCTAAGTATGCATGGTGTTCTAATTCTCATATTCCACTAAAATATGGTTTTCTTGCCTACTTATATATAACTGATGCAGGTACTTTAAATGGATATAGAATGTTTTATGCTATTTTTGTACTTTCCCTGATTATGTTAAATGGTGACCAAAGATCATAATTACACAAAATATTCTTGCTACAAAATATTTCTGTTGCGCGATGGCATACGAAAATTGATTTCGCGTGCTAATAGATGGAATTAAAAGTATTTAGCAATTGCTCTAAATTGGCCTGCATTTTTAGACCATCACGAAATCTTTCTGCATCGAGAAGCAATACGCATTGTAGTGTTGCCTTTCTGTAAAGGAATGATTTTAAAGCAATTTTCAATTTATCACACATATATTTTCTTAAGAATGCATATAAAAAAGTTGGTAAGCGATTTCTTTAAATTGGTCTGATTTCGTGCGGCATAAAAATGCAGACCAATTTGGAGAAATCACAAAAAATACTTTTAAATTTAAAATTACGGATTTCAACCAAATTCAGTTAAGTAACTAATGAATTTNTTAGTATTAGAGTAATTTTAGGATAAGAGTAGTATCTACAGTACGAGGAATGATAAACAACTGTGTGCAAGGACCAAGAGAGAGAAAGTCTGAAAACTGCTAACCATGTTGACTGAGTAATTTAGTTTAATGAAAGGCAAGAGGATTGTAATTAATAGCAGTGAGCAAACTAATAGTGTAGAATCTTGCCAATCCACTTTCAGTATTTAATTTGTCGAAAACTATTACTTTTCTTAGTTAATACGTTGAGTAGGTTTGACAATCTCCCATTTCTCTCCTTCACAATGAGTGTTTGGATTAATAACTTAAATTAATATGCGTTAGCCTTTCTAACTGCGTAACTCACTACAACTCATTTAGGTAAAGCAGGAAAAGTGGAAGACAGGATCAACACTCGAAGGGTACAATGCAGTTCCAGAAACACATCGATCAGCTGCATCTGCTAATTAAGCTGCCTCTTTAGAGTGGAAACCATTGAAGGAATTGGTATGTGAATAGGAAACTCAGTGTGATGGGACTTGCGACTACTTAAGAATTTAGTGCATTGATTGCTTTTGTTATTATGAAATTGTATATGGAATTGATTACTGCAACCAGGATGCTCTCATAGCTTATTGTTGAACCTTACATGTAATATCCCTACATCTATATAAATACATAATGGCCCTCGATACATGTAAACAATCAATGCCGCCTGCAAAAATTATATGCACTAGTCGGCCAAAGGTCTACCATAAGGAACAATGAGAAACTTGTTGTGACTATTAAATGATCATCTAGATTTAAAGTAATGTAAAAATACGACTTAAATACCAATCTAAATAGGAGTAATAATAAATGTATTAAATCACCAATTGTAAGATAACATAACAACTGACTGAAGTTCATTGATAGGGAAGTTAACATGTAGATCATAGTAATTGCAATCATAATAACAGGCAAGCAACGATAGTGAGGAAAGCTATAACGGTAAAAAAACTCCTACACCTATCCGTAACCTAAAAGTACTATTAGGAGGCTGCTCCAGCATACTGTTAACTGGATGTGGGAACCACCATACAATAACCTCAGCACTTAAACGTTTAGCTTTCCATTATAATATGAAATAACCTGACAAGAGAAGAATAAATCCAACGTAAATTCGTTCATCAATAATTTTATCATTTCAAGCATATTTATAGCACTTGGTAATAAACAACTAAATACTTGACTAGTACCTGTTAATCACTTCTTGTTTACAGTTTTACCTCATTTAATATTTCTGCTATAATTACGCAATGTCAGCATTAATTTGACTACGCTGTTTGACCATCTATCATTTTGTCAAATACTGTTGTGCATAATTTTAAATCTAATTGCACAAAACGTCTTACAAAATGGAATAATCAATCCTATCATGTGTTTACACTTTAATCATTATAATCATTATAAATATTTTTAATCTTTGTTTGTTCATCTTTTCCTCTGATCTTGACCACACATGATACTTGATGGGTTATGTCACACTCCCCCTCCAGCATAGCTAATTAAGGATGACCACTCGCTCCCTGTGTACCATTTCTGCTGCCTTCTTAATAATATCATTTGCTTCTTTCATCTCCCAGCTAGTTTTTTCATGCAACTCTTCTTTAGTAATTTTCAATATGGCATCCTTCTCAGTAGTTAACATCTTCTTGTGTCTGAGAAACAACGGGTTCTTCAGAGAATTTGATATCATGCACATGCTTTGCAGTTCATTAAGCTTTTCATTGAATATTTCATAATGTTTCCGATATAGTTTCATTCCTTTTATCCCTATCATTAGTGTCATGATTGCATCAATTCTACTCATATGTGCGAGATCGGGATGAATTGCTGTGTTTGGGTAAAAGAATTTGTATGTTGATCTTAGCGACTTTGATATTGATGCTTCGTCGTAGAAAGCACTTATATTTTCTATCACTTCTTCTTCACTAATGTTTTCCGGCTCGTTTTTTCCTAGTCTCACCATAGTAATAATTTCTACCCTTTGCATTACAACGTAATATCAATATTGTGAACTCCACAATTCTCCCCACACAATGTCATTGATTCCTGAGAACAGTATTACCGTTTGTGTGGATCACTTTTCAATTTATTTTCGGACTTTCTGGATCTGTTTATAGATTGGCTCTCCTTTGTTGTAAAGATCTTATGTTGTTACTTGTCCTTCAATGAAGATTCGTTCCTTGTTATCATTTTCCAATAGTATCTTTTTAGATTTTCTATATCATTCATCATTAACGATTTTTTCTTCTGCTCGTCAATTGTTGACATACGTACTTTCTTCATGCCACATCGCTTTGGCTGCCTTTTTGTCCTTTAATCTCCATGTTGGTAATAACATCGGTATGAAGATTGTTGGCAGCGGCGTACATTTCAAAATCATTGTCATAGTTTTCTCTTCTATAGCTCTATATGTCCCTTGCATATCTGCAGTCATCGCCATCCCAAATGTAGCCAGGTAGTTGTTCTTGGATTTCTTTATATTCTCCCAAAAAGTATCAGTTAATCCATTCTTCATCAATGCTTGCGCCTTTTCAGGTTTTATTACCATTTTTGAGGCAATACATTCAATGTCTACTGCTATTTGGTTTTGAGGCTGCAACATTTCATCAATTTCCTGTCTTGTAAATGCCTCCATGCACAATAGTTTAATTAACGATTTTGTCTCTCATTCATAGACCTCACTGAATATCCTCTGTACTATATTATTCGTTCATTCTCTTCTGACCGTAATTTCCACTAGTAGTCTCTTGTCATCAGCATCTACCCATGATAACTCACTGGGTTATTGTTTGCCCCACTTTTCTAAGTTAACCTTATTGATTACTCTTTGAGTATTGGGAGTTAGAGTGATATTCGTGGATTGTAGTAACCTTTCTTCACTCTCCATTTCTTCTTTGCTCTTGCTAACCATTTCAATGATTTCAATGGGACAATTTTTCCCTTCTTTTCGCATTGTCTCTGATCGCTTTATGATTTTGGTATATGCACATTGAGGATAATCCTTTAAATATTTTCTTATTTCTCATGTAATCACCTCATGTACTTTCTTTTCTTTTACCAATTTGATTGTTTGTAGAGTCTTCTCATTAAGTTCCATGTTGTCAACCATGGTTGACACATGAGTGCTCGTAATTTTGTGTTGGATGTTGCACCCCACATATACTTCTTGGTTTCATCTGTCAGTATATCAAATTCACTAGGACAAATGCCTGTTTTATTTGTAAGTTCTATTACACTTGGTCTTCCCAATGTATGTTGTTGCGTGAAGTGTTTTTCAAACCTTTGTTGTACCTTCTTCATGGGGGATAGAGGTAATACTTCAACATTTTGCAGCAGCCATTGTTTGATATTTGTGGGAATCAGTGCAATGGCTATTTCGTATTTCTTTTGTCTGGCTAGTTGTCGTCACTCTTTCCTCATCATGGGCAGTACTAGTTTTTCGTTACTTGTTAGTGCAATCGCTAGTATCCATATGGCAGTTCTGGCTCTGATTTCTGGTGCGTTAATTTCCTCGAACATTTGCATTTTAAAATTTCGTTTGGCCTCCATCTCATATGTGCACTTAACCTCATATAACACAGCTTCTATGCTTTTGTGGTATTTCTTTGTTGGTGATTTTATATTGATCATCAGCCATTCTTTGTGGGTTGGTTTGTCCGCTTTAATTTCTGACCATACACTCGCTATTTTCTCTAAATGTTTTGGCGTTTGATTTAAGCTACATTTTAAAAATATGTTTCCAGTTTCTTCTAAATTTTCGGTTATTCCTAGCAACTCCATTGTCCTTGTCTGGTAGTACATATCAATCGCAATCTTTGGTTCTACCATAATTCTTTCCACTGGAGCCATTTCATTGATCTGTAAGTCTATCCTTATGAGCTCAGATATTTTATGTGTTCCACTGTTCACAGTAAAGAGGTTGTCTAATTTTATTTCTATTTCTTTTATGAATTTCAGAAGTTCCTCTTCTTTTTGTGTGACAACAATTATTACTCTCATCTTATATCTCTTGGCTATTTTAAGCGTCTCCTCTATGTTAGACTGAAGCTTCTTTGATGTCACTTCACTGTCTTTCACAAAGTATACCACTGTTAGGTGTTTTTTTATCCAAGTTCACCTGTTCACATTCTGCTATAATTTTTTCTCTGTTTTTCGTTAGTTTCTGCACGTCTTTTAATGTGAATTGTTTGTCGAACGTAATGTGTACTGTACTCTTAAAATATGGTCTGTTGAATTGCTCCTTCATTTCTGCTGTGTACGCTATTATCATATTGCATGTTGGACAATTCTTTTTGTCAATCACTATCAGGATTGCATAGCCTTTGTTTTCTTTTGTAGTTGTACTGCCCTTTATTAATCTTTTAATCTCCAGTGATAAATTGTCATATGAGTTATATCTCATCTTTCAATTAGCTATAAAATAAGGGTGAATTCTTTCTTTCCCTACTTTGGTCATTCGACTTTCTCTCTCTCTCTTGTGATCGCAACGATTTTGTTGTTGTGGACATTTGTTGATATGAGAATATCCCTGAACTCATTGTCATAGGGAGTGAGCTCATTGGTGGTATTTCTGATGTGTCCATATCAGAGTAATCACTTATCAGTTGTGTTTCCCAACTCTCCATTTTTGTTGATGGTGTTTCCTCTCTGCCCTTTAATTGGCATCAAGTACTTGTTGATGCTATTTCCTCTTTGACATTGTGTTGATGGTGTTTCCTCTCTGCCCTTTAATTGGCATCAAGTACTTGTTGATGCTATTTCCTCTTTGCCCTTTAATTGGCATTGAGTACTGCTGGATAACGAAGGGGAGTGTGCATAACTTGGTGTTTCCAACCTCACGCCCTTTAGTTGGCGATCAGTGTCCTGTTGATGGCCCTCATTTACCCGCCTGCTCTTTATTTGACATTTGGTAGAAGGTGATTTTTCCTTTGTTATCTGCATCCTCATACCCTTTATTTGGTAATCAGATTGAGGAGACCTTTTTCTTACTCTTCGTCTTGTGTTACTAGGAGGTGAATTCTCCATCGTCATGCCCCTTAATTGGCAATCAGATTGCGGAGACCTAGTCTTGCTGGTAGAACTCGTCGATGTTTCTTCTGTCCTCATGTCCTTTAGTTGATGATCAGATTGCAGTGTTCTCTTCCTTCTTACCCTCCTTGCTTTCATCAGTGATCATTGTATCATTCGTTTCATCTTTCCTAAATTCCGTTACTAAATTAATATCCCATATTTCAGGGTCATATTTTATTTTATTTTTTGCTGCCCTCTGGGCATTATTTTCCTTTCGACTTCCAGCTCCCCTTTTTCGGGTTTATATTCATCTTGGAACTCTTCTTCATGTACACTATCCAACTCATCCATCTCAGCATATGTGCCATCATCCACCTGCATAATTTTAAATTCAGCATTGTTATCAAGCGTCACTTGCTCTATATTTACCATTGCTTGTTTTAAATTTTGAAAGTGTAATATTCTCCTGTCATTAAGTTTTTAGTTATTACTGGGTAGTGTTTGTGTGATTGTGAATGGCCCTGACCATTGTGTTTTAAGTTTTCTTACTTGATTCACGTCCTGTGTTCTCATTAGAGTGTACGTGTAAACCTTATCCCCTAGCCTGTGTGATTCACCATATATATTCTTATTGAAATTTCTTTCATGTCTTATCGCAGATTTCTTCGTGTTATGACACATCGCCTCATGAATTCCAGTTATCTGATCTTTAATTTTTTTTATGTAATCATTGTCTGGTTTTTTTGGAGTATGTATGGTATTGCATTGATATTGGTGTTGCCGCCTCTCTGCCATACATGGCCTTATATGGAGTCATCCCCGTTGTTGAGTCTACTGAAGTATTGTAGAAATATTCTACTATTTCCACTACTTCTCTCCAGTCTCTACCTCCAATTCTTGAAGTTAATACTCGTATCAATTTAATCATAGTTTTATTTAATCTTTCCACTGCACCATTTGCCTGTGGGTGATATGCCATTGTTTTTTCGGTTAATATTTCCATCAGTTTCGTCATTTCTTCAAACAGTTTACTCTCAAACTGTACTCCTCTATCTGATATTATTGTTTGCATCGGTCCGAACTTTAAAATCCATTCTTTCATAATCTTGTCCACTACTATTTTTGCCATTGTTGAGTCTAGTGGTATCATACGAGCATATTTAGTGAAATTGTCAACTAAGACCAATATATACTGATACCCTCATCATCCTGAGATAATTTCTCTACATCTACATGCAAAATTTCGTTGGGTGCTGTTGCCATTATTTTTTCAAGTGGTGCAGTTTGTACTGGAAAATGATTCTTATTGTTTATGAGACATGTATTACATTTGTTAATGACGTCTTCTACTGTTTTTCTAATACTTGTCATTATAAACCAAGCATTAAAGGTATTTTCTGTCTGTATTATCCCCAAGTGCCCGTTTTCATGCACCTTTCTAACTAATTCTCTTTTGTAATATTCAGGAATCGCTATTCTCAACGTCTTCCCCTCTATGTACAAAAGTCCGTTTCTATTTAATTTCCATTTGTATCTTTGAAAATAGCTCTTGGCTTCCTTTCCTAGCATCCAATTGTCACCATGCATTTTTTCTCGTATATCTCTGAGAATCATATCAGTTTTCTGTTTTTCAATTATGTCTTTTTTGGTTATTTCTTCCTTAATTGTTATTGGCATAATTGTATTTCCCTTCTTATCCGCATTAATATCGGGTAACTTGGCATACTCATTATGAGACATAAATTGAAATTGTTTCTTTTCACCATCCACTTTTTCCAAATCTCTCTGGTATTCTGGCAATGCTGTCCAAAAATCTGTATTTTTATGCAATGTTCCTTTCTGATGCTCTATGTTGAATCTAAACTCATTCAAGTATTCTATCCATCTTGATAAAATTGAGGATTTATCACCCAAAAACTTTTTGAGCCATGCTAATCCACTATTATCTGTTCTTACCTTAAATGTTTGACCTGTTAAAAAGTATCGAAATTTCGACTAACACCAACATTTCCAATTTCATTGAGCCATAGTTTTCTTCACTTTGTTTCAATTTACGACTAAAAAACTGTATAGGCACCTCTTTGCCATCCTTTATTTGGCCTAAGCATGCTCCTATTGCAACATTACTCGCATCACAATCAAGGATAAATTCTTTGTCGTAATCAGGTGTATTCAATGATGACATCCTACTTAACTCATCTTTTATGTTGTCTAGTTGTTCTTGTTCTCTCCATGTCCACTCAAAGGCTTTATTCTTTTTAAGTAATTCTGTCATTTTACTGGTTTTATGAGCCACATTGGATATGAATGAACCATAGTAATTAATGAAACCCATAATTCACTGTAAATCCTTTTTTTGTTTTCAGACTGCTAATATTCTGTATCATTTCTTTTGCATTATTTTTCATTCTTATTTCGACTTTTTGAATTTGTCTCCCCAAGAATACTACTTGTTCTTTTAGAATTTCGCATTTCTTTCCATTAATGCGTAACCCTGAATTATACAAGATTTTTAACATTCTGTCCAGTTTATTGAGGTGTTCTTCAATTGTATCACTTGCTATTAATATGTCATCTATATATGCACTTATGCCTTTTTCGATTTTCTTATTATTCTGTTTCAGAACTTTCGTTACGTATCTTTGAAATGTAGCTGGGGCGTTACATAGTCCAAAAGCCATATACATCCATTTGAATAGTCCATATGGCGTTATAAATGCTGTTTTCTCAATATCCATAGGCTCCATTGGCACCTGCCAGTACGCTTTACACAAATCTATACAGGTGTAATATTTATTCTTACTAGCTTCATATATGATGTCCTCTATCCTTGGGAGTGGATAGGCATCTTTCTTAGTAATATCATTGAGTTTCTGGAAATCTATACAGAGTCTATATTTATCACCTTACTTTACAAAGACAGTTGGCGCAACATATGGACTCTCGCTTGGCCTTATTATTTTGTTATCTATCAATTCATTTAAGATGGTGTTATAGTGTTCTTTCAAGTGTTCAGGGACTCTCCTGCATGGCAGTCTTATCGGCTCCTCTGTCATTGTTATTATATTATGCGTCATTTTTCAGTATATCTATCAGTTTTCTTCTTTCCTCTTTGCTCAAGTGCCGATATTCTTCCTCTTTTATTTCCGGTATTTGATATTCCATTTCTTCTTCTATTATATTAATTGCTTTGTTTACCATCATTTTTTTAGTCTTCACTTTCTTCCCTTTTAGTTTTAAGGTATCCTTTTTTATATTAATCACGTGATTTGTTGCATTTAACATTGGTATGGTTCCTATCCCTTCCTTTAATACACACAAGCTTGATGGAATTGATAACTTTTTTGTATTGATCCCTTTTTGATCGTAGATCATGACTTCAGCCATTATGTGTTTCTCTGTTTCTATTTGACACATTTTCCAATTATTCGGTAGAATTTTTATGTCCTCCTTTAATTGAAATTGTATTATTTCTGTGTCTTGCTCCTCCTGGCAGGTTGTCACCACTTCTTCCTGCACTGATATGGTCTTGTTGGTATAATTGATAATGCATTTGTTGTCTGTTAAAAAGTCATTCCCTAATATAACCTCATAGGGTAGTGAATTTTTCTCTGTATCAATGCCAGTAAAAGTTTGTGAAAATGTAGTATTAGCGATTCTCATTGGTACCTCCATTAATTTACCTTTAATATCAATATAATCTCCCGATGCATTTAGTAATCTACTCTTTTCACTTTTCAACTTTCTGTTGTCAAATCCTATTTTCACCGCACATTCGTCAGTAATAATGGATATTACTGCTCCCATATCTATGGTTGCTTTGACCATCACTCCATTTATTACAACTGTAATTGTATTTGTCTTGATTAGGTCTGTTACAATTAGAATGGGTGCACGGTTTACTGGAGACGGTTTAGTTTGAAGTCTCATTTTCTGTTTCCTCTGTTTGCTCAGATTCATCTTCATTGTCTAATAGGTCTTCCTCATCAAAGTATGCTTCCTCTTCTTTGATAAAGTTAATGTGCCTTTATTTCTTCATATGGCCTTTTTTCCCACAGGTCTGACATTTTAAATCTTTCCTATTTATCTGTTTTACTGTTCCATCTTTTAATTTTATCTTTATGATCTCATCTTTTGGTTTTCTGTTTTTGTCTTTTCTTATTTTGTTAATTCCACTTACCATTGCTGGTATTACTTTTGTTATCAACAATTTTTCATTAATTCTGGCATTATTTTCCATAGTGACCTGTATTCCCAAACCTCACCTCATCATTCTTTCTAACAAATCATCAGCATCACATTTGATTTCAAACTGTTGTCAAATCAGTTCTGGTAATCCTTTACATATATGAGAAAACAGGTCATACTTAGAATATGCGCTCTCTCTGGAACTCAATTTCAATAGTCTCTCCACTTGCAACATATAATTCTTCTCTTTTATTCATTTTCAAACTATTTAATAACATCTGATACTGACTTTTGAAACTTTTGTCATTGTAATATCTCTGATATTCTCTGATTAATTTTTTGTAATCTGTTTTGGTTTCCAAATCCAATACCAAATAATGCTGGTACGCCGCTCCTCCCAAATATAAAGGAAATCTTGCCGCTGCCTGCTTCTGTATCAATTTCCTTTCTTTCATACTCATTTCAAACATTTGAATCCATTCTTTAAATGTAGGCGAATAACTATCTACTCTCCCCTTAAATTTTGGCAGTATCGCTTTACATGCTGGTGTATCATTGTCTTCCTTCTCTGACAATATCATTTCTTCATATATCAGTTTTTTTTAGTTTTATTTTTTTTCATTTTTCCCTAACCTGCTTTGTTATATTCACAACTAAATTTTCCTAAAATCTCGTCTTCTGTTTGACAGTCTTTGTACATTTCAGCTTGAACCTCTTTCATTGGTATGCTTCCAACTGATTTTTCCGGTTCCTGTATTACTGTATTATTTATTACTTTAACACTCTCTTTTCCTTCTTCTGTTGTTTCTTCATTTA
>CABFPE010000485.1:624831-638380 GCA_900660155.1 Hofstenia miamia
AATATCCTATTATTTCATATATGTGGGTAATGTCTATCTTAGTTGAACTACTTTGTCTCTAATATACTTTGCACCACTCGAACTAAGTTATATTAGGTTCCACACAAGTATAACAATTAACCACTACTGTTTAGGTAGCTCCAAGAAACTGCAATTCATAGAGATCAAAGTGTGTTACTGCCCAAAGCGGTATCCAGTCGCTGAGAGTCCATCCACTGCTCCAAGACTTCCATGTTCCAGCAACTCAGCTCATTCTCACAAGGACAATGTTTATTATGTGTGCCCCAACTATTAGTGCTAATAAATACCAGTCACAATTCGAATTACAAACTAACACTCAACAATGTGTGGTGTTAAGATAGTAACATAATATGCTAGGTCATGCTCACAAGAACAATGTTTATTATGTGTACCCCAACTATTAGTGCCAATAAATACCAGTCACAATTCGAATTACAAACTAACACTCAACAATGTGTGGTGTTAAGATAATAACATAATATGCTAGGATGCAGTGACACTAGCTGCTGGATAAAAAAAAACTATGAAATAAATATAGCAGCTTCCTAGCCTACATATAATATAGTTAAAACTAGCAACAAAGCATGACACTAGCTGCAACAAGATAAAAAACGTAAAACTATATACAAACTAACTATAAACTAAAGCAGCTTCCTAACCTACATTTAAAATAAATAAGATATAGCAATATGATGTAATACACACAAATGGTCATTTATAGGTTGCATACAGTGTAAAGAATTTAGATCAAAAATAAGATAAGTAAATAAACAATATGCCTAGGTTTGGCTGACTAGCCTTATCATGAATTTGTTACTACATGTAAAATGAAAGATCACTAGCCAGCTAAGCATGTTTAAAAATCTCCCTATGCATATAACTTAAATGTGAGTGCTGATCAAGGCTAACACCATTCCATATTCCCTCACAACAGCCTTGTGATCACTACACACATCAAATGCTTAGCTGCACATTATAATTAATTAATGAAACCAAGTAACAATAAAGATAATTCCAAGGAGTTTATTCTCCATCAACCAAATAATACACTTTGTAAATATTTATAGAAATTAATGCAAACATATTTATTATGCAAACAAGTACATGTTGCTGTTTCAACTTCTACAGCCCATGTAGAATATTTCTGTGTGCTAATAGCTGCTTGCTAAAATTAACATGGAGCAATTAGTCCACATGTGATTTGACAAAAAGTAAACGTGGCAAATACATGTTTTACAATTTTTTCAAATTACAGGATATGATGCTAATTCTATTAAAATGCAAAAATAGGAAAATCAGAGTTTTATGTTTTAATGTAGTATTTGAGCTTGGTTACATTTTCATTTCTTTTGTCTTTTAATGGATTATGCTAAATGCCCCCCTCAGCTTGTGTTGATTTTAGGACAGCTCTCTCTCTGTGCACTAGTGTATCAGCTCTCTTTATGAGCATTCTGCTTGCTGCTCTTCCCATGTGATTTCTGTGAACTCTTGTTGCTTTGTCAACTTGAGGGCAGCCTCTTTCTCTGTCATGATTGTGTCTGTGTATTTGATTATCTTCATTGTTCTTAGCAACTCTGTGATGGATGTTATCGGTGTTAGTTCATTTATCTTCTCTGTAAATATTGGGTAATACTTTTTGTATACCTGCAAGCCCATTAGGCCAATCATTAATTTCCTTAATGCATCTGCTCTACTTATGTGAGCAAGTTCCTCCTTTAGTCTACTCTCTGGGTAAAAGAATTTAAAAACACTGAGAAGGCTTTTCATATTCTCAGCATCTTTGTAAAAGAAACTGATATTGTTTCTTATGTCTTCTTCTGTGATCTCTTTGGGATTGTTCTTCTCTATACAAATCATTGTAATAATTTTGATGCTTTTGGACACATCATAGTATCTGTATTCTTTATTTTAAATGTCAATCAGCACAATTTCATTTATACCTGAGAATAAAATTATTGTCTTTAGAGATCTTTTCTCTATTTCATTTCTCAGTTCTTGGAGTTGTATGTGTATAGGTTTTCCAACTGTGTACAGTTCATATGACGTCATCTTCCCTTCAACATATATTCTATCTTTGTTATCCTCTTTTAACATGGTCAGTTTCTTTGCCTTCTCCCTTGTGTTCATATATGTCTTAAATTCATGTAAATATCCCTTCACTACTCTCCTATCTTTCAGTAGGCGCCATCTGGTTAGTAACATGGGGATGGATATTGTTTTTAGTGCACTTGAGGATTCTCATCTCTATTTGCACCTCAATTGTTTGGTAGTTTCCTGATGTCCTTGGTGCCATTGCCATTCCAATATTTTTGCATTCTGCTGCTTCTCCCAGAATTTGGGGGTTAAACCTCATTTTCTTTAGTTTTAGTGTTGTTGTCTGTTTTGTTTCAATTCTAGATGATATACATTCTGTGTCCACCACCAGTTGGTTTTAAGGTTTCAATATCTCAGCTAGTTTCATTCTCATAAACACATTAGTGAATATTAACTTCATAGTAGTGATGGTGTGATTTTCTCAAGAGAATTGATAATTTCAGGCTACTATTTCTGTTTCCTTCTCTTGTCTTATCTTAATTTCCATGAGGTATTGTTCATCTTCTGTGTCAACCCATAAATATACCTTTTTATATATACATACAATATAAGTTCTGTTAAATATAAAACAATTTCTTGTAATAACAAAAATTTATGAAATTTAATACTAGTGTTATTATTCATTGTACATAACAAGTTCATTTTAAAAACGGACCCTGCATTGCAAAACTTTGATATGTTAAAATCGATTCATTGTGTCTTAGGCGAATTTAACGAGAATGAGCAAAATTAAAAAGAAGTTGGGTTGGACCACGGGCTAGAAAAATACATTAATGTGGGTTGTTGACGAGGCCAGCCTACTAATAAATGAACTGCTGGGTTAATTGTGGGCCACAAGTTTTAAATAATCTTGCAAAAGTGTATGTATCAGTTTATCTCAATTTTATAATAGTTTTGTTGTTTTAGTAAATTGCTCAATTTTAGTAACACTCTGAAAAATTATCTACCAAAGGTGAATGAACAACTACTTGCAAAGGTAAACAAATGATCTAATTTCAAACAGGCTGGAACAGAAAGTACGTGGGCTGCTTCCACGTTTGACATGAATTTTCTAGGATTTTCTTTTAATGGATTATGTGACATGCCCCCCTCAGCTCTCTTAATGAGTGTTTCTGCTTGCTGCTCTTCCCATGTGATTTTTGCAAAGTCTAGTTGCTTAGTCAACTTGAGGACAACCTCTTTCCCTGTTGTGGTTGTATCTGTGTAGCTGATTATCTGCATTGTTCTTAGCTACTCTGTGATGGATGTTAGTGGCCTTAGTTCATTTATCTTCTCTGTAAATATGGGGTAATGTTTTTTGTATAGCTGCAAATCCTTTAGGCAAATCATTAATGTCATTAATGCATCTGCTCTACTTGTGTGGGTGAGTTCCTCCTTTAGTCTACTTTCTGGGTAAAAGAATTTAAAAACACTGAGAAGGCTTTTCATATTCTCAGCATCTTTGTAAAAGAGTCTGATATTGTTTCTTATGTATTTTTTTGTGATCTGTTCAGGATTGTTCTTCTCTGTATGAATCATTGTAATAAATTTGATCCTTTTAGGTACATCATAGTATCTGTATTCTTTATTCCATATGTCCATCCACATAATATCATTTATGCTTGAGAATAAAATTATTGTCTTTAGAGATCTTTTCTCTATTTTGTTTCTCAGTTCTTGGAGTTGTATGTATATAGGTTCTTCATCTGTGTACAGTTCATATGGGGTAATTGTCCCTTTGACATATATTCTCTCTTTGTTATCCTCTTTTAACATTATAGGTTGCTTCACCCTCTCTCTTGTGTTCATATATGTCTTAAATTTGTGTAAATATCCCTTTGCTACTTTCCTATCTTTCAGTAGGCAGCATGTGGTGGGGGGGGGTAGTAACATGGGGATGGATATTGTTTTCAGTGATGTGCACTTAAGGATTCTCATCTCTATTTGCACCTTGATTGTTGGGTAGTTTCCCATTGTCATTGGTGATTTGATAATTTCAGGCCCCTATTTCTGTTTCCTTCTCTTGTCTTATCTTAATTTCTATGAGTTATCATTCATCTTTGGTGTTGACCTGTTCTATTGTCCTTGTCAGGCTTAGGTTTCCCCACTTTTCCATGTTAATTCTGTCCATGTGCTCCTGGGTCTTTGGTGAGAGTAATTTGTCTTCTAAATTCATATTGGTCTGAGTTTTTCTTGTAATCTCTAGGATCTTGACTGGTTTTATGATTCCTTTTTTTGATGTTTCCTTGGCATTCTTTATTATTTTTAGGAATGAGCATTGAGGATTTTTTGTGAACAATTGTGTCTCTGTCATCATAATCCCACTGATATTCTTGGCTTTTACTATTTCCATTATCTCTAGTGTATCTGCTGTCCTTTGTTTTATCATTTGTTGAGTTGTAAGCCATGGCTGCTTCACCATTTATTGTATTTTTGTCTTGGATGTTGCTCCCCATATGTATTTTTGCGTGGTTTCATAGAATAATTCTAGTTTATTTAGGCAGATTCCATTTGCAATCATAACCATAATAACTTTGTGTGGCATAATCTGTGTGTGGTCAGATAAAGAGAACTAAGGACACAAATAAGACTAACAGTATAATAATTTGATTAAAATGTAAACACATGGTTATTATCATTTGATTATTTTGTACAATTTTATTCAGTGTAGTTTTGATATTAGTTATATTGGCAAAAAGTTTGGCAAAATAATAAAAGACGAACTTGCATGAGCTAGTTAATGCTGACATTGTGCAAAAATTAGCAGACAAAGAAAAAGAGGGAAACTTTCAACAATGTTAAAGAACAGGTACTTGCTGATTGTTTAATTGTTTACAAAAATTTAGGATATAAATATACAGTAATAGTTGTGATTGTGATGAATGAATTTTACTGGATTTACTCTGTTATTTTTGTTCAGGTTATTTAATTATATTAATGGAAAGCTAAATGTTGAAGCATGAGAGTAGTCTGCAGGTGGTCCCCAGATCAGGCTGTAGGTATTCCAGAGCAGCTGGATGATTCAGCCTTTCAAAAGTGAAGTACAGATGATAGCCAGGACTTCCAATGTGCTCTTAGGTTAGGGTTACAATTAGGGGTTTTTATCTGTTATAGCTTCCCCTTGATTCATTCACAAATAATACATGTCTCTGATAACTCAACATAGGCTAACCCTTTTTATATACAAATTCTCTATTCCTAATAATAAACTTTATTATACATATAGTTTATAGTATTACTGTATTAGATTGTATCTCAACTAACCAACTGTTGACCATTTCATGCTTTCTGCTGGTGGCATTGATTACTCACATGTATTCTGGACTCTCATGTATCTTTATAAATGTAGGGATATTATATGTAAGGAATTATAATAAGCTAAAGCATCCCAGTTGCATTATCATTTCTTATTTACTCAATGAGAATAACAAGGGTAATCATTGCAATAGATTACTAGGTTACAAAACACACACTTTCACTGAGAATGCTGTCCACACACTGTTAGTCATGTTGGCAAATCTTGTGGTTTCCCCAAAGAATGGAGCAGTTGCTAAGTTTTACCAAGTTGGAATTCTCTTCTTTTGCATGGTTCTGTGGGGGTCTTAACCCTGTTACACCAGTACTCCCAACCTAAACAGAAAGTTATGGTTAATAAAACCAGAGTAGCTGGAATAACAATAGCACAATATGATCAGGAGTGATTATGGAATCCCTCACCCCATTGGCATAAAGTAAAAGGACAAATGTTATAGCACTTGTGCCTATTTTGCTCAAATTAAGGGTTGACAAGATTCTACATTTGAACATCAGCTGCCTTTCTGTGATGATTCTAAGTATGTTCTTTTGCATCATCTGTACCAGTTTCTTCTGCTTACCTGGGGATATGAATTTCTCTATAGTTCCCTTCAGTAGCCAATTTTTTGTCATAATATTTATTGGTGAGAATGCTGTCTCATATGCCTTTTCTCTACTAATTTTCATTTGAGTTTTGCTTGACATTGGTAGTTTTAGGTTTTCCTCCTGAGTCAAGTATATTGCTAAGATCCATATCATTGTGTGGTGTCTAATCTCTGGCATGTTAAGTTCTTCAAACATGTATGTTTTTCCTCATGTTTAATTCATAAGCTTTTTTCACCTATTGTAGAATGGTTTCTACCAACTTATGGTACTTCCTCAATGATGCCTCAATGTTCATTCTTGGCCATTTTTCTTTCATAGTTTTTATGACATTCACATATCTTGAATTTGCTTTTACATAGTAATGTGGATTTCTGGACTTCACTTCCTGAGTGTGAAAGAGATCTAGAGAAGAAGGAAGGACAGAAAACCAAATTCCAATTTATTCCCCACAATGAATATGAGCAACATATTTTGAGTTTTTGTCACAAAGACTCATATTAAGAAGAATGGCTTACATTTTTACAAATTATATAGAACTTGTGCACAATCAACGTCATTAGATATATTATTGAACTTCATTGCTCAGATTCATTGTGTAATATGTGCTTTTACATTTAGTAAAATATATACACAATTGCTAAAAAAAATTTTTTGCCTCTTGCACATTTGCTTTGATTAATATTAATGTGCTTAGAAACATGCTCTGATGCAAATAACACATCATTTTTCAATTTTTTTGATATTAAATATTTGGGTTTTGGATCCATGAATTATTTTCTTTGAAGCATAGTGTTGTATGTTTAAACATTGTTACAACATATATGCCTTAAGTAAAACCTAGCATCAAAAATATGAGTTTGCCTAAATCAATTTAACTTTGTCAAAAATATTTCGTCACTGGATGGTGTGAAATAAAATCACTACATTACTCTATGCCAAATAGTCATAGGTGTTACAAGAAATTCAGGGTGTCCCAATGTAGTGGTATCTGTCCATTACCTTACTTTTAAAAGCTATAAGAATTTTTTCATTTAATCTCCTAATAGTTTACTCAGTGATGTATTTTGCAATCAATGTAGAGCAATTACAGGTAATCTAAACAAATCATTACTAATAACTTCCACACTTAACATAGTCATTTACTATTCCGTCTGCTCGCAGCTCTACTTAGAATATGCAATATCAAAATCTTGTTGTAAACATGTTTATAGAATGTAACAGAAGTTTAAGATGTTTGTAATGGTAATATAAATTTTTCTCGTCATGTTAAATGAATGATTATTTTAATATTAATTTTAACCTGTAATTTCTAATTTATTAATTTAGATAAATTTAGAATGTTTAGAAGATGAGGATTTTGCAAAAAGATATTGAAATTAGGTTATTAATCCTATAATATTAATCCTATTGTTTTAGTTATTTGGTATGATTTAACCAAAATTATTGTTAATTCAGATGAAAAGATTGCAAATATCCTTATGATGGAATGCTCCAAATGCCATATGGTCACTGTTGAATAAATATGTATATAAATAGGCAAGTGTTCAGTATTTCATCTGATATCCAAACAGCAGTGTTGTAATTGGGTTGGGCCTAAAGTTTTCAACATAGAAATTTGGGCCAGGCTTGGGCCTAATGCTTTAATTGGCATTTAAAATACAAGAAAAAATTCACTTGAAGCCAGAGATGGAAGTAGAGCAGATTTTTGTGAATTGCCCTACCCTGCCCCACCCCAGAGACTTTGTGTCTTGCCCCATTTCTACATGCTGACATCTGCTCATGCTCAATTTTCTCCTTCCAAAAACATTTTGCCTTAAAAACTACTTGCAATATATTATTATCCCATATTTGTTCTATTGAAATTTTCATAGCTTTACGCCACAACTTCCAAATATTTGGAATCCTTACTGCTTAGAAATGCCATCTCTACTATTACTACCAATAGAAAGTTAATAACAAAGGTGATGATAATAAATATTAAAAACATTAGTAATAGCAAAACATAATTTAATTTTAACTCAATAAAGCTAATATTTCATGCAATATATTTATGCAAATGTAATTGCATAACTTCCAGTGTAATTGCAAAACCTATTGACGACAAATCAGATAAAAGAGAGCTGCTTGTTATTATTGAATAGAATAAAACTTCACCAAATTTAGAAATGCATGGTTATTGATTTTTCAAAATGCAACTAAATTTTATCAAGCAGAGAACTTTGATGTAAGAAAACTACATTTACAATGTCCCAAATTTCCAATTTTTTCAACTCATAAGTGTCTTTGCCCCATTTTTTCAACCATGTGTAGTCATTTTTTAAAAATCTTGCCCCATACTCACGCGATCTGCTCGCCCCACCCTGTCCTATGGGTTGAGCCACCATACTTTCATCTCTGCTTGAAACCCTAAAGTTTGCGAATTTTAATCAGCCCTGCATTGTTGGCTGATGCAATACTTCTAACATCTAAATTTGTCTGCAACAAGCAAAGAGCATTTATGAAAATTCCACTTACTTTGTGCTGATATAAGTTGCCTCAGATAACTATGGTTCATTTAGATTGAGAGTGACAGATGGTGCAATGGGTATCAATCCGACCTAAAGCAATGCATTGGGGATAATTGATCTTTGTGATTTAATCCAGCTTCACTTGGATGACATCAACGGAATTACCAAAGGTAGAATCAGTGCATGGAAGTGGTACCTCAGTGAACATGTGTGTGAAATTTGTTAACAATTTAGTGTGTTGATTGTTCTTGTTATTATTAAAATATAAGAAGGCAGTAATGCAACCTGGGTGCTTCAGCTTATTATATTTCCTTACATATAATAACCCTACAGATATAAAAGTATATGTAAGCTCTTGATACATGTGAGCAATAAATGCAGTCAGCAAGAAATAAATACTGTAAGTTAGTCTGATGTCAGAGAGTTTACTAATAGGCAATCAATCTAATAACCAAGAAAAATGAGATCTAATAAACATTGCCTCTATCATGAGGGTTAACCAAATAATCATAATAATAATAATACTTGTTGAATAACGACCAATAGGAAAGCTATAACAAATAAAACTCCCTATTCCTACACCTAATCTAAAAGCACATCAAGTAAATGATGACTACCAGCTGCTCCGCACTTTTGAAAGGCTGTATGTGCTTGCNNNNTTCTTTTGTTGCCCTCTTCAAATTTTGAAAATGTAAGGTCCTGCCATCAAGTAGTTTATAATTATTATTTGGTAGTGTTTGTGTAATGACAGGCGGCCCTGCCCATTGTGTTTATTTCCTTACTTGGGTTTTTAACAATGTGTACGCATACACCTTATCACCCTTCATTAGACGAAATATTTGTTTGCTCTAAAATCTTTATCCCAACAGATGGCGCTCAAAAATGCTTATTATAGCCTATCTTAATGCATTAGGAAATATTACTTTGTGCAATTTCTTCTAAAGTATGCAACATTTTCAAAAATAATAGTGATAATATGAATGCTAATGTCCTTAAGATTCCACAGAACTATTCAAGTACTCATTTACTTTGCTAGTTTTTTGTACAATTCATGGCAGCTTTTTGTCAAAAATCCCTTTACTCATTTTCTGTACAAGTGCTATTCAACTGAGAGCAACTGTTTCCTGTGCTTCAGCTTATTATATTTCCTTACATATAATAACCCTACAGATATAAAAGTACATGTAAGCTCTTGATACATGTGAACAATCAATGCAGTCAGCAAGAAATAAATACTGTAAGTTAGTCTGATGTCAGAGAGTTTACTAATAGGCAATCAATCTAATAACCAAGAAAAATGAGATCTAATAAACATTGCCTCTATCATGAGGGTTAACCAAATAATCATAATAATAATAATACTTGTTGAATAACGACCAATAGGAAAGCTATAACAAATAAAACTCCCTATTCCTACACCTAACCTAAAAGCACATCAAGTAAACAATGACTACCAGCTGCACCGCACTTTTGAAAGGCTGTATGTGCTTGCTGTTCCAGACTTCCTTTAAATGCAGTTGGGAACCACCATCCAGATTACTCTAGTGCTTCTACAGTTTAGCTTTCCATTTAATTTAATAAATTAACCTGACAAAGATAAAGAAGTAAATCCAATAAATTTCGTTCATCATCAAATAAATCAACTGCACTCTTTTGGTACTTAGTAATATTAAACAATCAAACACTTGGCTAGTACCTGTCTAATCGATGTTGTTCTGTATTTACTAATTTTCCCTCTAATTTCTTTGTCTGATGTTTTATGCATGTCAGCATTAATTAGCATTTGGGTTTCATTCTTTTTCCATTTGCCAAATGTACTACCAAGCAAATCAATATAAAAATACTGCTTTTATATTTTTACAAATAATATCATTAATAATAATCATGTGTTTTACATTAAATAATTATTTTACTTGTCTTAGTTATTTCCACTCCTTCTCTCACATTGACCACCCATGATATTATGTTGATTATGTTACACTCCCCCTCCAGCATAGCTAATTAAGGATAACCACTCTCTCACCATGAATCATCTCTGCTGCTCTCTTAATAATATTGCTTGCTTCCTGCATTTCCCAATCTGTGTTTTTGTATTTTTCAATACCATTTTCTTATGTCTCAGGAATGATGGATTCTTTAGTTGATTTGATATTGTGCACATACTACGTAGTTCATTTAGTTTTTTGTTGAATTCTTCGTAATATTTTTCATACAGTTTCAATCCTATAATCGCTATCATCAGCGTCATAATTGCATCCACTCTACTTGTGTGTGCTAGATCAGGATATATTGTCGTTATTGGGTAAAAGAATTCGTAAGTGGATCTCAATGACTTTGATATTGAAGCCTCGTTATAAAACACACTTATGTTGTTATGTACTTCTTCTCTTGTTATCTCATCCAGGTAATTTTTCCCAAGTCTTATCATTGTTATTATCTCCAGGCAACTCATTACATCATAATATCTGTATTGCACTCTCCACAATTCACCCCATACAATATCATTAATTCCTGAGAATAACATTACTGTTTGAGTTTGTTTTTCTATTTCCATTTGTACCTTCTGTATTTGTTGATGTATAGCTTCTCCATCTCTTTAAAGGTCATATAGAGTTATTACCCCTTCTATGTATACTCTTTCTTTGTTATAATTCTTTAGTAACATTTATTTAGATTTTCTATATCTTTCATCATTTATCTTTCTCTCTGCTTCCTTGAGCATGTCATACTGCATTCGCTGGTTTTTTATCTTTTAATGTCCATATTGATAGTAGCATTGGTACTGATATCATAGGTGACAGTGTGCATTTTAACAAAGGTGTCATCGTCTTATTTTTGATATTTTCATATGACCCATGAATTTTTGATGTTGTTGCCATTCCAAATGCTGTGGGATAATTATTTTTACTGGTTTTTATGTTTTCCCAAAACGTATTTGTTAGTCTGTATTTCATCAAACTCTGTGCTGTTTTGGGTTTCATTATAAACTTTGATGTTATACTCTCTATATCAACTGCCAACTGATTTTGTGGTTCTAGCATCTGACGAATTTCATGTCTAGTAAATGCTTCTGTACACAATATCTTTATAAGTGATTTTGTCTCTCTCTCATATACTTCTCCAAATATGATTTTTGAAGCTGTATTTGGAATCCATTTCATATGCTCTTTTTATTTCAAACAAGGCTGCTTTGACCAACTTATGGTATGTTTTGGTTAGTGACTTTATGTTGATCCTAGGCCATTCTTCTTGCATTGGTTTCTCGGCCTTCATCTCCTTCCATGCTTCTATGATATTTTTCAAGTGCTCTGAAATTTGGTTCATACTACATTTAATGTATAAATTTCCAATCTCTTCCAATTGTTCTCTTGTCTCCAAGATTTCCATTGTTTTTACTTGGTAATACATGTCTATCGCTATTTTTGTTTCTACCATAATTCTTTCAGCTGGTGCTATCATGTTTATTTGTAGATTGATATTAATCATTTCTGATATCATCAAACCTTTATCTTCTAGATTTTCCAGTTTCTCTTCTAATGTCCATATGAACTCTGGTATTTCCTCATAATTAAAATTACTTTTTCTGTGTAATCTTTAGACAGTTTCAATGTTTCCTCTATGTTTGTTTCCAAACCTCTTGAGTTAATTTCAGCTTGTTTGATAAAATGAACTATTGTTAAATGGTTTCTGTCCAAATTCACCTGTTCGCATTTGTTGATTAACTTGGCTTTATCTTTAATTACTTTTTGCACCTATTTCATCATAAAACTTGTGAACAGTACTCTTAAAGTATGGTTGGTTGAAAGTTTCTTTCATTTCGTCTCCATATGCTATAATTGTATTGCAGACTGGTCTCTTATGCTTATCTATTACTATTAGAATCACCAAGCTTTCTTTTTCTTTTGTTGAAAAATGTTGATGTATCAATTGTTTTGTTTCAGGTGATAAATTGTTGTATGAGTTATATCTAATCCTTCTGTTGGCAATGAAGTACGGATGTATTTTATCTTTTCCTATTCTCGTCATTCTGCTTTCACATTCCTCTGATCTGGATGACGTAGTTGTTGTGGACATTTGTTTGTGCGACAAAGGCTTAGAACTTTGGGTAGTATTTGAAAACAAACTTGTTGATGGTTGTTCTGAGATATCCATTTCAGATCCTTTGCTTATATCCTGTATATCTGGGTACTTTTATTGACCACAGACCTTGGTACCTGCTGCCTTTAATTGCAGACGAGGACTGATTGTTGTAGCTTCATACTCTTTGTACTTTGATTGACATCAAGGTTTGCTGGATGAGGGGGAGTGTTCCATTTCCAAATCCGACTTCTCCTCCAACCTCACGCCCTTTAAATGACGCTTGGTATCATGACATTGGCCCTCTCTTATCTGCCTGCCCTTTAATTGACATTTGGTTGAGGGTGATGTTTCAATTTTGTCTCCATTGTCATACCCTTTAATTGGTAATCAGATTGTGGTGACCTTCTTTTTATTCTTCTTTGTTGATAATCATTACATTCTCCATCCTCATACCCTTTAAGTGGTAATCAGATTGTGGAGATCTTCTTCTTATTCGTCTTCTTCTGTTACTAGGTAGTGAATGCTCCATCATCATGCCCTTTAAGTGACAATCAGATTACAGAGACCTAGTACTTCTGGTACTTGTGCTAGTTTTGTCTCCCCTCGTCATGCCCTTTAATTGATGATCAGATTTTGGGGTTCATCTTCTCACTCTTCTGCTTTTCATCAGTGATTGGTTGGTGCTTCTGGTTGATCTCTTCATTTTCTAATCTAAATGGAGTTACTAAATTTATATCCCATATTTCAGGGTCATATTTATTTTTATTTTTTACTGCCCTCTGGGGCATCACTCTTCTCTCAACTCCATTTCTTTCATTTGGGGGAATATATTCTTCTTGAAATTCCTCCTCTGCGACACTATCCAGTTCATCCATTTTGTTATATATGCTATCATTGTTTTCAACTAATTTAAATAGTGCATTTTTATCTAATGCTACTTGTTCTATGTCTTTTGTTGCCCTCTTCAA
>CABFPE010000486.1:0-14195 GCA_900660155.1 Hofstenia miamia
GGCTTGCCCTTTAAGGGATCAATGCCAAAAGCATTTAAATTATTACTACTTAAACATGTTTTTACCAGATTCCAATCGGATGTCCAATTTTGTTTTTTTCTATATGATCAAATGCAGAGACATTTAGTATGTAGTACAGTTGCTGCCAGTTGTAAAAGCAACTCAACTGGGATTGAAAATTTGTCTAAAATTATTAATGATGACAATTTCATTCGAGATTTAGATGATGCCTTGAAACAAAGACCAGATAGTGCCAAAGCAAAAAAGATAGAAAAACAAATTTTGAATTATATCGTTTCATCAGGAAAAAAAATTCCCTTTTCGAACACTGAGCGCCAAAACACAGCAATGCACTTGCATGCAATGATGAACCTATTTGGAACGCCAACATTTTATAACACAATGTCACCTGATGATATTCATTCTCTAACAATCAAGAAACTGCTAAGCTCTGATTTAAGTAATATATTCAATATAGCAAATAAAAATTTAATAAACAATAATCCAGTTGCAGCCATTCGAAATTTCTACCAAGAAATAAGATCATTTTGTCGAAATTTTCTTAAAATGCCCATGTTTGATGAAGTACTCAGTAGAAGTGATTCATATCAAGATAAATTAGAAGGCATATTTGGACCAGTTTCCGCATATTTTGGTGTTGTTGAAGCGCAAGCCAGGGGTACTTTACATATTCATATGGTCATATGGTGTCCCAATATTCAACCTTGCATTGCGCAAGCTATTGCTCATCATAATTTAAGTAGTGTACTCCTAGATTTTATTGACAACATAATTTGTACTAATCTACCAGGAGAAGTATATGATATAGATGACGTAAATTTAGAAGATGCCTTAACATGGCCACCCCCATTACCTCTTGACAACAATGACGAGACTGAAATTATTAGGAAATATCCATCCATTGCTGATGATTCAGGTACAAATATTAGAACAGCAAAGCATTTTCTTACTGCTGCAACTAACCAAGCAACTGGAATTGCTGAAATTTCCTCTCAACAAGCAAGTGCAGCGCTAATGGGGGAGCCTTCATGTATTAGTTCACATGGCATCTGGTGTGTTATGCAAAGCCCGCAATTACATACGTTCGAAATAGACTAAAAATTAATGACAATTTTAACACATCTTACGATGAATTTGAAAATGATGACGATTTATCCAATTACATATTGCCATTACCCAATCCAATAGGCGGTGAAGCTACCACAGAGATTGTTAAAACTAAGGATGGCTTTAAAATAATACCTCAACATTTATTTAATGCCCAAAGAGGAGAAGGACTTAAAAATATGAGTTTGTATGAATATGCTGCTAATATCATTATAACACGAAAAACTCGTGAACATGTCAATGAAAGCAACATTGGTCATTGCAGCAATGCTCACTTTAGTTTTATTAATGACTTTTGTGAATCTCGTGAACAATGCTTAAGATCTAAACAAGTTGTGCCTGCCATCTGTGGAATCTTTCCGCCCACCTATCCCGGTTCAAAATTACAAAATACGTCCACTTTATGGACCAAAAGAGCTAATCGCTTTGCTGAATTTGTATCTGTAATTTTTTATCCATGGGATATAAATAATTTACCAGATATTACATTTGAGGCTGTAGAATATAGAATGATATCTGATGCAAAGTCAGGTGACTTCATCTCAAAATCTAGGTATTTATTAATTCAAAATATTACATGCAATAACAAAGTAGATCATTCAGCAAAGCGGTTGATGAATACTTTTAGATTTGAAACCGCGGATAGGTGGAGTAATATTGCCAATCCTCCAAATGCAAATCGTAGTAACAATAATGAAACCTTTGAAAATTTGATATATGAAATTGATGCAGATGATTTGCAAGGCAACATTTTATCATATTCATGTAATAATACTAAAATGACAAATTTGCATGAGAAAGTCAGGCACCTGCGAGAAATTTTTCAATCAGAAACTTATTCACATCTAGACAATTCTCAATTAATAATGGCAAAGCAATGCAGTAAAGAATTTATGAAAAACACTTATAAAGAATTAGTAAATTTTAACACTACACACGATTCAAACATTTCTCATCTCAATGATTTGGAAAACCCACATACTGCCATTCTTTCCACTGTTAATTTTCAATCACTTCCTGATTTTAATCTAAATGAAGATCAAGAAATTCTTGCAAACAAAATTTTGACATGGATAACTGCATATAGAAAACATGCGTTAGAACCATCTAAACATACAAAACCGGAACAATTTTATATATTTCTACATGGTGGCCCTGGCACAGGTAAATCACATTTTTGCCGATATATAACAACAATTGCAGGACAATTAATCAAATGTGCTGCTCCTACCGGTGTTGCTTCAACATTATTATTACAAGGTGAAACAATTCATGGATTGCTTGGACTTACTGTGACAAATATGAATGACATCCCAAAGGTCCCATCCCATTCTACTCTAATTTCTCTTCAAAATAAATTACGNATTTTATATTCTTCTACATGGTGGCCCTGGTACAGGTAAATCCCATTTTTGTCGATACATAACAAAAATAGCAGGACAATTAATCAAATGTGCTGCCCCTACTGGTGTTGCTTCAACATTATTATTACAGGGTGAGACAGTTCATGGATTACTTGGACTTAGTGTGACAAATATGAATGATATCCCAAAGGTCCCATCTCATTCTATTCTAATTTCTCTTCAAAATAAATTACGTTATGATTGTATTTTAGTATTAGATGAGGCATCAATGATTTCGGATAAATTTTTAGCAATTATATCAGTAAGACTGCAACAAATATTGCAAAATAAATTGGCCTTCGGTGGTCTAAGCATTATTCTTGTAGGGGACTTTTTTCAACTACCACCTATAAAAAGTATGCCATTATTCCAATCTGTTCATTATAACTATAGAGATAAGAGTTCGATGGGAGCTTTAGGATCAGAGTTATTTAAAAAAATTGAAAGAATAGATTTTAAAATACAGCAGCGATCAATAGATCAATTACATACCAATGTCATTAATAAATGTCGACACAATTATAAGCTTCCAATCAATGATNTATAGAGATAAGAGTTCGATGGGAGCTTTAGGATCAGAGTTATTTAAAAAATTTGAAAGAATAGATTTTAAAATACAGCAGCGATCAATAGATCAATTACATATCAATGTCATAAACAAATGTCGACACAATTATAAGCTTCCAATCAATGATATGAAGTCCCTATATTCAATTTTATCTAAAGATGACAATGATATTGAGTGGCGAACAGCTAGAGTAATTGTCGCAGGAAATGCGGCTAGACATCTGATTAATAAAGATAAAATCATAGATTACGCGACCAGAAATAATTTACCTGTTCTACGAATATCTTATGAATTCATTAATGCTTCTAATTTATCCAGTGATACTATTAAAAAATTGCAAGAATGTATGCCTGATACTCAGTTTCTATTTGCAAAGGGTGCTGTTGCCACTCTTACTGATAATGTAGCATTACCCCTAGGACTTGCTAATGGCACAGAAATTCGATTGTATGAAATAGTTTACACAGATAATGACGATTTCAATGAATATACTAATCTAATTCAAAATACAACACCAGGTGCTATAATTGACATTCCGCGGCCATCTAATATTAACATCTTAGCGCCCAAATCTTTATCGCAAAATTGGCCAAATTCTTTAGTTACAATTGCTAGTAAATGGAATGAATATGATATAGACACTACAGAATGCATAGTAATTCCTTTAGAAATTCAAATTTACCCTAATATCATACCAATACCCAGACAAATTTTAGGACGACAAACAGGTAAATTGCCAATGCTTAAATTTCGATATTTTCCGTGTAGTCTTGCCTATTGTATTACATTTCATAAATGTCAAGGAATGACTCTAAACAAAATTATACTTGATATATCATCTGCACGTGGAAAGTGCCAAGCATCAAACTTTCATCATGTCTATGTAGGACTAACACGTGTTAAATTATCTAAAGATATTAGGTTACTACAGCTTTCAATTGCGGATTGGAAACGCCTTGATAGACTTAAAGCAAAAAAGGAATTAAAAAATTACATCGAAATGAAATAATCTCTTGTTTATTTATATTTACTAATGCACCTGAATACCCAACAGTGATGACTGCATAGACCAACTTTTTTTATTTATCAAGTGGTGGGAGGGAGGGATTATAATTTTAAATTTTGTTAAATCTCTATTGAAAACTTTTACCAGTTATATATTTACAAAAATAGCCATACATTGCATTTTATTTATCTTACTAAAAGAATTTCTAATCAAATCTATTATAAAATAATTACTTAGTCAGAGCTAATTACCCATATACTATAATAAGATTCCATATTTTAGTTAAATAACTATATTTGTACTTAGTTAACTATTATATGTTGTCTGAAATTTAATTGTTCGAAAAATCACTACAGTTCTGTCAAAAATGGCAAAAAGGAAAATTAACATTGCAGTATTGCCTGGAAAGTACGCAGTTAAATTTAAAGGTGTGAAGTAATTGCAATACTGTCCTGTCACATGTTTTCAATTAATGGTACACGACTTCGGTTTCTCATCTGCATGGAGCAGTTGTCTTCTAATGTCTCAATTGTCTTAGTCGTGTTTCAAAATGTGTTGAATATATTATCTTACAGCTACAGTTTATGTTTTACCGACAGAAACATTCAAATAGTTTGATGGACTTCAATTTTAAGCAACTACGAAGAAAAAAATTTCAAAAGTTTGCATTGGCGAACACATTACTTCTGCATGCCAAGCACATAGTCATATTTTGTTAAAGAATGCCGCATAGCATCACTAAATCTAAAGAATCGCTTTTTATAAGAGTCTACAAGAAAAAAAAGTAGTGTCAGATGAATACATGAGTGATAACATACACATTAAATCCCAGACGGTACAACAACAAGCATTACTACGTGATTTCTTGTTGCACAAGAGAGAAATTTAACACTAAGATAATTATTAGCTCTGACTACTAACATTTCAATAAATTTGAGCATATATTATTACAAAAACAGGGTTGGCAAAATATATCTTCGATCTCGAATACCTAATTTATATCTGAAAATTAAAAATGCATCAATCTCTACATACATGTATATGCTGCACAACTTTAAGTAGGTTTAACCTATTTAGTTATAACTGGAACGCATTGAGCTTAAATATTTATTTGTAGCCACATATAGGAACAAACTATGAAAATCTAAGAAATATTTTCATTTGTTCTTTTAAAAGCAACTCATCTTACTTTTGTTGTGATTCACTTTGCTGAAGGAATGAAATAAGCAACACATCTGGACAAAACCATACAAGACCAGAAGAAATTTTCATAACATGTCTCCAATTGTAATTCGTGAAGCATCTTCGACATTTTGATTTTTGAAGAATTGTCAAATCTATCTAATTCTTGTTATTCAAACTTCATCAAGGAATTGTGGCGGAAATCTCCATTAAACCAAACTCTTGGTTAAAACAAAGCATTCAAAGATACCTGGTTTCTTGAAATATTACCAACTGAACAAAGCAAATGAAACAGTTTTATTTCAGACACATGTAATTACATATAATTGAAAATCAATTTATTCACTATTATAGCCAAACTGTGATAACAAATTTTTATGCAATTTACTACCATATATAAAATAAGTGTTTTTGCCAGCCCTTTTTCAAAGTCATCACTGTTGTTAAAACTTTAAAGAAACCTCTGATTTCTAAACCCCTTCCACATTTTATTTTCTCAGATAACAATTATATTTCGCCCTAGTCTTACAATTATATATTTGCTCTCATTAAAATTAAAGTATTGTTACTGCAGTTCTCATACAATTTTGGTGCTTAATTTATTATTCTGTTAAGCTACTTCCCAAATTGTCATAGAACAAGCAACAACTACACTATTAAAATTGAAAATGAAAATTTGGGAGATAGCACACAATCAGCTATATAGAGGATGGCTGTTTTACAACATACTACTGTTGTTATAATTTATAACTTTTTCAGTCATCTTTTAAAGTTAATTGTATCATTGCATTAGATACTTCATGCAATTTTAAATGTAAATAAATACATTGTATTCTTTTACTTTTTTAATTATACTAGTGTATTTATGCGTTTGCTCAACAAATCTGCAAAATTTTATTGCATTTAATTTAAGGTAATGCAACATTGCATTTAAAAACATAATTTATTTTGCTTTTAGTTTTTACAAAACCTCAATGATACAAAAAATAAGTCAAATTTATGTTTAGCTAAAGACTTCTACCTCAATACTTTAAATTACTATAGGCAGTCAGATTCACAACATACACGAAAGTATTGCAAAAATACTACATTAAAAAACTAAATATATAGGTTTGCAATAAAATTTTTAGTAATTCATTTACAATATTTTGATTTCAAGAAACAAAAAGGTATTGTATACTGTATTTTCGTATGCAATCGAAGCCCTATTTTTTTTATTATATTCGTGCCTCAAAATTAAATTTGAATTTAGGAAAATTTCAAAATCATTATTCGATATTTTTTATAATAAATGTATCCCACTATATTGTAATATCAATATCATTAATAGTACAAGGCCTTGTATTTAGATTTTTGAAAAATATATTATAAGCTGGTTCTGCTTACATACAAAAATTACTTTTAATCTAAACAATCGTAGACAATTTGATACAGTTGCATTAAAATGTGTTGAAACATCTAAAAACATCCAAAACATAGTCTACTTTACAATGCTACAAAACAGTAAAAAAATTATTGCAATACTTAAAATATTGAAAACTTACTATTAACTTAAATGTTAGAAAGCTATACGTAATCCTCACAAAGTCTATTAGCAAAGTATTGAATATCTTTAATAAACAACTGTATAGCCGCGCACAACACGTGTGCATTAAAGACACAATTTATAAACATTGATGCGTGATTCATCCTGCTGTCTCTAAAAGCTGCCTTTCCAATTATCGTGTTCATTTTCTCAATGTGTTTTGCTCGTAATAGCCGAACGCTTGAATGTTTCTTTTCAATCCCCAATATGTGACCCTAAATCAATATAGCAACCGAACAACATTCAAATTCCTTTATGTACCAAATTATTATTTATTGTTTAAGTGTAAAATTAAAAACTATTTCTTATAAATCTCGGAGTCTGTGTATAAATGAACAACAACAACCAATCTTAGAACTACTAATTTTAACAGAAGACCTATAATCAGTTTTCTACAAGGCGACTCCCATTATAAGGGTCGCCTTTGTTTTCTACCACAACAAATGTTAGCTAACACTTTTGCAAATTCTTATAGTTTGGTAGACGTTGATACAAATCTCTTACGACATATATAAAAAATTTTAATTATTTTCTTATCTAAGTGAACAAAAATTTTAATTCTAGACATCTTCATAAATGCAATATGAGGTTCCAAGCTGATTTCTATCAAAAGTTGTAAATAACTGCAATCAAATGTTTCTTTAATCATAATGCTTTTCCAAGTCTACCTATAATCAGTTTTCTACAAGGCGACTCCCATTATAAGGGTCGCCTTTGTTTTCTACCACAACAAATGTTAGCTAAAACTTTTGCAAATGCTTATAGTTTGGTAGACGTTGATACAAATCTCTTACTTCATATATCAATAATTTTATGTTTATAATTTTATAAATAACAAAACCATTATTCTTATTTTATAAATCTGTATTGCATTGCAAAGCAAATTTTGAGAATAATATTAAAAATAGGGGCAAATATTCTTCAATTTTGAAATATAACATTATTTCTAAAGAAGATGCCTTGGAAGCACTCCGTTCTCCGATTAATGCAAAATTTGACTTATTTTATAGAAGAACACAAACAATCAGGGGCGTACCCAGGATTTACTTTCGATGTTTATAATTTTATAAATAACAAAACCATTATTCTTATTTTATAAATCTGTATTGCAATAGACCCTAAAAAATGCATTTCACGATCCTAGATTTTAAATTTTTCAATTTTTTACGAAAAATTTTTTGATTTATCCAGTCAAAATTAAATTTGGAAACCTGACGGGGGGACATTCCACCATGTCCCCCCCTGGGTACGCCACTGCAAACAATCAATGATGTTTAATACTTCTTTAATGTGTTGTTATAGTTTCTGTTTCTCACAATACTGCTTAAAAAAAACTTACCATATTGCATTTTGATTGCACTATATATAATAAATGCTACACGCTTATAAATTTTTATGATTTTAAGAGTTTTATGAAATTAAGAAATAAGGTTTATTATAAAAAGAGTGATATGCAAAAAAATAATACCGCAACATCTCTTCTATGCCAATAGAGGAGAAGGACTAAAAAATATGAGTTTGTATTAATACGCTGCTAATGTTACTATAACACAAAAAAACCCTGATCATGTCACTGAAAGCAACACTGGTCGTTGCAGAAATGCTAAATTTAGATTTATTAATAACTTTTGTGAATCTCGAGTACAATCATTAAGATCTAAACAACTTGTACCTGCCATCTGTGGAATCTTTCCACCAACCAATCCTGGTCAAAAATTACAAAAAAACGTATATTTTTGGTATAGATATTTATGGAGGGAAGAAATAAAATTTGATTTTGTATAATCAAAGTTTGTGACATCCAATAAACGTATATTTTTTAGGAATAAATTTGTATGGAGGTTGGTAAATCATAGAATGCATATTGTTTATATATACATATATATTTATGTTACAAATAATATTTCCCTTTTTTATTCTAAATAAATATTTCAAAAAATAATATTATTATATAAACGCTATATTGAATGTAAAACAAGAAAAATCTGCATAAATCAATTAAAAAGCAGGAGAAAAAATTTGCATGGCTTAGTAAATGCTTGCTTATAGTTGGTTTGTTCGAGAGTTTTGACTGATCGGTTATTTCTGCAGTTTTAATCCATAAGAACATTAGTGTTTAACTTTTTTTCACAGATTCCTATATTTTGAATATGTTGTTTACTTATACCAATAATTTGTTCAATATTAATTATTTATAATTTCTTTAGATGCCATTTTTAAAAGTTTGGAGAAAATTTTGAGTCTTATAAAGAAGAAAAGATGGCTTTCAATTAACTGCGGAATAAAATTTCTCATAAATGTGAATTATTTGCAAAACATGATTGATTAAATAAGATTTTAAATGTGCAATATTTTTTTATTATTAGGTGTTAGTTAATTTTCTATTAATATTATATTATTTCTAGTACAAATTATGGTTTTTATTTTATAAAACACAAAAAAGTATATTAATGTTAAAAAACTTAAAAATTAGTTTTTATTAATAATTTATTACATTTTTAGGGAAGTTCTTTCCTAATTTTTTTATAAAAATCTAATTTTCCCTAATAAATTTTCTATTTTTAATTGTCTGTGGCGGTTTTGGAAAAAATTTATTATACGAAGACACTTTTATTTTGTAAAATTACAGGCGGCTATTCAAATCGATTATTATTCGTAATAAAGTATATTAACAATTTATGGTATAGTAGTCCACAAAATGCAGGTCTTATATTCATAGAACTAATGTATAATGAATTTATTTTTTTTGAATTTTTCAAGGTTGCCTCAAACCTGGTTGCGCAACTGTATACTTATCAAACAAAAGCATAAGTTTAACCAATGTGCGGCAGATATATAAGTTGATTAATATATACTGAGCTTGTTATTCCAAAAAAAACTTATAATGTGTAGGAATAGATGTGTAAGTACATGAGAAATACAGTTGAATAGTATATATACTTGGGTAGTGGCCATGGCCGGTTAATAGGCCGCATACATAAAAATATGTCCGTTGGTTTGAATTTAGCCGTATTATAACCCCGTTATGCACGTAGCTAAATATAATATTCTACTGAAATAGATGTAAAAAAATGAAAACTGCTATTGTGCTATGAAATTATCCAAGTACACTCAAGTTGCTGTAAAACCTACAAAAGTAATTTAAGCCAAAATCCTTTTGCCAATACTGAGAAGTCTAATTTTACAACCACAAAGTAGTAATGGCATAAGAGGATTTATCAAACCATTTTTAAATTAATTTACAAATCATGCATCAAATTACATAATGATACCCAAACTGTTTAGCTGGTGACATGAACTTAGTTATTACAATAGGAGACTATACTGCTTGTATGACTTTGCAATATATGGAAGTTCCTTTTATTAAAATTAAAACATTATGGCACGGCTTTTGATGTTCACTACTTGGGATTCTTACGTTACAATATTATGTACATAAGTATGACACATGTTATCAATGCAATATCAGAATTCAGAAGGTGAAAGTGAAATAGAATTCTCTGTTTTTGATGAAAAAAGTGAATTTTATGTGGCTTAGTGTAATATTGCATGTGATATGTTGTAATTTTTATTGTAAATGTACATGAAGGTGAGTTTTCCCAATATACATATACAAAGATAGATATATAGAATGGATAGATAGAAATTTTTTATCTATCAAATGGTATTAGGATTTGAAATATTAGTGCTATGTTCAGTGTCCATATCCGGGTTGGAAAACGGTCAATCCGGTCCGTGGTACGGGTCGGGTCGCACGTTCTATATAGTTGTTTTCCTTAACCTCATTTGAAAAAAATATTTCAGCTTGGGATAAATATAGGGAGTAATATGATAGCACTGTTGTTGACGAATTTTGATTCGGTAGGAAAATCCAGTCACATACAATCAATTAGAAATGGTAATCAGATAATAACAAACAAAAAACAAATTGTTGAATTTTTGAATAAGGTTTTCATAAACATGGGAAATTTTGGTCTTCATAGATATACCACACTGACTCGTTCTCATAGATGGTGTGACGGTAAGCCTTTCCATTTCTCCTGCATTTCACTATACAAAATCAGACGGGCAATTAATAGCTTGAAAAACAATTCGGCTGGTTCATATGGCGTTCCAATTCACATTATTAAAAAACTTGATGACTGTATCCTCAGACATTTCCAGTCCATTGTAAATGATGCCATTAGCAGCTCCGTTTTTCCAACTCCTTTAAAAAAAGTCAGACATTATTCCCATATACAAAAGTGGAGACAAACAATTGCCATCAAACTACCGCCCTATTGCCATCACCAATCCATAAATTCATGTTTGATCATAAATCAATTAAGTTTCTTGATAGATTCATCAACAAGACCAACAGAGGTAATAAAGCGGCATCAATACAAAAAATAGCACTAAATTCTGGGACAGTTCCTTTATCTTAAATATAATCTCTAAATAATCAATTTAAATTATTTGATATATCATTGAATTTTTATAAAAAATATAATCAAAATCATTCTATATTCTACAGCCTCAAATGTAATATCTGGTAAATTATTTATATCCCACGGATAAAAAATTACAGATACAAATTCAGAAAAGCGATTCGCTTTTTTTGTCCATGAAGTGGATGGATTTTGTAATTTTGAATCGGGATAGGTGGGTGGAAATATTCCACAGATGGCCATCCTATATATAAATGATTATGTGCCATTTACCAAAATTTTATTTTGTATCTTAATAGTGTAGTAGTTATTAGTTCAAAGATAATTTGGAATGTAGCTTACATAGTATTATAAATAAAGACCAAAATTTTATGAGAACTTCAGTAAAAAATACTTAAATTTTCACGATGATCAGAATTCTCAAACCTACAACCATTTTGCACAACATTATTTGTTGAAGCCTTCTTAATTCTCTCCGCTTTGTTGTAACAATAAATGCTATTATAAACAGGCCGATCATTTTGTTTTGTTATGTAGAATTTTAAATTTGTTAAGTGCAAATCAAAATATTTTGTTTGATATTTGATACAAACAATTTGTTATATTATTTTGTTAGTTCCGTCTCAATGTGTTTTCAAAATGTACATAAAGGATTTTCACTACTTATTTCACTTTCAAATGAGTTCTTGATGATTCGAAAAAATATTGAATTTAATATTGTTTTATATTTTTTTAGTACAAAATAAAATTACTAATTACTGTATTTTCCATGCGGTAGAAAAAGCTAAAAATAGCTTGCGCTTCAACAACACCAAAATATGCGGAAACTGGCCATTTCAGAAAATTGCGACAAAATGATCTTATTTCTCGGTAGAAATTTGGAGCGGATGCAACTGGATGATTGTTTATTAGCTTTACACTTAGCCCGATCGTTCATCCAGTGTCATGAGTCCCATGTGATCTGTACACCATCGAGATAATTGTAACCCCATTATCCTTGGCTCTGCTGTCCCGCGCAAGCACGTCCTTTCAATTCATGTGCGGCTGCCTAACTGTTCTGGGGTTAATTAGGCAGCATTTGGGATACTAAGTCATTGCTCTTGCAAGAAGATGCTGAAACTATTTACTTAGCTGACATTGAACCTCATGCTGAGTTTCACGGCAGTGATGTCTCCAATGTGCCTTGGTAGTGCCTGACAATCACTCTTATTGCAGTCTCGTTTGCCTTCACAGCCATTGAGTGGATTGCATTCCTCTGCAGCGTGTTCCGCTATTGGACTTTTCTATGGGTGCGCCACAAGGCAGTGGTTTGAAATCAGGGTTTCCTTCCCCTAGATGTGCTGCATTTGAAAGCTAACTGCTGTCAGTTGTAGCATTTTTATCAGCTATATTATCTGTTTCAATGTTTACTACATTTACTACGCTTTCATCTTCTAGTAAGGCAATATTTTCTGTAGCATGTTCATTAAAATGATTAATAATTTGAGTTGCTGTGTTTTCATCATTAATATTAATATTTGAATACAGAGGNATGTATACATAAGAAATATACGTTTTTATGAAATACAAAAATTAGAATATTCAAAGACGAATGAGGTACCAAACTTAAATATATATCTATACATACGAAAAATACGTTTTTATTAAATACAAAATTTAGGATTTACAAAGGCGAATGCCATATTGAAAATAAATATATATGTATACATAACTAATATACTTTTTTATGAAAAACAAAAATTAGAATATACAAAAACAAATGATGTACCAACCCTATATATATACAAAAATGAGAATATATTAAGACGAATGTAATATCAAACATAAATATATATGTATATATATAAAATATATGTTTTGTATTTCATAAAAATATACATTGTAGGAAATGCAAAAATTAGAATATACTAAGATTAATGTCATATTGATCATAAATATATATGTATACATAAGAAATATAAGTTTTTATGCAATACAAAAATGAGAACATATAAAGACGAATGATATATGAAACCTAAATACATATGTATACATACGAAATATACATTTTTATGAAATACAAAAATTAGAATATACAAAGAGGAATGTCATATCAATCATGAATATATATGAATACATTAGAAATATACGTTTTTATGAAATACAAAGATGAGAACATATAAAGACGAATGATATACGAAACCTAAATATATATGTATATATACGAAATATACGTTTTTATGAAATGCAAAAATTAGAATATACTAAGATGAATGTCATATCGAACATAAATATATATGTATATATACGAATTATACGTTTTTATGAAATATAAAATCAGAATAAACACAAACAAATTAATATCTAACCTAAATATACATGTATATCTAAAAATATACATTTCAACATATACAAATCAGGCTTATAATTAAATATTCCAAGGATACAAGTATTCTAACCATACACATTTCTAATTTAGCAAAACTGTAGTTTATGTTTAAATGAAGATTATTTGCAATTGACTTTACAGGATTTGAAAAATATATATCTAAAAAATATACATTTATAAGTTAGTAAAAACTAGGATTATACAAAGGCGAATGAAATTTCTATCCTCTATAATATTTATATCTAAAAAATATACAAAGATGATTGTCATCTGTCCATCATATGTATCTATATCTAAAAAATATATGATTCTAAATATAAATTAAATTTCTATATATATGAAGACAAAATTTATTTCTTATCTAAATTTACATGTCATCTACTTTAAGCATTTTAGACATAGCTCCGGTATAGCCCTACACGAATATCTAGTTAACTAGCATGTGGATGTGGATTTATATAATATAGAGGTAAATTTTGTAACATTACATAGATAACTAAATAATATATAATAAAATTTAACTTTTTT
>CABFPE010000486.1:19770-30469 GCA_900660155.1 Hofstenia miamia
GATATGACATTCATCTTAGTATATTCTAATTTTTGTATTACTTAAAATTGTATATTTCTTATATATGTATATATAAGAAATATACGTTTTTATGAAATGCAAAATTCAGAATATACAGAAACAATAGTTATATTGAACATAAATATATATGTATACATAAGAAATATACGTTTTTATGAAATACAAAAATGAGAATATACAAAGACGAATGATATACCAAACCTAAATATATATGTATATATAGGAAATATACGTTTTTATGAAATGCAAAAATTAGAATATACTAAGATGAATGTCATATCGAACATAAATATATATGTATATATACGAAATATACGTTTTTATGAAATACAAAAATTAGAATATACAAAGAGGAATGTCATATCAATCATAAATATATATGTATACATAAGAAATATACGTTTTTATGAAATGCAAAAATTAGAATATACTAAGATGAATGTCATATCGAACATAAATATATATGTATATATAAGAAATATACTTTTATGTAATACAAAAATTAGAATATACTAAGATGAATGTCATATCAAACATATAAATATATATGTATACATAAGAAATATACGTTTTTATGAAATGCAAAAATTAGAATATACTAAGATGAATGTCATACCGAACATAAATATATATGTATATATAAGAAATATACAATTTTAAGTAATACAAAAATTAGAATATACTAAGATGAATGTCATATCAAACATAAATATATATGTATACATATGAAATATAAGTTTTTATGCAATACAAAAATGAGAACATATAAAGACGAATGATATATGAAACCTAAATACATATGTATACATACGAAATATACGTTTTTATGAAATACAAAAATGAGAACATATAAAGACGCAAATTAATATCTAACCTAAATATACATGTATATCTAAAAATATACATTTCAACATATACAAATCAGGCTTATAATTAAATATTCTAAGGATACATGTATTCTAATCATACACATTTCTAATTTAGCAAAACTGTAGTTTATGTTTAAAAGAAGCATATTTGCAATTGACTTTACAGGATTTGAGGCATACCTGAGGTATAGCCTTTACCCAATCTCTAGTCGTTAAAACAATCAATGAAATTTTACTCTACATTAATGTGAAATTCTTAATAAAATTTTTTTATGACGTAACTTGAAATTAATTATTAAAACATTCATAATTATCTACAGACAAAAGCTATATATAAATACATAACAGAATTTACAATATAATCGTTCTCATTACTATTCATAGAGCTCTATGCTACTTTCTGTTATTGTGTTGGTATTTTCTAAGTTAATGTAAATGAACAGTTATACCAGAATTTTTAGATGAATTTTTCTTAAATAATTATAGTATTTTATGAATAAATAACTAATTTATTTGAGAAAAATTTATAAATAGATAAACTTTTGACACATTACACACACAAGCGATACATTTAAATGTACTGAATTAAAGCAGTAATTACTTAGACAAAGATTTGTGCAATGAGTATTGAATTAATAAACAAAACAAGGGCATCTTCCGTTTATTGAGTAAATTGTAGAAAATTTAGCACTTTAAATGTTACACGATAAAAAGGATCTAAAATACACTCAAAATACATAAAATGCAGCATCTAGTATCCGATTCATTTGGCAAATGTCAATTGGCAGAACCATGAACATCAAAATTGCTTACGCAAAAGCGGTTTTAGGCTAAAAAATTGTGATTGTACAAAAGGATACCAAAAAATTACAAATATTTTATATTGACAAAGGAGTTATATGTCTTTAATCTTTAGCGAAGTGTTTGAGATGTGACGCTTGAAAATAACATAAAACCCTGAAAAAAGCGCAACTATGCAACCCCACTTAAAATACAGGAAAAGCGAGACATGCATGGCAAAACGATGTTGTGAAATCATGAAAGAGCAGAAGTGCTCTAAAAACACTGAAGAGATATAGGACCAGAATCTTATGTCCAAAGCATCTTTTTTTCCATTGATGTAATCTTGGTATTGAACCAATGTAGGATAGCCTATCAAACCAATCAGAGACAATCGAATAGCGTTGAAAGGCGAATTCTTGCTTAAACCTAAGACGCGTTTTAAAGTAAAAGAATTTAGCTCTGAACACTGTGAGAAAGCCAAAAGAAGAAAAACATGCCAAAACTAAATAGCCTCAGATTTATGCACTGCCTACACTATAAAACATTACCTGTTTAAGAAATGATTGATTTTCAGCTATCCACGACCACCGTCTCCTAAACAGAAAGCATGCGATGAGGATGCCAGATGCATTGCAGATGAGGACGTCAAACAACAACGAATCCCACCAGCATTCTGCGAAATTCGGCAACACAGGTTTGAAAACAAACTCTGTACATTCCCACAAGACACTGATCACACTTAGCAGCATAATATCAGAAAATATAATCATCTTGCAAGCGTAACCAAAAGAATGAGCCACAAGGAAAATATCCGTTTTCAATAAAAGGTTCTGAAGTGACAACTAAAGTGAACTGATTTAGCAATCTTAGCACTATAAGCATTTATAAGCCCATCATTTCAGAATTGGTGAATTACGATGATTTTAAGAAAGGCTTTCAATTACATGTGTAAAAATACTATTTCTGCTTCATCGATGTTTAGAATTTGAAATTACATCAATTGTGACAAGTGGTAGCTGTGCTGCAAATGGGTCAGTATGTATTATTGACCCAACCCAAAATTCAACCAATAGATTTTAAAACAACCCACCCAAATTCAATTTACTTTTTAACGTTATAGACTCAACCCAAATTTGGGACTAAATGTGGCCCAAATAAGACTAAACTATGGTTTCACTATGTCTACAAATTCTTACTTTACAACCACGTTTGAGAAGGAAACACAAGCAACATAAAGTCTTCTGCAAACGTACATGAATTGTATCCTTTAATAATCCAATTATGACAGATATTACTTTGAAACATTGACTGAAATATATTTAATCATTTTGTTGTTCAGCCAAATATGAAACGATACGAATGTAGCAGTAAGAATTAGTCAATTTTGTTCGTACACCAATGTTATAAACACATTTGTATGCAAAAACCGCATTAAACGTTTAGAACATTATAAAAATGTTTATGACTGGAACCAAACTACTTTATAAACATATTTTTGTCATTTTCAGCTGAGATTCTTGATTCATTCTGGACATCCACACGGTAATAATTTTGTGCGAACTGCTTCATGATGTCTGCTTGTATTAGGGTGTTCAATTTATAAAAAATTCCGCGTCGACAGTTATTGATCGCTTAAAGCAAGGGTTCTCAGGCCTTCTTGACCGATTCACTCTTTTTCTCATTTTTCAATGTCCCTTGGAGATGGATAACATGGATTTACAATATTCTATACTAGTTGTACAAATTCCTATTAAAATCAAAACTTTCTAATTCCTCTTCGCGACAACGGTATTATTTGCGTTCTAAAATTTTATTACATACATTTGTAACAAAATTTAAGAAATCGCGTTTAGATAGGCCGGCAGAAATTTTTTTGGGTCGAGTCGGGTTTGAAAATCTCAACCCGACTACAACTGCGAATATAACAACATTTTTGTACATCTATACCATTTCAAGGTCTATTTCAGAAAAAATAAGATCAATTTCAGAAAAGGTAAGATTACATTCCGAAAAAGTAAGATCCATTTCAGAAAAAGTAATATCAATTTCATAAAAAGTAAGATCAATTTCACACTTTTCAAGTTTCCTAAGCCAAAAGCAAGGCGAAGGTGTCTCATTAGTATTTTAGTCGTATAATTTACCTGTCTACGTTGGACATTCAATATATGCTATTTTACTTTTATTACAGAAGGAACACAGGGGTCTTTAGTGTTCATGTCATTTTGGGTTTAACTTTAGGATACAACGTTTCTTTTGTAGAAATAGGGAGTTGTGCCTTTAGAAACACATACACTTTACGTGTACATGTAGACAACTACTACTATTTACTTTGCTGTTTTCAGCCTTCTGCAGAGCCGATGAAGTTATATGAAAGTTGGACAATAATACATTTTCATCATGTCCATTCGTTCTTATTTTAAGAAGAAACTGTGTAATTTAGTCTATAGCAATTTGATTGAATCATGTGTAACCTCATATACAATGTGTGCAACAATATATAATCTTGCGTGTAATTTCAATAAAGTGATCATTTTTCTAATAAGTCTAACTTTTAACCACAAAACATTTGAGCCTGAATAATTGTTTACATGCAATAATCTACTGTACATGCATTCCACATTAACATGTCGTAATAATAACAGTAAACATATCAAAAGTATATGCAGAGTAAATGTATAGAATAAAACATGCAAAAACCTGCGTATGAATAAACATATAGAAATTTGAACATTCTGAAATAGTTCTTACTTTTTCTGAAATAGATATTAATTTTTCTGAAATAGATCTTACTTTTTCTGAAATTGATCTTACTTTTTCTGAATTTGATCTTAGTTTTCTGAAATAGATCTTGAAATGGTGCAGAGCAAAAGCAAATGAAAAAATCATAGCAACATCTTCAAATTTGCTCACATCGAGTCTGATGAAGGGTTCTCCAAAATCGGTCAAAATACTGTAAAAAATCTACAATTAAAATACATTTTATTATCTTAGCTTGTAATTATATAAAATTTTCTAGAAAATTTTATTCTTTAACAGTAAAAATACAAACTTGAAAACCGGAAGGGACATTCCGCCATGTCCCCTTGGATGCAGCATTGGAATATTTCTTTCGACGAAAAAAATCTAACTATTAATCCTTAAAATTTTCTCAGAACATAAATCGATTGCAAATTTTATAGGTTGGTTATCTTTGGTCGGTTTATGAAAAGCTTCACATATGTGTATTCTTGCTACAATTCAATCTGAAATACAAAGAATTTCTTCAAGGGTACCTATCAAATAACCTATCAAAAATATCATTTTAAACAATAATAAAACCACAGAATTAATGGTTTCTTAGGCAGGGTGTTAAAACAATGGAACAAGCATACCAAATGGCTGTATTTCGTAGAGTAATAATTGACGTGAAACCTGAAATCATTTGAAATGACTGTTCATTGAATTAAAAAATTAAGATTAAAGAAATAGTTACAATAACGCTAAATAATGTAATTCTTAAATACATTTAGATGGTACCCCCAAAGTAAAATTGAAATTCTTAAAAAAATATACTTTTGATAAAAGTTTAGTATTGAGATGGATACATGCAACATGTTTTTCAGAAAAAATGCCAAAAATGAAAAAAAAATTATGTACGGTTGCTAGGGAACAACAAAATAAAGGGTTAACATAAGCGATTCGTGTGTCACAAATTTCTTGAAGATACTAGAATGAAATTAAGCATAAACTGTGTAAAATAGCATTGTTTATGCAATCTCAGAAAGATATTTTATTGATTCTACATAAATATGCAAAATTTTTGCATATTTTAAAGACTTTAGTAAGTAAAGAGCTCATTATACAGGGTCTAACAAAAGTAACCAGACGCTTCATTTTACGAGAAATCTAACTTTATTCAGAAGAGTAGGAATAAAAAACGAATCATTCATCGTAGAATATGCAGTGTAGCGAGTCTAAAACAACTCACTGAGGCTATAATGTCCAAAACGATGAATCATAAAAGAAGAAAGTATTCATAGCAAATGTTCAAAATGATGAGCATCACGTGCAATACATTTGTTAACCTAGTCCAAGAACAGATCGGCACATCTTGTTCACCAAATCTAATGGTATGGCACGAATTTCTTCAGTAATATTAGATCGTTGATAGTGCGTGGGTTTCCGCCATAAACTTTGTTCTTTAGTAAGCCCCACAGAAAAAAGTCTGGTACAGTCAGGTCCGGAGACCGTGCAGGCCAATCGATGAGGCCTCAGCGACCAATCCACCTGGTGGGAAACTGGTTGTCCAACCACTCTCGCACAATAAGTGAATAATGGGGCTGAGCTCCATCACAGTTAAATTTCCATAAATTGATGTACAGTTTTTTGCTTTTATTTTGCTAGCGTCTGGTTACTTTTGTTACACCCTGTATATGCATAACTCATTTTTAAGAAAAATTATAATATATAAACAGTCCACATTTCACATCAGTAGCCCTTCTATATCTCAAGGAATTTATGACATAATGATAGGCCATATATAACTCAAGGTATAGCAATTTCAATATTTAATGAGTGGAGAACGAAGGGAAGTTTTAAGTTTTTAATATTTTAATTGCTAATTACTGCTAAAATAAGAAATAAATATGAAATTCAAAGAAAGTGCAATAAAGGCAACACATTGAAGAGTAATTTAGGCAAAAAAGTTAACTTTGTTTTTTAGGGGAAAATTGTGTATTTTCTGTGGGAGTACCCCATTAACATACAAAAGCGAAATGTGAATCTCCATTAAAGGTTTTCAAATATTTATTTAAAATTACATTCATTCGTGATAAAATTAATTTCTTTTCTAGGAGAAATGATTGGAATACAAAAAAGTATACCTGACAGTTTTCAACATTATCATCATCATCAATGTAATGAGAAGGTAAATCGAAAGATAATATTAAACAGGCAATGTACACGTTGTATCCGATTCCCAACAAACATGATGATATATAAGCAAGATCCGTTAAATTGTAGTGCCATTTATTTTCTATTTTGCGGTCTTTATTGAAACTACGGAAACATACATTTGTATTGTGCCATGACTTTATGGTGTACTCTGCCATGAATATGAATGCCCTCAATTAAAAATTGAGATACTGAAACAAAATTTTTTTAATAACAAATGTGTAAATGAACTGGAAAGTAAAATTCAAATTATAAACAAACGTATAAATTTAATGCACAACATCAACGAAACCATGCTTAAGAAAAATTGCTTAAAACATGGGTAAAAATTCATGGAAAATCGAGGACATTTCAAAGGTGATCAGTAATTTTGAGCATGAAAAAAACAACTAGAATTTCAAACTAGTTAAACTACGGCTATTCACAGAAAACATTGAGATATTTCATCATTTAAAAGGTATATAAAATGATTATGTTTTTTTTGCGGTTGTGGCATGGACTTGGCTCACTCAACTAAAAATTTTTAAAACTGTTCTACCAAAACGTAAACAATGAATCAGCCTCAACTTGTCTACAAAACAATGCATTAAATTCCCAAAAATTGATTTTCGGCGACAACTGTCAGTAAAATTTGAGAAAAATATATTGGAAATGACTCATGGAATATTGCGCCTCACACTCTCCAAAAAACATGTATAGTCATGCAACTTTACCATCGGTTGTGCAAGTACTGGAAAGCCAAAGACATGTGTGTGGATGTTGAATGATAAAATCATGGGTATGCAGACATAACAGATTTCATTGCATCAAATCATCATTGCGTACGATACTCAAAGTTTAGATTTTGTACAGCGGATTATAGAAAGATGATAATTTGGTCGATTTGGTCTTTTCTGACAAAGTCTATTTTGTAGATGGATAGCGTAGTGAACCTTAATAATTGTAGCATATGGGCAGCTAAATCTCAAGGCTAATAATTATAGCGAAGGGAGAAAGCGGGCTGTTATTTTTTGTTCCAGCACACAGCCAAATGCAGTTTTTCAAAATCGGAAAAGCCCATCCCCAACATACATTTTTTACCCTGGCCCATAGTCAGTCCGCAAATTTTATTCAAAAAATCAGTGTTAACAAAAACAGAAAAACTAGAAAAATAGAAAGTGTATGGATAATTCAGAACCTGGAATGTTTTTTGAATACAAGGTGTAAACTGAGGCGTTTCCAATATATTCTGACGAGGGAGGGATATCTCATATGTGTTCAGCTTGAGTAACCAAAAGCGGATTAAACTCCGCGAAATTGAAAATGCATCTCATCACCTTAGATTTTAATATTTTTTGATTTCTTACATTTTTTTCATTTAATCAATCAAAATAAGTGTTGGAGGGGGAATTCCTCCATGCAGAAGTTTTGACGTGGCATGGCGTGCTAAATCACCAGAATTGTAACCTCTTGATTACTATTTCTACCTTCAATCAATACAAGTTAACATTTTAATACATTTCTATGTTAGTTTAGTTACTTTTAAGACAGCCTGTATATCAGAAATACGATATATTACAATGTCTTAGTAATGAGTAATATACCACACTACAATAAAAAAACAAATTAATAGAATCGTAGCATTGGGAAAAATTATTTTTACTTATGTATTACTTAGGCACAGCAAATGTTTTGGCATCAACTTCCTTAGTATTTTTAAACTGTTCTAGTTTTTACTGCTCTTGCTTGCCTACAAAAACACTTATTAGTATTCATTTAAGTTTAACATTAAAATAAAAATTGATAAGTAAAAATGAATTTAGCGAAAAATATATTACTATTTATAAGACTCAGTAATACGTAACATATTACTTACATTTTTAAGTGAAATACCACAATATATATATATATATATATATATATATATATATATATATATATATCTGTCACATTATTCACGGTCAAACTTGCGTGTCAAACTTAATTGCCCTGTAAACAACTAACCGCAAGTTGGAAGGTCAGTGAGGCGATACACCATCCAACTTGTGTATCAAACTTGCAGATATAACCCGCTTTCAACTAGAATCTACTTTAATACTTTCATATTTGTGTTATACCATAGCTATAAATACGCATATATCTGTACTTACTTTACTACGAGAACTGTATACATAAATATTTCAGAATGAATAATCATTGATTTAGTTATACTAAATAACAGAAGTTAGGGCGATACGTAATTGCAGTCATGGTAAAAGATATTCGGTCACTTACAAAAACATGAATTGCAAATACTAATACAATTTGACAACGTTCAACTGTACTGCGCATTAGGTTGCTGTATATTAAATCTTCTATTACAAAAAAATCAGAAATACAAACAGTAAATGCTAATTTTTAAAATGTTTGTGAATTTACATGATCAGAGATATTGTTACCATGATAATATAATATGGTGGCAATTTTTTGCCACCTAAAGTCATCACAGGTCGCACACTTCGTGACATTCAATGTCCTACCATTATTTAACACTAATACTTGGCAAATAGAATTCCTTTTGTTGTTAGGTAATCTGTAAAAATTTGTGATATTCATATTTAAAATTATTTCATTTATTTCCTATATTAGTGATAATTAGTTGAAACATTTATAAATGTATTATGAGAATGGATTCTAGTGACATAAGTTACAGAAGTAAACAAAACAATAAATTGATGCAAATTTCATACATATTAAATCTAGAAATAAAACTATTTATGCCTCTTCATGCATGCACATGTTCCAATTTTTAAGAGATGAGGTTTTCACAAACAAAATAACTATATATAAAGCTCTGTAAATGCGAACATGCTTTCTGTCAACATGTGTATAATGGGTGCGTTCGCGATCGCAAACCGGCACAACTGAATAGTTGGCTTTCAGTTGTCAACGTATTCGCGATAGCATTCGGTTGTTTACCAACCTATTCGCGCATCGCACCGATATTGTACTCAGCGTCAACTGAAGCATTCGCGCAATCCACCGGTTTGCAAAATATGTGTGCACGCAGTGGCGTAGTCAGCCAAATATTTAAGGGTGGGCACTGCAAATTTTCAATTTCAAGATTTTTAGGCTATTTACTCTGCATACTATTTTCATCGTAATACTAATGATTTTAAGTCAATGTATTATTAATTGATTCCTTCAGTACTTTATAACTGATAATACACTGTATATGCATAAATGAAAACTGACATTTAATGATTTATTTTTCTAGACTTTTCAGAAAATTTTGAAACAACAGTTTGAATATTTATTTTAATGTCATTGTGTAGAACTTCATTGATTGGAGTATTTAATAGTTCTCCATAAGAGTTGATCAAAAGCTCAATATCCTGAAAGGAAACATTGCCAATATTTGCAGGCATCAATGAGCTCAATGACATTATTAACTATAAGCAGGAGTTATCAACATTTAGTATTTTATATATTAGCGATTTAATGCTAAAAAATGATTGAATTTACAGTTAAATTTCATTTTGGATAACTCTTGCCTTTGCTTGTTCACTAAAACGACTTCTAAGATGCATCAGAAGATTATCAATAAGAGGATAATAGATATTGATTCTATAGTAATCTTCAATCGAATAATTCTGGGTAACACTTCTACTTTTTGAACCTAAAATAGTACATTTGTAGAAATTCTTGATTAAAAGATGTACATGCATATATATATAAATATTTGATCTCAGTTTTCATGAAATATATATTCAATTACCTGCAATACGCGGCATAGGGTTTTGTTCGTGCCCATCATATCAACTGCACTTTGAAAAATATCATGGAAATCTTTATCATCAATTCCCGAAGACTCCAAATTTAAAACCAAATCATTTACACAGTCAATAGCCTTTCTCAAATCAATATCAACCTTCTGTAGAATTTTAGATAGTATTGATGTTCTAGACATACAAAACTGACTACTAGTAATTGCTAAAAACAGAGAATTTGCTTTTGACCTAGTTTCGTTGGATTCTGCTTCTGATGAAATTAACTCAAATAGGACATTGTGAATTGGAAGATATAATTCGGCAAATGTTGATACAGCTGAATGGCGTTCAGCCCATCGTGTTGGG
>CABFPE010000486.1:47852-72588 GCA_900660155.1 Hofstenia miamia
GTCGAACTGGCTGATACCTCATTTGTTCACTTCAGCCTGTCTGTCAATTCTATTACCCCACCTGCTTGTCCTGCCACTCTTCAATATGCTGATCTAACAATGACTTTGTATCTTTAAATGCTGCTCTCTCTTTTTCCATTCCACATTTTAATGACTCTTTCTCTGCTGATGACTGGTACACCTTCCTTCACCAAGTTATTTCATCCTTTGTTCCTCGTCGTGGAAAAAGCGTATTTCTCTCCCTTTCTATTTCTCATCCCTTACTGTACACACTTTGAATAAACTCGAATCTTTCAAACGCCGTTACAGTCCTTCTGATTCTTTGAATCTCTCTTCTCTCACCGAAGACGTCAGCAACTTCATGGAACTCGAGAAAATCTCTGTTGTCCAGCTTCTCATCTGGATCTCTTCAAGACTCTTATGATTACCTGCGTTCCCTGATTTCCAAACCTGACCTCCCCAGCTTGCATTGAAACCGTCTTTCCGCTCACTCGGATCTGGAGAAAGCTGATCTCTTCAATGCCTATTTCTTATTGAATTTTTCTGATCCTGTCTCACTCTGTCCTGGTCCTCCTGCCACCTCCCCACTGATTCGCATCGGTGACCTCGTCTTCAACGCCCATGATGTTTCCCTCATACCTAAGTCCTGCAAGTTATCTGGTCCTTGCTATCCTGATGGCGTCCCATCCTTTGTTATCCATGAAACTTCCTCAACTCTTTTCATCCATTTAAAGCATCTCTTCTCCTACATTTGCTCCTCTAAGCGTTTTCCGCCATTAAGTTAAGGTTTGTAAACAATCTCGTAATTGCAAAAACACGACGCCTGCCTACTTTGAAACACAAACCATGGATATCTTTGGCTATGCTACAGAGACCCATGCACAAATGTTTGAATTTGATAGGCATTTGTTAGTTTTTTTAGATAAATATCATTCACAATTATTAAATAAATTTAGTTGAAAAAGTACATTAGGTCAATAGGAACATATAGAAAGTTAAATCTAAGCATAAAACAATTGTTTGTTCAGAACAAATGCTAGTTAAATTACATGTAGTAATTTTTACATATTAGAATCATATACACTAAAAGTAATTGGGCACATTCGAAAAAAATACAAATAAAAAACTTGCAACTGTGATGCACAATACATTGGAAAAACGTCAAGGAATTTACAATTAAGAATTAAAGAACACAAAATTCATTCGACCATCTCTGATCATTTAAAGAACTGTAACATGAAATTTACATATAAAATTTTATCCAAGGCAATTGATAATTTTCAACTAAGCATCATTGAATCAATTTATATAGAATTAAAGGAACCAAGCTTAAACAAAAAAGATGAATATAAATACAAACTAAATTTACCGAAAATATTATAAAAAAATATATAAAAATATGTAATTTGATGAATATTTTGTAAATTTTATAGTAGGAAACTTTTTGAAAATGGCAGCGGCATGCCGAAACATGTTAAAATAAATGATGCGTTTCTTTTTTAAAATTTACAGATAGTCAAAAAAACTTTCTAGGAAAATTATAAAATTTCTCAAAATGATTGAACTTTCTCAAATTCAAATTTGAATCTCTGCATGTAGTTAGAATGTTGGAAAGGACTCTAAGTAGTGAGGAATGTGTTATTGTCGGCAATATCAAATAACTGCCAGCCGGTTTTTACGGTTAAATTTGTAAGTGCATTTTGCGAATTTAGAAAGCTGCAAATTGTGATACAGCTAAAATTGCACAACGAAAACCTCAAGCAGTTATTGAAATCGTAATTATATACATCGTAATTATACTTAACCGTTAGAACCTGTTTAAATTTTTACTACGTGGACACAGTTTGGGGCACTTTTTGTACCCCACAGATATTATTGAATATTGCAACAAGGCTATGGCTTAAATAAGTATAAGAAAGATGTGTGTGCGTGTTGCACAAAAGAGTTTCTTCACATGGCCAGGTGAATATCATCGCTGATATTCCACTTTGCTAGTTCCTTTTGAGGGCGGACCATTACCATGCCCCGCAATCTTCGCTATCATAAGGGACTCATTGCGTCTAACACAATTTACGTAGGCATGACTATGATTGTAAGCTGGGAAGAATGTCAAGAACAGAATGCTGTCCTACCCGACCCCGATGGGCCACGGACTGTTTGAGACTGAAAAAAAATATTTATGCGGGTTGTGGGCAGGACAAAAAATAAATGAGCTCCAGGCTGAATGGCGGACCCCAAACGTCTTTAACTGTTAATAAAATTTCAATTACGAATATGAAACTTTGATATGGTTTAACATGCAATAAGCACACGTGTTAAAAACTGAATCTATGCTATTTTATAACTTAATAATTAGACGTAATATATGCATTAAGGTTCAATTTTGTACGCAATTTAACTCCCATAATTTCGGATTATAACAGTTAGGGTTCAGAATCATCTACATAATTTATTTAATCGTGTAAATTATTTTCCATTCTGCATATTCGATATATATAAACATATATTTGTTAAAAATTCTATTTCTCAAATTTTTTACTACACGAAATAATGTCATTCTACTTAAACAAAGTGCAAAACAGACTAATTTTATTCAAAGAGAACTCTTATATTCTAAAAACCTACGTTTTAAAACAATGAAAAGTCTTTGTTTTAACCAATGAAATCACTGGTTTCCTCTAAACGCATTGTTTTTATTAAACGCGGGCATATGTTATTGACGCTACTCAATTACAATATCATCGTCACCTGATTGGCATGTTCTAGTTTGTTTATGCCAATTTAATAATGCATATACAAATTCTATTTAAATATTGTCAAAATCAGTCAACAAAAAACCTTAACTTAACGAAACCGTCGCACACTGCCGTTAAGGTAAACTTAACTTAACGCTAGAAAAAACGTTACAGTTCGCGTTGCGGTTAGCCTTAACTTAAGAAATTCCGTTGCACACTGCCTTAACGGCAGCGTGCGACGGCATTAGCTGAACCTTAACGTAGCAATACCTTAACTTAACTGCAGTGTGCGACGGGGGTAAAGCTTTGATCGGCTCCCTCATTCTATCCTTATTGACAAATTATGTTTATTTGGCTTTGATGCTGATTTCATCGAACTCTTCCAGTCTTACCTGTCCAATCGTCGTCAGTGTGTCAAAATCAACTCGTCTATTTCTCCCCCTGCTCTTATCTCTAATGGTTGCTCCCCATGGTTCCGTTTTTGCTGTTCTCTTCTTCCTTGTTGCTATCAACGACCTCCCTCAATCTGTCGTCAACTCATCCTGTCTACTGTACGTTGATGACACCGCGATTTTCAACGTTGGTAGTTCTTTTGCCTCCAATATTATCTCAGATCTTGAGCTTTTGTCTAATTGGTCTTCTGTTAACCATCTTGATTTTAGTCCAAGCAAGACATGTGGTATTTGCTTTTCTGTGGCTCCCCCTTCTGATCTTCCTCTACCTGTGAAACTTTTCCTCTCATCATACTCATCTTGTAGTTCAACTTGCTGGTAACTTAAATTAGTCTGGTCATGTGTCCTTACGTCTCCGCAAAGCTAATTTCTCACTCCTTGCCCTCTTCCACAATGTTCCCTTTAACCCATTAAAGGCCACGGTAGTCATTTGACTACCGTAATACATCCGCTAGAGGGCTCTGTTAAATCGAATGATGATATTTTCACATATAAAAATTAGTTGATGACAGAAAAAGAAAAATTTTTTTTCAAGTATTCCTAATGAAAAAAGACCGCTATAAAAACGCTGAAAATCGGACTTAACAATCTACCTACAATTTGGGGGGTTTATTTGCACTGTTAGGATCATTATAGAAATTTTTAGTACGTCATCTGAGAGAGAATATTTAATTCGATATCTATAATGATTTTTTCACTGAAAAAATTGAAATTCAAAAATTTAGAAGTTCATTATTAAAGTGGGAAACTAAACGGTTTGAAAATTATTTATAGCATAACATCAAGAGAACATATACAATCTAAATATCAATGAAACAAAGAAAACTCAATAAGAAAAAAGAAACATCTTTAAATGAAATTATTGGAATTGGATCTGATGGCGAATATTTTTCAATCAACAATTCAGAAGATGTTCAGCAATCCAATTCACACACAACTCTCACACAGCAGCTTTCATTACTATCATTAAATTCTAACATTTGTAGCATATGTCTGCATGCTTCTGATTTGTGTAAACGTTCAGGACTTGTCAAACATCATATTGTCAATGGTTCCAGATGTGAAGGTTCAGGGCTACCACCTCGTTCACTTGGAATAACGCCTGTATTTCCCTCACTTTCTGATATTGAAATGTTTTCTATTCCTACCAGAAAGATCGTTCCAATCAGCTGCCGTAATCTCTGGGCTAAAGCTGTGAATCACTCTTTTAGTAAGGTTAAGCGGGAGCCTAGTTTCATCAATCATTGGGTGGAGATTTTTATTTTGACTGCTTGTGTTCTCCGGTCTCCTCCTCGTGGGGGCTCCAAACACCTGAAATACGAAGAGTCAATTCTCAAGAGCCGCTTAGAGCGTTGGTTGAATGGTGATTATGCTCAACTTTGGTACGAAGCAACTGTAAGTTCTGGCAACATTAAAAATAAATCATCTTCTGTCAGTTCCAGCCAAAATCTTAAGAGAGCTAGACAGCTTGGTCACGAAGGCAGTTTTCGTAGAGCCATAGCAGCCCTAAGATCTGATGGTCTAAGCTTTGATGAGCAAACATTTCATGCACTAAAGGAGAATCATCTCAACACTTCAAAAAATAAAATAGATTATAGTACCGAAGACACAGAGCCATTTGTGATAAACAAAGACATTCTGATTAAATGTGTGAAAAGCTTTCCCAGGGATTCTGCTGCCGGTGTCTCTAAACTTTATGCTTCCCATCTGATTAATGCATTCCAATGCCCAACTCCTGAATATGGGGACAAAGCAATTGCATCGGTGCTCGAAGTAATCAACTGTTTAATATCTGGTAATGCTCCTGATGAAATTGCACCATATCTTTGTGGAGCTAATCTTTTTGCATTGAAGAAAAAGGACGGTGGAATTCGCCCAATTGCTGTGGGAGAAGTTCTTCGAAGATTGATTGCCAAATGCTTATGTCAATTGTCAAGGAATAAGGCAGCTGCTCTATTTTCTCCACTTCAAGTTGGTGTAGGCATTAAGGGAGGTTGTGAAGCCGTCATCCATGCTTTGAATGGATTGGTGGAAGCTGTTGGATCGAAGACAAATTTAGCATTTCTCCAGGTAGACATCAAAAATGCATTTAACAGTCTTAATCGTTCAGCAATACTTTCTCAGGTTAAACTTCATTTTCCACAGCTATATCCTTGGGTTTATTTTTGCTACTCCCAGCCTTCTCGATTGAAATTTGGATCTAAATCCTTGCTTTCAGCTTGCGGAGTTCAACAAGGTGATCCCTTGGCCCCCCTTTTGTTTGCTTTAGCTATTCACCCAATCGTTTCTGCTATCAAAGATAAATTTCCTGAATTAGCATGCAACGCATGGTATTTAGATGATGGTTCTCTGGTTGGGGACGTTCCATCTTTGTGTAAAGTATTTGAGTTTGTGGTGTTAGCTATGAAAAAAGTAGGCTTGGAAATTAGTTTAACTAAATGTGAAGTTTGGTCGCCTAATCCTAATTGCGATTTCAGTGCTTTGCCCAAATCAATCAACAGACGAAAAGATGGTATTGTCACTCTTGGAGCTCCTATCTCCAAGTCTCCAAAATTTGTCCAAGAGTTCTTCTCGAAACGTGTTTCTAAGTCCATTCAAATTATGAATGAAATAAAATTACTTGAAGATCCACAGTTAGAATTACATCTGTTAAGGAGCTGTGCCTCACTACCTAAGATATCGTTTTGTTTAAGAACTTCTAATCCCGCAACTGTTACAGCAGAATTGGAAGAATTTGATTCAGCAGTTCATCAGTCTCTAGAAAGTATAGCAGGTTCAGCTGTTTCTGTGTCACAAAGACTACAAGCATCCTTGCCAATTTCTAAAGGAGGTCTTGGATTACCACTAGCGTCAACAATTGCTTCTGCAGCGTTCTTAGGGTCATATGTGGACAATAAAGAACTATGTAAACAGATTGTTTCTATTGATGATTATATTTACTCTGTGCCACATCAGTGTTTGCAAGAACTTTCTAGCAAAGGAATAGCGTTGACTGAAATGCCTTTACACATGGCGCCAAAAGCACAGAAGTCTATTTGTTCACTTTTACAACAAGTTAGCCAGAATACTTGTTTATCCTCCAGTTTGTCTCCTCGCGATAAAGCAAGACTTCTCTCTTGTTCCATACCAGGAAGTGGGGATTGGTTGGCTGCCATTCCCTTGAAAGCACTTTGTGTTTCTTTCGCTCCTGCAGAATTCCGAATTTTGCTTTGTTATCGGCTTGGCATCCCCTTAATTAATGATGACAAAAAATGTCCAAAATGCTTTAAGCCTTTTGGATTTATTCGGTGATCATGCAATGTCCTGCGCGGTTGATGGTGAAAGAATTGCGCGCCATGATCGACTCAGGGACGCTATTTTTGCAACTGCTTCGAAATGTGCTTTGTCTCCTGTGCTTGAAAAGTCTAACCTCACTGAGTCTCGTGCTCGTCCTGGGGACATCTTTTTGCCATGCTGGTCTTCTGGCCGACCAGCTGCTCTAGACGTGACTGTAATTAGTTCACTGCAGCCTTCGATTGTTTCTCTTGCGGGTACTAATGCTGGTCATGCTCTGGAAGTTTCAGACAACCGAAAGCTTACTAAATACGCAGAATCATGTTCAGCAGCTGGTATATCCTTCATACCACTATCAGTGGAAGCTTTAGGAGGATGGTCACCAATTGCTATCAAAGTATTCTCCAAGATGTCTTTTATGTCTTCTGCCAGAAGTGCCTCTTGCGATCTGAATACGATTTCTACATATTTTTTCCAGCAATTGTCAGTAATTTTACAGCGGGGAAATGCTACACTTCTTTTATCAAGATATGGTGGTTAGGGTTCAAGCAATTCTTGTCTAATCTGTGACATCTGGAACACAAACTCAACCATTATACAAGTTTTTCAATCAATCACCCAAAAAATAATCATTGTAATGTTAATTTTATATGTATTGATTTTCGTTCTTTTAAAAAAACAAAATTTTATATTTGGTGATTCTTAAATATTCTATTTTTGTAATGTTAATTTTGTAAAATGTGCTTTATTGTATCTTTATATTGTAGATTTAAAAATTTTCTAAATTATTACAAGATTGTCATTTGACGACGCTGGCCTGATTCAATATCAATGTTAATGTTTGAATGAATAGAAGTTTTAATAATGTAGATGTACCGATTTGTTTTTCAATTTCTATGATTAGATGCATAGATTATTAGTTTTGTTCATAATTTAAATTTTCAAAACTACAGTGTCGATTTTTGAAATCTTGATTGAATGCATTCTGATTTTCTTACTAAAGAAGTCAAGCGATGAAGAAGGCTTACACTATTCAACAAGCCGTGGATTTGATAACTGAAATGAGGATGAAGAAATAGAAGAGGCTGACGATTCCAATGTTGCCGGCGTTGGTAAACCTCGAAGAAAGTCAGTAGCTGAGTGGATGATGAATGAAACACCTCCTGTTTCTGAGCTTCAAATTTTTGATAACTCTGATATGATTTCAAACCTGTGTTTTGCTGGATAAGGATCCTTACAACATTTTTGTTATGCTGACAAAAAACGTGTTCGAAATCATTTGCAAAGAAACCATCAGATATGCTCGACATAAAAATGACAATGACTTTGAGTGCTCTGAAAAGGATCTAAAATTGTTTTCTGCTGTTCTCATTCTACCTGGTCATCGAACATATCCCAGGCAAACATTATACTGGAGCACTGGCCCCAATTGTGAGTGATCTTTTGTGCGAAACTCAATTACAAAAAATCGTTTCAAAGAAATTAAGAAATATCTACATTTTAATAACAATGATGCTATTCCTGAAAACTGCCAAGACCATTGTTACAAAATTCGTCCTCTATTGGATATTTTCAATGAAAATTTTCAACAATTTGGACATTTTGGCACCCGATACTCTGTTGATGAAAAAATTGTTGAATACTTCGGCAAACATCCGATCAAACAATACATTAGAGGAAAACCCATACGATTTGGTTTTAAGGAATGGGCTTTATGTGACGTTTCTGGATATACCTTCAAATTTCAAGTGTATCAAGGCAAGGAAGAAACCAAAGACGACAAATACAAATCCTGGAATCTCTGAGCCAGAGTTGTCCTGAATATGGCTGAGTCAAAAGAAGTGAAGTCTACTTCGATAATTTTTTCACTGATCTCTCACTCATCAACGAGCTCACATCGTTCGGTATTCGAGCAACAGGAACCGTTCATTTCAACCGAATTCCGAATATTCCTTTCTCGAGCAAAAACATTTGGAAAAAATGGATAGAGGATACACCGAGGTTGCAGTCGAAAAAACATCGGGTGTATCGGCAGTTGCCTGGAAAGACAACAGTGTTGTATCTGTGTTGTCCAACTCTTATGGACAAAACCCGTCTTTTCCGGTGAAACGAAGATCCAAAGGAAAACAAGCGATGGTAAACATGCCTGATGCTATCAAAAAATATAATAGNNNNGAGGTTGCAGTAAAAAAACATCGGGTGTTTCGGCAATTGCCTGGAAAGACAACAGTGTTGTATCTGTGTTGTCAAACTCTTATGGACAAAACCCGTTTTTTCCGGTGAAAGGAAGATCCAAAGAAAACCAAGCGAGGTAAACATTGCCTGTTCTAACAAAAAATAAAATTGGGGGCTGGCCGGAGGCGACCTTTTCGACTGGAAAACCCAAGAGTACCGAATTGCTATAAAAGGCAAAAAATGGTACTTCTGCCTTTTTTCCCACATGCTTGATGTTGCAATTGTCAACGCTCATGAACTTTACAAGATTGTGACACAAGATGAAAAGAAAATGGATCTTCTCGATTTTCGCACTTTCATCACAACATGCTTGATGAAGGAGATGGGTTCTGTCCGACCCGGACATTCATCGCGAGTAAGCGGGAGCAGTTTGCCAAAAAGGCTTCGAGTCAATGACAATCACGTCATTCAGAGAACCACAGATGGCAAACAAAGGAAATGTGTGTTATGCGCTCAGTGTGAAGGTGGCATTCATGTCGAATGCTTCAGTGCATGGCATGCAAAGTAAATTTGATTAGATTCTTGAAATTATTATACAGTTTGTATACAGATGCTATTCTGTTAGTGTTCAAACTGTTCATATAGCTACCTGTAATGCATGTTTATTGATGAACATATTTGTATCAGAGAATATAACTGTTAGAAAAAAATGTGCGGTTTTTTTTAATGTAAAAGAAAATGTGTTTAACAGTTCGAATTGTCATTTACTGTACATTGTACAATCTGAATGGCAGCACAGATTCTCATGAAGGAAATTCTGATATCATATAAGTCCAGGGTCGTCATTTGACTACCACCATATATCTATGGTAACGTATATTAGATATCATTCATCAACCGTTCAGATACTTGTTGTCACAAAACATCTTCATATCCTAAAAAAGACGTGAAAAAAATTTTGTTAAGTTTTGGACTCTAACTGTTGTAAACGACTTAATCTTACTAAAAAAGTTTTTGAGTGAAGCACAATTAAGTAAAGACTGGGATATTAATATGTAATCTTGGACAAATGTACTAGAAAAACTCAAGTCTAGTTATAAACGATCTTCTGGGTGGGAATTGATATCAGAAAAGTTTGCTAAAGTCCCACTATTCAACATTTGTAAAATTGAAAAGAATTTTTGTGAAATTCTTGGTAAAAACAACGATAGACTAAATTATCGCACGTTAATGGCTCTAAATTTTTACAATGTAGATTAAATATGCGGCCATTACCACTTTTAAGTGTTATTGTTAACGTCTAAAATCAAAAAATGATTTGGTAGTGAGCAGCAAAGTCAAGATGGAGTATAAATATGCGTCAAATATTAATGAACTTCTTGAAGAGTACATAGAAGAGTATAATAAAGGACAAAATTATCTAGCGGTATATTGAAATTTCAGTAATTCTCATGAACATAACAGAAGTGATTTCAAAATATTTCCAATCGAAAGCAAAATCTATAATTTTAATCTGAAATCAATAAGGAAAGCTTGGGAAACTCATTTACACTCCAAACCGCTAAGTTCTACTAAAAAGATAGCTCATTTAGCCCAGTCTAGGCATACAAATGAGGTTACAAAAAACACTATGTAATGCATTCAGAGAAAGAACGTCTTGGTATTTCGAACTTTTATGATAATGAAATTATGGCCTATACTTCTACAGCTCAACTTTTTACCGTATTATTTTATAATTACTTTATAATCTTGAGTGAAAATGAAGTCTTTTTACCCGGTTTTTTTAGTATACATTGGTGTGAAACAGTCTAAAAATAATTACCTTACAATAAAATTATATATTTTATTAATTAAATCAAAATGTATATGAGAACAACGTACATTTTTGTAATGCTCATAAGCCACAGATAAAACTATAGTTATAATTAGCGGCCGCACTATACTTAGCGCCAGTATACATTTCAAAATCTGTACTGAGCGCCCGTATATATTTTTCGAATTATACTTAGCGCCCGTATAAATAATAATTAAATATATATATATATATATATATATATTTTACCTTAAAGAAGTTTAGGACTCCTTGTTACAATCGAAAAAGTTAAAAATTAAACAACGAAACAGGTCTGCAATTTATGTGCAATGGGCCCAAATGTTTTTTCAAATTTGTATTAATATACACACTTTCTCTTACTATGATATTTTATAAGATGAATTCTGTCATTAATTAGAATAATTCTACATCACTAAACAATAAATCCGATTTTGTTGTAAAGATGTGTAATTGATGCCAACCTTGTTTCATTTCATTAGTGTTTCAATTATATGTTTCAATTTTGTTATAAAAACTTTCTTGTGATGATTTTAGCTATGTCGGATTGGGGCCGGGCTTCGGCTATATTATATTAAGCCCCAGACTGAAATCACTCCACCTACAACTCTGATAGCCATTCTATCTCGACTGTCCATCATCTTTGAACGCCTTGTTTTTCGTTATGTATTCCCAAAAATTCGTCACCTCATCTCTTCTTCTCAGCATGGCAACCTTCCTGGTCGCTCTACAATTACTAACCTGCTCACTCTGATCGAAAACTGCTACTTTCACTCTGATAGTAATGATCCTGGTTGTATTATCTTTCTTCACATCTCAAAAGCGTTTGATCGCCTCCCTCATTTCATTCTGCTTGACAAGTTACGTTTATTTGGTTTTGATGTGGATTTCATCGAACTGTTCCAGTCTTACCTGACCAATCGCCACCAGTGTGTCAAAATCAACTCGTCTATCTCTTCTCCTGTCCCCGTTACTAGTGGTGCCCCTCAAGGCTCAGTGTTTGCTGTTCTTTTCTTCCTCGTTGCCATTAACGACCTCCCTCATTCTGTTCTCAACTCGTCTTGCCTGCTGTATGTTGACGACACTGCGATTTTTGATTTTGGTTGGTCTTTTGCTTCGAATATTTTTTCTGATCTTGAGCACTTGTCTACTTGGTCCTCTGTCAACCATCTTGATTTTAGCACTACCAAGACATGTGGTATTTCCTTTTCTGTGGCTCCCCCTTCTGATTTGCCTCTACCTGTGAACTTTGCGCCTCACCACACTCATCTTGGAGTTCAACTTGCTGCAAACTTAAATTGGACTGGACATGTGTCTTTGCGTCTCCGCAAAGCTAATTCCTCGCTATTTGCCCTTTTCCGTAATGTTCCTTTTAATACCTCGTCCGCTGTGAAACTCTCTTTGTTCAAGTCCATTCCTCGCGCCATTCTTCTCTACGCGTCTCCTTGTTGGTGGCCTTCTCGTGCTTTGTTCCACTCCATGGAACGTTTCCAGAAACGCGCTTTCAAATGGATTTCCTCTTTGGACTATAAAGACGCTCTGCTGAAATTCTCCACTCTCCCGCTGTCACTCTACTTCCATGCCTGTGATCTCCTTCTGTTCAATCGACTACTGACTCGCAAATTGGATCTTGATCCTTTTGATTTCATTAAGTTCTCCAATTCCTGCTGCACTCGCTCTGATGATGTTGTCACCTTCTCCATTCGTTGTACAAAGAAACATCGCACCCTTCACTCGTTTTTCAATCGTGCTTGTACTGCTGCTAATTACATCTTGACTCGCAACCCTCCAACAGCGATTGATTTCTTTTCCCCGCCACCGAGCTTCAAGAAATCTTTGATGGCTTTCCTCTTTGCTGAGCCCTTCTCCAACTTCGCCTACTCTTCCATTTACTCCTATTTCATCTCCTGTGACTGTCCTCGCTGCCGTAAAATTTGACTTGTTTTTATTTTTTTTGTTGTGTATGCCTTCAGCGTTTAAATAAAGTCATTGAATTCGAGTTAATATGCTTTCATGTTTCTATTATAGAATAGGAGAAAAAATAATATGAATTTTTAATGTTCATGTATACTCATGTTCAGGGTTCATATCAAAGTGTTCTAAACGTATCATTTACATAATATTTTTATACTATAAAAACATCAATTTTTAATTCATAACTATATTTTGAACTTCTTTTTCAAATTACCTTTGGCAAATTCACCGGGCAGATCAGTGGACTCTGATATATAAACATCGTTTCTACACCTAAAACTTTATTTTATAAACCTAAGAACGTCACAACTTGATGTTTCGTAAACCTAAACTCGAAATTTTTCAATATTAATCTAAGCCCTAAAAACAACCAAGAAACTGACGTTTCCTAAACCTAAATCATAATCCTAACTCAAATCGTAACCAAAACCAAACCCTAAGCATTTAGAGAAAATTTCAATGAATTAAATCTTAGCATCTGATTTGAGGTCATTTTGGATTTTAGAAATCTGATTAGAGATAACGCCATTCACTGTACCTGTCATTAAAAACTTAGTACAACAATACTTAGTGTTTTTGCCATCAAAATAAGTTATTAATATAATATTTAAACTTTGGTTGTCAGTATGAATTTTAGGCATTACATTTTTGTATATAAACGCTATAGTGAGTTCAAACACTTTGATTGACATCATGTTTCAATGTACTTGGCCTCTGGCGCTTTGCCCTTGTCCCCTTTAAAGTAATAGGATTATTGTCCCAACCGACGAACAGACTATAGTTTTAAAAAACATTGCTAACTAAGTAATTAAACAAGCAAAGTCATTAAAAATTAAAACTGATTTTAAAATTTTTTTGCTCTATAACTAAACTTTAAATGCTAACACTAGCAGGACAGTAAATTTGATTTTATGGCTGAAGGAAACGGGAGTGAAAGTTCATCGTTTTTTAAACCTCTTAATATAGGGTTGTCTGTTTTTTGCGTTGCCCTTGCCTATGTTCTGTACAAACTTGTATTTCAATCGAAAAATACTGAAGAATCTCTCCCAGAACCGCTACCACACAGAGACTACAAATTAGATGAAATTAGGAAGTATGATGGTGTTCAAAATAAACGCATTCTAATTGTTGTAAAAAATCACATTTTCGATGTTACATCAGGATCCAATTTTTATGGAAAGGGTATTCTATTTTATAATTTCCTTGTTCATACCGATATTTGAAAACGAATACAATTGTAATATTCAAGTAAGGTTTTCTAATTCGTGATTGGGGACAGCTTTATTCGGAACGCGGACTTTTAGAATAGTGGCGTGCAGAAAATTATTAATGCCAGTACGGACTGAAATCAATAGCAAATACGATAAAGTGCATAAAAAGTTGATAACGTATTTCAAAAAGTATCGATATCTGAACATATTTAACAATCCGCTTATCGCACTGAAATTATCCTAGTACAGTAGATTATGAAATGAATAATTGAGGTGCAAAGTATAAGTGTAGGGCTATTCGATAATGAATTTGCTTACGTCCATCAATGATTAACATACTGCGTTAGTTATCAATTATTTCTACTGATATTTTTTCAACAAAATTTTTCGAAAGCATACATATCTTGTCGTAATTGGAAGACCGTCACAATTTAAAAATCATTTTATTACTGGGGTTTTCTCATATTGAATGAAATCTGTAAAAATAGAATGTCCACAGGTCTGCTCCGCTTTAGACAATATTACAGGCCTGTGCGATCCCATCCTACTCCCACCTGCTTATACATTTTATCGTATTTATCTCTATTAATGAAAATTTCACAATAAAAATCATTTATTTCTTGTTACTATGAAATGCAAATACATCTCAGAAATTGTATATTATTAATGAACATCAAGAAACTTATTTTTTTTAAATGCACTTAGTGAAATAACTTTTAGTTTTTAGATATATTTCGTAAGAATGCACAACTGGGTCGAAGGATATAATATTAGCCTTCGGCTTTCAACTGCGGACATTTCCGTGAACTGTTTTCTGAGCTGCATTTGATTCATATAAATCAAACCGTACACGATTGGTGTCTTAACAATTCAAACAATTTTGACAATCACTTCTAATAGATAATTATCGAATTTAACAGCCGTATAAATACATTACTAGTTTTGTTTTGTATAAATGAAGTCTTAATTGTATGCCAATTTAATGTGAATTAAACTAACCTCTTTATTAAAAACAAATTATGATTTACAATAAACCTCATTATAATATATATTTCATTATAATAATTTATATTATAGTTGCATTAATGAATATGAAATTTAGTCATTTTTTTCAACTTTCGGGTTACTTCGCGCATGTTAAACATTTTCTTTTGAAAAATCAGTATTCCCCAATGAAATTAACAAAAATAGTATTAAGAACTTGGATTCCATTTACTGTAACTTTTATTTGATCTAAGTCACATGTGTATATCGCTGAAAATTTGATTGCGACATGTTTTAGTCGTTATTTCATTTTGAATGTTGAACAATGCCAGATCTTTTAATAGTGTATCATTCACTAAATGTTTCAATTTTATTGATTTCCAGGCCATAGTGCAACAAACATGGTAGTGTGGTCATTCTAATTAAATCAATAATTTGCGTAGTGTTGAATTTGAAATATATTCGATAAATCTATTTTTGTATAACAACATACAATAAGCTTAAATATAAGAGATGCATCTTAACCACATGCATTATTTTTTGCTTGCTTGCTGGCAAAAGATCAAATTCCCTCGTTTTCGATTTTTTTGATGTTGGTCACACTCCAAGGTATGGCCTTGGATTGTTCAGGGTTGCGGTTTGAAAAACAGCTATTCATTATCAACTTCATTCATATAGAATAAGAGATTTCAATCCCATGCAATTATGATTACCGAAATTTGAGAGGAGATATTTAAGCATAAATAATCTCACATTTATAATTTATGTATTTAAATTCATTTATTTAAATATTTCCTATGAATTTGATAAATTAAGCGATAATTCGTGTCGTAAATTGTGACGTCGTGCGGGTTTAACACATTCACGCTCATCTTAGCTTTTATTCTGGTCCAATTAGCACGAACGCTATATCCGTCCTAATTTAAAAGTGAAAAAGAAACAAGGTACGGGAAGAGCCGTTATTGCTAAGTGTTACATAGCTCTTTGTGCCAATTTTTGAAACAGCTATTATTGTTCAAACCACTTTCTATTAGGGAATATATATATATGCTGGTGCCCAGTGATTTTTGAGAGGTTTTGCATTTTGTGCAAATTCAGCATGACGGCTATAGCCGTCAGCGAACGTGAATGTTAAAAAATTATCTTTCTACTTCCAAGCTCAATTTAGAATCCCAATTTCCAAAACAATTTTGATCTTTTTTTCAATTCCAAATCCTACACTCAGGAATTGATCAATTCCAATTTCAACAGAACTATCATTTACCAATTCCTTTGAAAGAGGTCATTTCCTTGATATCATTTTGTTGATGTTCTCCCATTTGGTCGACCGTGCCATACGTACTCAGTTGTTTTTCGGTATAGTCATGGCCTCAATTAGTAAGCATCGATGGAAATGTTTCCTATTATTCTAGCAAATTTTAATTCGTTTGGAATTTTACGGCGATTAGATCCATTTGGCTTCCATTGCCATTTTACTTTTAATACTTATTTCCTCTCACGGAGTTATTTCTAAGGGCATAATTACTTTGAGTATCAATTGCCATTTAAAATTTTGGCAGCGTTTCGGAAAAGATGCAATTGCTCATCAATTATGACGGATTCATTAGGCAATTATATTTTATGGTGTAATCTTAATATAATTGAGTATTTTTCGAATGTGCTCCCAAAACCTGCGAAAAGTAATTATATCTTGAATTATCATGATAGCAAAAACTATTGCTTTCCATAGGTAAGGTTTGAAATATAGCCATCAATTTCTTCCATGATTTTCAATTTCAAAGTTGGACAGTATTTGTGTTTTGCGAAAAATATTTTTTGTGTGCTCACAATTTTTCAAACACTTGTTTGAGTACACGAAATTGTGATTCTATCTATCCTAGAATAAGAGTAATTTACGTTTTAAGCCTTAGTTTATTACGAAAATGAATAAACAAATTACCAACCGATTGAGAAAAAGCTTTACTTACATTTGAAACCAATAGTTAATTGACATTGTTGCGGTTTTCTCGACCTAAATAGAATTTGTCAAAAAATTTATAGCATTATAATTAAAGTGAATTTAAGCCAATTTGCACGGCTGTGTTCTTTAAATGAAGATGAAGAGTTTTTAAACTCTATATTAATTTGGCTGTTTGGAAAAATAATTGTTGTATTTTGATAGAATTTACGCCGCAAAATTTTGTCATTAGCAATCAAATCCTACAGATTGTTTATATTACATAGCAAATTCCCGTTGCATTGTTAAGTCTAGACTGCTTGAATTGAATTCCTGCCATTGCATATTTTATGTTAGTTTGTTGTATTCTACAACAGTGTTTGCATATCTTTCGAATAGTTCTGCGTGCTTGTAGAACTATGTGTCCCTATGTATCCTTTCAAAATGTCTATAAATTTTCTAATTCTTCTTATTGTTGTATATTGCTCTAAACGAAGTATTTTATAATGTATACATCTTGTTTGAAGTATTCTAATTGCTATATTTCCCACTATATTCCTGCATAAATATCTGTGATTACGTAGAAACATTTAAGTGTCATGTTTAAAATGCAATTCCGTGCGCAAATTTGCATTACGTAAAAATCCCAAATGCTAAAATAGATCCAATTGAACTGCAGTATTGCGTACAATGGCTAAAGAATAATCTTCATGGAGAGGGTGTTGGAAAGCTTAGAATTTCATCAACGAATACTACATATTTCGGGAAACAGTAATATTCTAGGTGCTGTGTAAATTGTGATTTTCAATACAGCTGTGCATTCTAAGGTTTATTAGTGCATTTACACTTTCAATTTTGAGTATGACTTTTTGCTAATATCCAACAATGCGTAAGTTCCATTATTGAGTGCAACTGTGCCATATTTTTAGGGCTACTAAGGCTACGGTTAGACGAGACGATGCATTTATTGATGCAATTATATAACTGAGGCGCACGGTATGGTTCGATTTATAGTTGCATCTCTTCAATTGAAATCCTAAAACGGCGTAAGCTGCAGATGCATCGATATTACGTGGTTAGACGGGCAAATTCATACATTCAATTTTGTAATTCTTCAAAGCATTTTAAGTAAATTTTTTAAGGAATTGCTTGCAAAATATGTGTTTTTGTGCTCACCAAAATTGTAAACAATAAAACAGGTCTATTTTTAGCAGCAGAACCCGACTATTCGATTTTTGCATAAAATTGAGCTATGTGCTATTTATAGTAGCTTGTTCTAACCATTCAAATAGACTGGCTCAATTTTATATTACTTTACCTAGGATCTCGTGCACCGCATCAAAACACAAATGATCCTTGTTTGGTGGATATCACGAAAAATGGGCCTAATTTTTAAATTTTTTACGGAAGATTGCAATCAAGTCTGATTCAAATTCTATATAATTTATAAATAATGTAGTGAAGCTTTAAATTTACTGTTATAAAACTCAATTTAGGTTTTTCCATTTCCGTGTGAGAATTCTGCATAAGTTCGTAGCATTTATGTTCGTAAAATCTATGTTCATAAATACATGTTCGTAATATTTATTCGTAAAATATAAGTTCCGAAATTTATCCGTACAATTTTTGTTCGCAATTTATATTAAATGGGTTGTTCGTTAGCAAATATGTTGTGTAAATTTTTAACAATTGAAATATTAATTTATCGTTATATCGCATTGATAGAAAAACTACGTTTAATATCAGTCAGTGTTTATCACGGGAATTTCAAAATCCATTATTAATTTTTATTGCAAAACAGTCCACATTTTTGTTGCATTATTCTTCAATGTTAACTATATATAATTGAAGGTAAGAACCCATTCATTATGCGATGAAATCATAAAAAAATGAATCTATGTGACTAATATCATTTAAACATTTAGTTAGACAATTTCGTATATATTCATTTCACGGTTTCGCATTCATAACTTAAATAAAATTTTCAATAAAATAGCACATTTAGCACTAATCAATATTATAATGCAACCATTTGCAAAGTGAAACGCTATTTAAAAAAGTTTTAAAAAAGCCATTGCTATTTATAATAATCTGCGTATGATCAAAATGTCATTTTGATTATTATGTCCTCAAGTTTATAACATACCTAAGTTATTGAAGAACAAAATCAAAAAAATATTTTTTAAATGCAATCGTTATACATAAATTTTAATAATATAATTTCATCCTTTATATAATTATAGCTTTTGTATTAGTTGCGAATTTAATTTTATCAGTAGTTGAGATTTTGAGCTCAAACAGATATTTATAGAGATCATACATTTTGGGTCCCAACCCGTCTCGTGGAATAAACTGGTCCAGTTATAATAAAATAGTTAATCTAAAAGTAAAAAATTATTGACTTTGATGAAGTTGCTTCATGTTGTTAAAATTATACTGAAGTTACCTTTATAACCTTATTACCCAGTATAAATGACATCACATGTTATGAAGAATGATTATTATTTAGATTTTAACAGCATGGTTTTGAAATTTGCTATTTGTTACGTACTTGGGTAATGGTTTAAACGAGCAGATATTTATGAATAATAGTCTCTAATTGAAAAATATAATAATGATTCTATTTAGAGCGAAAATATATTTTCAGTCTAAGTCCCGTACAGTCAAGCTAACACTGGTCCCATGGATCTCTAATTGTTGAAATTGTGCATATTTAATCAAATCTAATCAATTTATGGCTAGTGCGAATACTGCACCAGATAATGCAATCCAAAAATTATGAATTTATGTATTTTAAATTCCAAAACTGAGCTTAAAACAATTAAAACGTGTCCAGTAATAATGCTTTTCAGTGAACTGTATGTAATCAGTGTGTCGTTCAATAGAGTGGTTACATAGGGAAAGTAAGCGCGTAACTCGTAAATGAAATCGAACAACCACGGAGATTCAAAGGCATCTGAAATGCAACCATCTCTTGTGATTACATGGGATGACGCTCGCAAACAGATCCATCTGGATAGATGAAACTGCTAGTCTAACCGCAGCATAAAGATGAAACTATTCTTAGATAAACACTTGCATTTTGTTTAATGAAAACTTAAAACATGTTTGCTACAAATACCGAGAATATTTTTACTCTTCTTTCCGCGTGGTCATCAATATTTTACACTTAACGAATTATTGAATGTGTAAGGCTTTTGCTGATGACTTTTTCATATTTTCTTTGAACTTTTTTTGTGAATTACACAATAGTCATATTAAAAACGGAATATATTGTCTAGGGATACTATTTTCATAACCGCGTAACTACGTTTATTCCTATATGTATTTGTCGAGCTTGGTTTTTAATGAGACCATTTTGTAATGCTTTCTATTCTCTTTCCAATAATGTACTCTGCGGTAATAGCACAGGTAAAATTTAAAGATTTTTTGTAATACACCCGTTTAATACTTATCAGCATCATTCTTTTGAGGTTTGTAAATTTTATTTAAAAGCGCACGTCAAAATAAGGAAACAAAGTGAACGTAAATTTTAACAAATTTTATTTATTTTGTAAAAAATTAATACAGTCAAATCTCACTACTATGCCATCCGTAAGGCACAATTGGCATAATAGCGAGATTTGACAGTATACCTAAAAACAAAAGAAATGTTTTGTGAATTAGAAACAACATTTTATTCTACTTGAAATGTTATGTTTCGCATTTTATTGTTGACACATTCTGCATTTTGTTTTTTAGTAGTTTTGTTTATTTAAGTGTATGATAAAAAAATTTAATTGGTTTTTGTAGGTGTACCTTTGTATGTACATGTACGTACAATAAAACAAATATTCTTTCAGACGCCATACAAAGCTTATTTTTTAATTGAAATAGGTCTTTTCCATTTTGGTCATCACGAATCTATTCCTATACATGTACTTAGGTTTTCCATCTAGTCAATGCCAAAGTTGTAATTGTTTTTCATATCTGATTTATTCTGGAATTAGCGATAACGTCGTTTTGATAGCTTTATAGCTCTGTGCACATTGCTCCAGAGAGTCTGAGTCTTCTAAATATAAAGAGCATTCATGTGTATCATTATCAGCATTTCTTTCAACGACATCATTAAAACAATCAGTTGGCAATTTTCATTGTGTAGTCAAAATTGAATCTCACCTTTTGGTTTCTCAATGATGCAAAATAGCAGTCTTTGATTTACTGGTTGCTTGCTTGAGTTAAATTAGCGGTTATTGAGTGAAAAGTTGAATGGTGTATTAATTTTATAGCTGATGATATATCATTTTTGCTATATAGTAGATTCAATTCTTCTGCAAAATAATTTTTTACCAGAATTCAGCGTGGCACAAATATAACACAATTTACATGATTCAACATTTTGCTTCTTTTGCTCAATTCATGACATTAATAGAAAAGTAGAAATTAGTGTCGCGATAAATACTTATAACTTTCTCCAATAATCCACATTTAAGTATCAATATTATAATCATATTTTAACAAAAATTATGTTGGCGAAAAAATTGTATTATACCAGTATGATATTCTCGGTCTCTACTTGACGGTTTCATATTGCCTGCCTTTTTTTAAAATTAGATAATCACGTCAGAATATTCTGGCTCCATTTGTTCTATTTCAGAATATCTGTTACAACCTATATTGAAATCGAAAAATTAAAATTTTTACGTTAACATATTTCACCGGTATGACACTGTTTTTTCAGCATTTTCGTTCCGATATATTTACAATGCAAAAATGTTCGTTAATTACTGGGGGACCACTTTTTTACTTTATTTTCGAGTTTTTAGCGCCAACTGTATACTTATAAGAAACTCTAAATACGACTATTACTTTATATTTCACACCAAAAATTATAAATTAATGTTAGCAAGAATGGAAGATTTCTATTTTCATAGGAAAAGTGTCGATTAAGCAAAAAGCTCGCGTCGGAATGTTTTGCTAGAACTGCATATACACGATGATTCCAATTACGAATATGTGGTAGTGCAATGTGCTGATCTTATTATTAAATAAATATTTAATATTTTGTTTCGGAATTTGTTCGATGGTTGGGCAAAGTCTCACAACCAGTTATTGAACAAATAATGATTATGTTCGCGCTTTACTTAAGTAAATTAATTTGTTCAACGTCTCATATTGAGTTTGCATTTTAATTAAAGTCTGCAAACAATATACCAAACATTTATTGCTAGAAGTAATTTCTAGTTTAGAATTTTATAACAGGTTTGTTTAATATCCCCAGTAAGTACTCTATCTCTAAAAAAAGAAGCTAATTCATCATTTCAATTGCCTCAGTTAAGAACGATATTCAGTATCCTGTATATATAAGATTATTTTGATGAATTTTGGATTTTAGCAAACACGTGACTTTGTTAGACATCAATATGTTTCGCGGCCCAATTCCATAATTAAAGTATACAATTTAGCAAACCTAAAACAGCCGATTCATGTACACAGCGCCTGTTTAAACAGTTCATATATTTTGATCGAGATAGGTAGCTTGCACCTCGTACAAACTTGTTTGTGTTATCACATAATGGTCTGGTTGTTTTTCGATCTGTACTTGAGTACATATGCACATTGCCTACTTCATTGAACTAATACTGATTTGCAGTATATCATTTATTTGTTTCTTTTTAGATGGTCCATATGGTAGTTTTGCTGGCAAAGACGCTTCCCGTGCTTTGGCAAAGATGTCCCTTAGCGACGAAGATGTCTGCACTGATCATCTAGCAGACTTGAATGATCTGAGTACTTCAGAATTGGAATCTCTAAATGAGTGGTTTGCTCAATTCAAAGGTATTTTTGGAGCATTTATTTTCAACTGTTGTTCAATTACCTTTTTACTCAAAAATTGTTTAAGTTTATACATTATTCAATATAAGCTGGGTTAAGGATTATTTCCTGAGTATAAGAGCTATAAAAACTATAAGCAATCATTACCATTAATTGTTACTCCTGGTTATAAATTAATTTTTAATTTTGATGCTTCTTATAATATCGTTTGTGACCTCTAATTTTCGAATATGCTTATGAACGGCACATAGACAGGAGGCCGATTAAGTAAAATACTATTTCTTAACTTTTTCTTAGTATAATTTTCTTTTGTAACAGATTACAAAGTACATCATATATAAAATACCTAGTGTATTGAACATCATTCCAATTACTTATTTACAGTATGACCTCATTATTCACGGGGGTTACGTTCCTTACCCCTCCGCGAATAGCGAAAAACCGCGAATATTGGATGCAGTTTTAAAGCGTATATGTATGATATTATATACATTACCAAATGTTTCCCAAACACTCTAAAGATACTTCTGCTCATTAATACAGTAAAAATCTAACAGTATTGCATACGGTTATATATTTTACAATAATGCATACGGTTATTTATTTCTCTGTAATGATAATGTAAACACATTTTATTTTTTTACTTCAATATTATACATGTATTTTAATAAAAATAGAAAAGAGGGGACAATATCTTTTATTACCGAAACACTGGAGGAGAAAACTCCATTTCTTCTACAGAGTCAAGAAGTTGTGTCGTTTTTTTCTTCGGGTATGACTTGGTTTGACGTTTTTGGTATCTTCTTTAGGAACATGGTTATTGGCAGCTGTTTCCGTTGTTTCTTCATAGTGGTGAAAAGAGTTTTGTAGGTCGACATAGCATAGTCAATTGCATTTGAGAATTGCAACGAACGAACCATATAAGGGTCCCATGACTTGGCTGTCTCTTGTAAATCTTTTGCTTTTGACATTAGTTTTGCCAACCGTTCCAGGGTAAGACCTTCGTCCTCTTCCAATTGTGATGGTTCTTCCTGGCCCTCTGTTTTTTCTTCATTGGTAGGTTTCGTCAACTCTGCCAAATCTTCGTCCGTTAGAGGCTGAGAGTGGGAGTTAATCAGGTCATTGAAGTCTTCACAAGTGATGTCATCAAAGCCTTCACCACCGATTAACTTTGCTAGTTTAACTGACTTGTTGACAGTATTATATTGAATTTCATCAGGTAAGAACCCTTTGTGATCATGAACGCATTCTGGCCACAGATTTTTCCAACATGCATTAAGTGTTTCTTTTTTCATGTCTTGAAGTGCCTTGTATATGACTGTCAAGCACGATGCAATTGTGAAATTGCGCCAGTAGATTTTCAACTGGAAGTCCTCATTCTCGTCTATTTCATCAACCAATTGTTGAAGACAGTTGCCAGTATAAAGTGCCTTAAAAGCACGAATCACTCCTTGGTCCATTGGCTGGAGGAGGGATGTTGTGTTGGGAGGGAGGAACTCGATCTGGACTCCCTCATGAGAGAGATCCACAGGATGACCGCCAGCGTTATCCATGATTATCAACACTCGAAATTCGAGTTCTTTTTTGCGAAGGTATTCTTCCACTTGAGGGATGAAACATTGATGAAACCAGTTGGATATCAAGAGCTTCGTAATCTAAGCTTTGGAGTTATGCATCCAGAAGACAGGCAAAGTGTTTTTATCTTTGTTTTCAAAGCCCTGGGATTTGCAAATTTGTAAATGAGACCAGGTTTCATCAACCAGCCAGCAGCATTGCCACACATAAGTGTCACTCTGTCCTTTTGTGCTTGGAATCCTGGGGCTTTCAGTTTTTCCTTCATGATGAAAGTTCTGGAAGGCAACTTTTTCCAAAACAACCCAGTCTCATCCATGTTGAAGACTTGCTCTGGCTTGTATCCCTTTTCCTCAATGATTTCCTTAAAGGCTTCGGGATACTTTGCTGCAGCTTCTGTGTCTGCAAATGCAGCTTCTCCGTGGGATTTTCCAAATCGTAATTGGTAACGTTTCAGGAAACGATCGAACCAACCCCTGCTGGCACGAAATTCTTCGACATCAGCTGCGGTTGATGATTCTGGTTGTCCTTCAGTGAATTGAGAATATAATTTCAATGCTTTCTTTTGAATGATTNTGAGACCAGGTTTCATCAACCAGCCAGCAGCATTGCCACACATAATAAGTTTCACTCTGTCCTTTTGTGCTTTGAATCCTGGGGCTTTCAGTTCTTCCTTCATGATGAAAGTTCTGGAAGGCAACTTTTTCCAAAACAACCCAGTCTCATCCATGTTGAAGACTTGCTCTTGCTTGTATCTCTTTTCCTCAATGATTTTCTTA
>CABFPE010000486.1:84712-98571 GCA_900660155.1 Hofstenia miamia
GAACATTTTAATAAGTATAATTTATTATCGAACACCCAATTTGGATTTCGCAAAAATTTTTCAACAACTGATGCACTATTACATGCTACTGAAAAATGGAGAGCATCCCTCGATTCTAATAAATTTGTAGCTATAGCTTGTTTAGATCTCTCAAAAGCCTTTGGTTCGATTAATCACAACATACTTATTGAAAAACTATCTTACTTAGGATTTTCTTGTAATAGTAAGCAATTGATAACTAGTTACCTTAACCAAAGATTCCAGAGAGTTAAATTAAACGATATTTTTTCTGATTGGTTACCGGTTTACAATGGGGTGCCTCAAGGAACGATTCTAGGTCCTCTTCTTTTTAGTATTTATGTAAATGACATGCATTCAATAACCAATTGCAATCTAATTCAATATGCCGATGATATCTGCATCTTCAGCGATAATATATCAATGCACTCAGCAGTGGAATCAATAGAATTCAATTGCAACAAATTGTCAAAATATTTTTCAATGCATAAGTTGATAATTAATGAAGCTAAGACGGAATTTTGTATTTTGCAGCCCAATAAAAATAACTACGATGTTTCCAAAATGACTTTGAAAATTAATACTGTTAATGTACCTATTGTAGACACTTTCAAGTACTTAGGAGTAACCATTGACTCAAAGTTAAAGTTCAACACTCACATTAACATAACAGTTAGAAAACTAGCTATAGGTATAAAAAGTATGACACTAGTAGTTAAGCAATTACCACCTTGTGCAATTATTCAATTCTTCCATGCTTTTATCATGAGCCACCTTAATTATGCAAACATCTTATTTACTGATTTAAGTGATGTGCTTTATAGAAAACTTGACATTCAATTAAAATGGGCACTGAATATCTCAGCAAAAAATTCATCGAAAACTAAACATTACATTTCTAGGTCAATTCTCTTTCCAAAACAACTCGTCATTTTAAATACCTTGCTAACATTTTTCAAACTAGTAAAAAATCTACCGCCTTATAATTCAATTAAATTCCCGGGATTTGCGTATAAACAGAATTCAAGATCTAAAATTTTTACATGTGTTAAGTATAAGAAAAAAGTTTTGAAGAAATCTTTCATTAATGTCGCAATTCGAACCTGGAATTCGCTACCTAAAGAAATTAAAAGCATTGAAAAATTGAAACCTTTTAAAAAGCGTTTAAAAATCTTCCTTAAGCAAAAATATATTTTAGGTACATCATGGTTAGGATTTAAATTTTACAACAATGACTATACGATAACTCGTCATTAAAATAGCAATATAAAGTAATTCATCCATAGCCTGTAAGAATTGTTACTTTTTGTAATGTATGTTGATTTGTAGATTGGTTACTTTTTTGTAATTTATGACGCTATTCAGATAAATTATCAGTTATTGAATTGTAAACATTTATCTGAATATAGAATCTCTTATCTTATCTTATCTTATCTTATAAAGCAAAAAACAGACTGCAAAAATTTACACCAATAAAAAATGTCTTCTCATGAGAAAATATCATTAACCATATTGGGAGAAATAACTCCAGTTGATATTTTTTCAATTTCCAACTGCCTTAAAAATGTAGCCAGACGTTTTTAATCATATAAATACCATACTGAGGAGAACATTTGATCATATGCCCCTTGTCTTTAGAGTAAGTCAATATTTAAAATTTTGCTCTCATTTTAAGACAAACAAACGAGGACGTCTGCTATGGATATGGCTTTCAATAAACCCTATATCACATATTTTCCTTCAACTCAATACCTTTGCGCAAAAATAACTTGATTATTCAAGTGAATACAATGATATTGCTGACATGGAACAAGTGGAATTGAACTTCTCCTAAACGATGTTGATGTTAGATTATAGGAAATTGTGACATCACAATTACAGCTTTCTAAAAAAATGTAATGATCAATGGAATCAAATGCTTTGGACAAATCAATAGTAGCAATTACGCAGTGATTAAAAAATATGGCATTAATGACAAAAAATGAATTATGCAAAATCTAATACACCATACAGGAATTTCGCCAGGTCCGTTTGTTTGACCTTTAGTTTATTTATAGCGTGAAGAACTTCGTATCTAGTCACAAATCGGAATGAAATAGAATTTTGGGGGAATTTGTAGTTAGATTTTTCGAGTGTCGATGGCACTAAAGTTCCAGAAACTTGCCTAGGTTAATGAATTGATCATTGAATGCATCATAGCCCAAGTTAACCACTATTTATTTGTAAATATTCGTTGCTTTCTTTTTTTGTTTAGTTTTGTATTACTTTCTTTACGCTTTCAGAATTTGTGATCAGTATTTCTCTTTATTATTAAAACAATTTCTGAATATAGATTTTTCTTCTTCTTCATTAGCAATATCCTTGGATTTAGGTAATATTGACATTTTTAATATGATGCAGGCATTGCATATGACTCTTGTTCCTGTTTAATACTTTGTTGATAAAGTCCCACGTAGGTTAGGGCCATTTATTCTAGTTAATTTTATATAACCGGGCGTTGTCAAGTTTTATTTGTCAAAAAATTATTTTCTCTTTGCTGTGAGTACAACTAGTAAAAAATGGCGACTAACACTCCGTTTATACGGGAACATTATATTGCTGTGGTTAAGTAAAAGTATTAAGGGTTAGTAGTAATATTCATAACAACTCATGTTCAGCAATTTATTTTATTAATAGTTTGAACACAATGAATGTTTGAATTTCAAAGAATTTTCATCTTAAGCGGGTCGTTCTGACTCCTCTTATTTATGAAATAAAGAAAATTCTAGACTGTTGGCTAACAATAAACGACCACAAAGCATCAATAAAACTTGAAAACATTGACAAAAAAGTTAAAATTTTTATTACATTTTATTGAAATGTTAGTGATAATTAATCAAACAATTAGTTGAAAACAACAGAAGTTATGTTTGAAAATGGTCAATTCATGACTAATCTAGTTAAGAAATATTTAAATATACAGACCTCTGATATAGTTAGAATTGTATTAGGCCTATGTCTATAATCAAACTTTCAATTTTAATGAATTATAAACTCATATTGAGATGAAAATACACAATCTTTTCTTTCATTTAATTAATATTTAAGATACATACTACGATTCCCCAGAATAAAACTTTTTCTTAAAATAGCTTGTTATCAAAAACACCTCTACAAGATCTGTCTATGAACACAATAGTATGTTAACAAAAAATTTGAATCTCTATATTTTACAAATACTATATTATCAAAGGATTATTGTTAGAATCATCGTTCCAAACCAGGGAATCCGGGCATTGGAAATTTAGCACTGAATTGTTCGACTTCCTTTTTTAGAGTTGTGATATCTTCAATAACTTTTGCATTTTGAGTTAGTGCAGCTCTGAAATCTTTGACTTTCGGTCCAACTAGTTTTACAGTTTTAAGAGCCAAATCCACACCACGATCGATGAAATCAGCAACCTGAACAAAGTCTTCTGCAGTAAAATCGCGTGATGTAAGAGCAGGGCTGCCTAAGCGCAATCCACCAGGATTCATGGCACTCTTATCAGCTGGCACAGTGTTCTTATTGGTAGTTATGCTGCAAGCATCAAGCATTCTTTGAACGCGATCGCCATCTATTCCACGACTGGTTCTAAATACAAAACTCTTAGTGTCGTATGCAACTATCAGGTGGCCATTTTATTCCGCGTTTCATTTTTATCATTTTTGAAAAACTTAGCTGAAAAATGAAATAAAAAAACGAAAATGAAATGTTTTAATTTCATTTTTCCCATTGGCAATTATCTTAAATTATTTTGAATTGACCTCTAATGTATTCAGGGTTGGCAAAAAAGTGTATTTTTTACAAAAAACGTTTTAAACGTTTAAAACAATGTTTTTATGCTTTTAGACAAAACCAGCTTAAAGTACGAAATTGTGCTAAACTATTGTAAACTTATCAACATTCATTTTTCGTTTCATATACTCAAACAAAACACAAGCTTTGCTATTTTTAGGTAGAAAATCGGTTATTAAAAGAATCAAGAGAGCAATGTAATTCTAATGCAAGCCTTAAATAAAGTACGCAACTCGCAATCATAGCAACTATTTACTATAAATGTCAAATGCACATGTGCAATAACCAACCTCGCGTTCCAAACTTCCCTAACCACAATTTAAATTGAAAAAATGTGACGAATTAATACTGATCTTAAGTAAATAGCCATTCTGTATTATTTTCTGGAACTAATTATGTACAATAACTGGAAGGTCATTTAGAAAAAATTTAAGAAATGAGCAAAGCAATTCTATTAATTATCTTGGTGTAGTAATTGATAGAGATCTACGTTTTACTGAATTTTTTTCATCAAAATGTAGGAAAATGGCCTCTGGTATTAAATATTTATATCATTTGCGCAATGTAGGGCAGTCCTTTCAATCACAAATGCTTAACTCTTTTGTGCTAAGTAACTTTAACTATTGTTGTTTTTTATTCCAAAATATCACATCAAATAATCGATCATCACTAGCAAAAATATTCAATTGGGCAATAAGAACTCTGAATTATATTGATAAGCATAAATCAGTGAGCACTTTTATAAAAGGTGGCAATGTTCTTGCACCATTATACTTTATCGAATATCAAACTCTTTGTATGATACACAAGTATGTACACAATTAAAAATCTACGCACTTTTTAAGCAATTATATCAAAACTAGTGATAGAAACCACAATTTGCATAGTAGTATTAATCGTCCAGATTCATTTTCATTTAAAGCTTCTAGATTATGGAATGACTTAAATCTCGAAATAAAAAAGGAACAAAATTATAAATATTTCAGAAGAAAAATTAAAAAATTTTATTATCCAAACAATCACTATTAGGAACATCAAACAAATTAAGCGCATGGACAGATTTCATTTGACATTTGAAATTTACGCCCTTTAAGTAAGTGTGCATATTCTTAATTTTGTAAATATACATGTATAGTAATTTGTAGTATTTGTTTGTTTGTTTATTTTTAGCAATAAATTTGCTGTATAGTGTCAAATAACATCATTATGTAATATAAATAATGAATATTATACGCTTTTGGGAAAAACATGCGGTAAAAAAATATCAGGAGTTAACATTGTACATTTCCCTTATCAAGCATGGAAAAATCTTTCTGGGTAGTTTGACACATGATCTCACACATGGATCGGTAAATTTTTTGACTTACTAGGGTTAGGGTTAATTGGATTATAGCTATCATTCGAGATGCGTGTCACATTGAAACATTTTGTTCTTAACCAACATAGTAAATGGAAATAATGAACAAGATGTTGAGTACTCAAAAGTACATTTCAAACATCGCGGCCGAGAAAAAGTTATTTTATTTCAAAAATTCAGGTTTCAGTTCGGCGTAAAATGATGCCTTCGAATATCAAGATGGAATGAATTCGCAAAACTCGATTGAGAAAATTTGGAACAGAAATCCTCTTAAAAGTGCTGAAAAAAATCCAACAGTTTAAGCATCAGTTTCTGAATTAATCGCTGATTAATATCTTTCACTCATGTAAGTCACATCACAAATGAAACCAGGGGGATTCATGAGACAAAATCCTAATAAAACTCACAGCACTAATAATAATAATTGAGGCCTTTGTTACAGTTACATATGATTAGCTCTTAAGTGAACACAGATAAATTCAGCTAAATTGATAATAACAAATGTATAATGGAATATACAATTTGTAGGATACGGACATGTTCTTAGATTAAAATAAATTCAAATACGAACTTGAGATCAACTAGGAGAAGATGTGTATCTGTACCGCCTGTGACAAGAGAGTAGCCTTTCTTTAACAAGGCTTCTGCTAGGGTGGAAGCATTAATCAACACCTGTTTTTGATAATCGACAAAATCCTGAGACATCGTCTGCTTCATTGCAACAGCAACTGCGCCAATGGTATGCATGTGGGGACCACCTTGGAGAGAAGGAAAACAGGCGCCATCAATTTGTTCTTCGAGTTTGTAACGGATTTCATTTCCTTTAGCGTCAACTTTTTCAACACCACGACGATAAAAAATTAAACCTAAACAACTTCCGATCAGTGAATTGACAAGCGCAAGCGTGAGCAATAAATGATAAAGCGCAAGCAGCGATAAGCGAAGGCTAAAATCGTAACGGGTAAGAAAACAATTGAGTTAATTTCAAATTTTATGAAGTCGAATGAATGTAAATGTGTTACTAATTTCACAATGCTAAATAAATACTCATAAACGGCTCAAAATATGTGATTTGTACATTGTATATTGCTAGTTTTAAAGAATTTTTATCTCAAATATCACAAAATTAATCAGTATTTTTAAAATGAATCGAATCTAGTATATTGCACCCATGCCTGTATAGAATAGATCATGTATCATCAAAACGCTGATGATAAATTAATTAATCGCTACAATTCATATTAAAAATGAAATCGCGCCGATTTACTCCGAATCGACGACTGCTACTAGACTTTATTCAATTGTGAAAAACAACAACTAAAACGAAATTGTTCCTACTAATATTTTCAAAATTTAAAATAAAAAACAGTTTACATTTTTTCTTATAAATTGTATTATGTATAAAAATTCGAGAATCCCTTCACAATGCCCCGTTTATGATAGGAATTTAGTCATTCTAAAGCCTCAAATGATACTGGATCTAAGCTTGAACGATGGTCTTCGGCCCGAATATAAGTTGAATAAATCGACCCGATTCGAATTTGACCCGAACCGACCAGCAGGCTCGCCCAACCTGATTCCATCTCTGATCTAAATGTGTCTTAATTTATGTATACTATACTATTATTTCTTGCTCACCTTATTTTGAGTGTATATCAATTTTTATTGACTTATATTTTCGCACTCTAATAAAATATTCTTCTATTCTATTCTATTCGAAATGAAAGTGAACAAAATAAATTCATACCGCTATAAGTGAAAGCACAAAAGCGCAAACCGTGATAAATCCAAGTTGAAAAAGCGAAAGGAGAGATAAGCGAAAATATATTAAGCGATCAATTCACTGTATCCAATCTCGACAAGATTATTTAACAAAATAAAAATACAGAACATGTTTAAAGTACGCCGCCTACAAAGCACAAATGTAAACTTTTATAGTACTGCCATTTAGCAGTAAATATTTTAAAATGTAATTCTAGTACAGGCCTTTAAATTTATTAACGATAATGAATTAAGCAGGGTTGTTTAAAAAAATAGTAAAAAATTAACTGCAATTAACGAATTACTACCTCTCCACTATTTGTAGAAAAATTTTTAATGACCATCGTTACAATAAATATACAAAAATAAGTAAGTTGATTGATTTATCAATGTGCTTGATGGTTTGAATCGATGCCAATAATAATTTATCAGTAGTTACGCGAATTCTATGCAAAGCCTACAATTAAAGTTTTCAATTGTAATAAATAATAATAATAATAATAATAATAATAATAATAATAATAATAATAATGGGCCCTAGTGGCCAAGGGGTAAAAGGCTAGACTGGGACCGCGAGGACCCGGGTTCGATCCCGACCCCGACCCTACCTTCAACGAAAAGAAAAGGCCCTCAGTCTCTGGCAGGCCTTAAATGGTCAGAGGATCCGAAGAATCTCCAGTCCACAAGCGGACTCCACAATCGGGAGTGTGAACTCGAGAAGTGGCAGTATAGGATCCACACAGACCAATGGACAACGGCACAAGTGGACAGATGAGCAGAACAGGATAGCATTGGAGTGTTACAGAAGAAGCAAACCAGATGAAAGGGGTTACAGGAAGAGAATGTTGGAAGAATGGAAAAAAGAAGAAACAGGATTAGAAGTTACAAAGCAGAGGCTTGCAGGTCAGGTCAGAAATTTGGAAGAGCTGAACAGACGAAGCAAAAGGAAAATGAAGTGGCGGATGTAGTAGCAGAAGTAGTGGTAGAAACAGCAGAAACCACAACTGTAGAAACAGAGGCAGCAATCAAAGAAAGGATGAAGAAAGAAATAGAAGACAGAAGTAGGTTTCCAGTACCAAGAGGCAGCAAGTTAGCAGTAGAAACAACAAAAGTTAACGAAGTATTAAAAATGATAGATGCTAAGAGTGTAACAGAGATAAACAAGTTAGTGAATGCAGGCGCATGGGAGGTGCTGAAAAATGTAGGCGTGGACATGAAGAAGAAAAGACGACAAGAAGATATGGGAGACAGAAAGCCAGCATGGGAGAGAAGAATTGAGAATAAAGTGGAAATATTAGGCGGCAATTAGGGAAGATCAGGACAAGTAAGCCGATGCAGGACAGGTGCAGGGTAGGTAAGAAGAAAACTATAGAAACTGCCAGAGAAGAGCTTAAGCAGAGATTAGTTGCAAAAGATGAGAAGCTGAGAAAATATAGGAAAAGGGCAAAGCAGGCAAAGAGACAATATGAAGTTTGAGACCCAAGAAGGAAGATTCTACAAATAACTAGATGCAAAAGAAAAGGCTACAGCTAAAGCAGGCGAGGACGCAATAAGGTTCTGGGAGAATATACGGGGAAGTGCGGGAGCAGAGATAGAGAGTGTGCAGATGCAGAAGGAATTCAGGCAAGAAGAAGAATTAATCACAACTGCAAAGCTGAATGAGGCTCTAGAGAATATGAAAAACTGGAAGGCGCCAGGCAGAGATGAGGTACATGGGTATTGGCTGAAGAATTTCACAAGTGTTCATGAGAGACTAGCAGTAGCAGTAGAGGAGTGTGTGGCGAGTGGGTGCCCAGAGTGGGAAGGACATTTCTGATACAGAAGGACCCAAAGAAAGATAGTGAGGCCAGCAACTTCAGGCCAATAACATGTCTGCTAACAACTTGGAAAGTGCTAACTTCTGTGATTTCAAGTAGGCTGACATGTTACTTAGAATAGAACAGGTTTATACCAGAGGAGCAGAAGGGATTTAGGTCAAAGACGAGAGGATGCAAAGATCAGTTGTTGATAGAGCAGTGAGTCACCTGTGGTACATGGACGGCCTGAAGATGTATGCTAGTTCAAGGAAGATGTTGCAGAAGCAAGTGGAGACATTGGATAATGCAAGCAGAGATTCTGGGTTGGAATTTGGATTAGGAAAGTGACAATGACCAGGGGCAAGTGCATGGAGATAGTTTGAAGACGAGCAGTAGGGATAAGATTAAGAAATTCAAAGAGGGGTACAAGTACTTAGGTGTGATAGAGAAAGATAGAACAGATCATGAGGAAATGAGGATGAGGTTAAGAAAAAAATACAAGATAAGAGTAAGGAAGGAACTACAGAAGTCAGCATTGAATGGGCAGAATAGCATAAAAGCAATCAATACATGGACGATACCAGTGTTGAGATATTCGGCAGGAATAGTTAGGTGGAACAAGAATGAACTGAGGGAATTAGACAGAGAGACAAGGAAGATACTAGCAGCAAAGAGAGCATTCAACTTAAATGGAGATGTAGATAGGCTGTACATGGCAAGGTATAAGGGAGGGAAAGGACTGCTAAGTGTGGAGGAAACTGTAGAAGCAGAAGCACTAGGGCTAAAGGAATATGTAGAAGAGCAACATAAGTGGTCTGTACTGGAGGTCAATAAGGAGTTAAGGAAGATAAGAACTGAAAGTGCAGGAAAGAAGGTATACCAGAGTAGGATGGAATCAGAAAGGCAGAAGGTAATGCATGGAGAATACTGGAGGAACACAGAAATGTGAGGCAGGACTCAAAAGAGAAACAGAAGCACTGATAATGACAACACAGGAGCAAGCAATAAGAACAAACTGGGTGAAGAAGCATATAGAAAGAGTAGAAGTAAGTGATAAGTGTAGGCTATGTAAGAAAGAGGCGAACACAGTAGAATGAGTATAAGTTCAGGCATGAAAAGGTGGGAAGAATGGTACATTGGAGTATGAACAGGCAGCATGGGTTAGAAGCAGGAGGCAAGTGGTATGAGCACAAGCCACAGGGTGTCATAGAAAATGAGAAGGTTAAGATGCTGTGGGACTTCAACATCCAGACAAACAAGGTAATAGAAGCACGGAGACCAGACATAGTAGTGGTAGACAAAGAGAAAAGATTGGTAACAGTGATAGACATAGCAGTACCAAAGGATAGGATTGTAGAAAGCAAGGAGAAAGAGAAAATAGACAATTACAGGGAGTTGGCAGAGGAAATAGAAAGGCTGTGGAAACTGAAGAAGGTTAAAGTAGTCCCGGTAGTAGTAGGAGCACTAGGAGTAGTAAGTAAGAAGCATAAGAAATACTTGGAGGAGTTGGGAATACAAAAGTGGAGAGGAGTGGTAGCACAGAAGGCAGCATTGTTACGAACAGCTAGAGTCCTGAGGAAAGCTCTCGGACTCCCTGTGAACTGGTGAGTTCCCGAGCTGAGAGGGATACCAGCATGAAGCTGTGAGAAGTAAGAATAATAATAATAATAATGACTTTATTTAGCCGCTGAAGGCAGACACTACAAAAATATAAAAACAAGTCAAGTTTTACAACAGCGAAGACAGTCACAGGAGATAAAGAAAGAGCAGATGGAAGAGTAGGCGAAGTTCGAGACGGGCTCAGCAAACAGGAAAGACATCAAAGATTTCTTGAAGCTCGGCGGCGAGGAAAACAATCAATGGATGTTGGAGGCTTGAGAGTCATGATGTAATTAGCAGCAGCACAAGCACGATTGAAAAATGAGTGAAGGGTGCGATGTTTCTTGGGACGACGAATGGAGAAGGTGACAACATCATCAGAGCGAGTAGAGCGGGAATTAGAGAACGTAATGAAATCAAAAGGATCTAGATCCAATTTGCTTGTGAGCAAGCGATTAGACAGAGGGAGATCACAGGCATGGAAGTAGAGTGACAGCGGGAGAGTGGAGAATTTGAGAAGAGCATCTTTGTATGGCAAGGGAGAGATCCATTTGAAGGCACGCTTGTGGCAACGTTCCATAGAGTGGAACAAGGAACGAGAAGGCCACCAACAGGAAGAAGCGAAGATAAGAATGGCGCGAGGTATGGACTTTAACAAAGAGAGCTTCACAGCAGGCGTGGAATTAAAGGTAACATTATTAAGAGGGTAAAATCAAGATAGTTAACAGAAGACCAAGTAGCCAAAATCGCAGTGTCATTGACGTACAGTAGACATGATGATTTGAGGACAGATTGAGGAAGGTGGGTGATAGAAACAGGGAAGAAGAGAGCAGCAAACACAGAACCTCGAGGAGCACCATTAGAGACAAGAGCAAGGGAAGAAATAGACGATTTGATTTTGACACACTGACGAAGATTGGACAGATAAGACTGAAAGAGTTCGATGAAATCAGTATCAAATCCAAATAAACTTAATTTGTCAAGAAGGATAGAATGAGGGGGCCGATCAAAAGCTTTAGAAATGTCAAGAAAGATAATGCAACCAGGGTCATTACGATCAGAATAGAAACAGCAGTTTTTAATCAAAGTGAGCAAGTTAGTGATGGTAGAACGACCCGGAGGGTTACAATGTTTAGAAAAGGAGATGAGGTGACGAATTTTAGGGAACACGTAACAAAAGACAAGGCACTCAAAGATGATTGTCAGCAGAGAAAGAATAGCTATTGGACGATAAGAAGTGACTTGAGAGGAGGGAAGCTGATTTGATTTTAACAGCGGAGAGATCCAAGATGTTTTCCAGCAAGGCGGAAAACGCTTAGAGGAGGGAATGTAGAAGAAGAAATGCTTTAAATGGATGGAGAGAGTTGAGGAGGTTTCGTGAATTACAAAGGATGAGACGAAGTCAGGATAGCAAGGACCAGATAACTTGCAGGACTTAGGTATGAGGGAAATATCATGGGCGTTGAAGACGAGGTCACCGATGCGAATCAGTGGGGAGGTGGCAGGAGGACCAGGACAGAGTGAGACAGGATCAGAAAAATTCAAGGAGAAATAGGCATTGAAGATATCAGCTTTCTCCAGATCCGAGTGAGCGGAAAGACGGTTTCAATGCAAGCTGGGGAGGTCAGGTTTGGAAATCAGGGAACGCAGGAAATCATAAGAGTCTTGAAGAGATCCAGATGAGAAGCTGGAAAACAGAGATTTTGTCGAATTCCATGAAGCTGCTGACGTCTTCGGTGAGAGAAGAGAGATTCAAAGAATCAGAAGGACTGTAACGGCGTTTGAAAGATTCGAGTTTATTCAAAGTGTGTACAGTAAGGGATGAGAAATAGNAAAAGAGAAACCAGAAATGGGATTAGGAGTAACATCCAAGCTAGGAGGTGCATGTAGTCAATCACGACGGCGGAAACGAAGGCCAAAAGATATGCGCTCAGCATCTGAGAGACGGTAGTATCGGATCAAGAGGCCATCTGACCAGAGAGAGAGAGAGAGAGAGACTGATCATGAAAGTCCTCAAGCATGGATGAAAAATCAGCAAGGGGAATACGAAAAGGACTGTTGGAAGGAGGGTTGTAAACACAGAGAAGAGAAACAATGTGATCACTGAAAACAAAAGCACAACTGCAACAGAAATCAAAGGAAAAAGACTCAAAGGAGAGGGGTGGATCTCAAGGTTAGGGCGATGAGAGGCAATCAGAACACCACCATGAGGACCGCTAGAGCGACCCATACGGCAGAGAACTTTAAGTGCGGAGTTAGGAAAAACAACACTGTCGGCAAGAGAAGGATCAAGCCAGGTTTCAGTAGTGAGAATGAAGTCAACAGGAGACTGTAAGTAGTTGTAAAAACTGAGACGACGGTTTAATGAGACAAGACTGCGAGCATTGGCGAGCAAAAAAGAGAAATCAGAAATGGGATTAGGAGTAACATCCAAGCTAGGAGGTGCATTTAGTCAATCACGACGGCGGAAACGAAGGCCAAAAGATATGCGCTCAGCATCTGAGAGACGGTAGTATCGGATCAAGAGGCCATCTGACCACACTTCTGGATACATGAGAGCAAGATGAGACTCTTGATTACAGGCAATGTGAAAGGAGGCGAATGGAGAATCCGTACGTGGTGGAATGGGAAGGGCGTCATCAAATTGGAGAGAGGAGTAACGGAGGTGATCAGCAACATCAGAAGCACTGTAGTAGAACATTTGAGAATACATGGACGGAGGTGAGCTTAGCAAGAGAGTCTGAAAGAGATGACAAGACAACATTGGAAGGGCTGACGTTGGAAGACTGGTGTGAACGTGACAGAGAGGTGACAGCTTGGCGAAGCAGAGAGATGATGGTATCCTTCATTAAAGCACCAACCACCGTAGCAAATTGGGCGTCTGGCAGATTCTGTAAATCATCAAGCGAAAGATTAGCCGCAGGCATGACTGAAATCTAATTAAGCTGTATAATAAATGCCTTATGCTTTTATTGCACTGAATGACAGATTTCATATGTCGTGTTCTGTAAAAATCCAGGATAAATGTTTTTTGCATTGAAGTTAAGTTTTTATGACAATTAGTGGGGTGGTTTCTCATTTTGCAAATCTTTGCAGAACAGAAGAGACCCTGCAAATTTTTATTGTGAATATTACGCCTTCGTCTAGTTGTAATGTTCATGGTATCTATCTGATTTTCAATCCCAATTATATCTAAGCCACTTTTAAAATCCATCTAAAATCAAAAGGAAATGATTAGGGACAATAATTCCGTAATTATTATTATTAAAATGACAATCGTATACTAAGCGCCCGTATTTATATAGATTTCACCAACAATCCCAATTTTGTATATTTTTGCGATTTGCACCCTTTTAGCCCGAATTGTGTGTGTGGCTATAGAAATATACCCTAAAGCTATCATACATATTCAAATTGGGATTTTTTTACATTAACCAGCCGAACTGCTCGTGGGCGCTAAGTTTGGAACGCTCAATATAAAACGCATAGTATTTAGCGCCCGTTTAATATA
>CABFPE010000486.1:110148-131946 GCA_900660155.1 Hofstenia miamia
CTTTCCTCTTTGCTGAGCCCTTCTCCAACTTCGCCTACTCTTCCATTTGCTCCTATTTCATCTCCTGTGACTGTCCTCGCTGCCGTAAAACTTGAATTGTTTTTATTTTTGTTGTGTATGCCTTCAGCGGCTAAATAAAGTCATTGATTATTATTATTATTATTATTATTTCAATCATGCTTGTACTGCTGCTAATTACATCTTGACTCTCAAGCCTCCAACATCCATTGATTTTTTCCTCGCCGCCGAGCTTCAAGAAATCTTTGATGTCTTTCGTGTTTGCTGATCCCTTCTCCAAATTCGCTTACTCTTCCATCTGCTCCTATTTCATCTCCTGTGACTGTCGTCGCTGTCGTAAAACTTGACTTGTTTTTATTCTTTTTGTAGTATTGTATGCCTTCAGCGGTTAAATAAAGTCATTGATTATTATTATTATTATTACTATTATTAAATCCAAATAAGCGATAGGAAAAACGCTCTAAAATCATAAAAATGCTGGTTAGAAGATGTGCGCCGCACACCTCCCAAATAAAGAAAATACGCCTCTGTTTGCATGACATCGAGCAGAGCATCATATAATTATTAATGGCTTCTCAAGTTCATTTAAATGTTTTGAACCAATTTATATATTTAGATGATGACAAAATTCTAAGCACCTAAGCATCTGCACAAAATAAACCCACTAAATTCAAAGAACGTGTAGAACACTGAATATAAATACTGACTTCTCAATATTCCCCAAGTGAGATATATGATCTTCTAAAAACGGATCAAATTCGGCCAAACGTTTAATATATCAAATTTTCTTTGGCTAATACTTCATTTACAGAAAATCAAGTTCTAAAATCTAGCCTTTGAATATGTTGATAATCTAAATGAATTTTACATTTGAAGATTTTTGCTCAATTTGGAATGACACTTTAAATTTTTTTCAAATAATTCTCAATGAAAAAATTTACTCTAAAGTTGTTATATATAAAAAACTGCAAAAAAAATGTTTGCAAGCTAATTTTTCATTTACAATCGGGGCCCCCTAAAGCGCAAAGCCCTGGCCAATGTGTTAATACGGCAAAAAACAACTGCATGTGCAGAGAATAATGTAAATATGTAACCAAAATAACAGACTACAGAAAGAGTTCATATATATATATATATATAAATGTAACTATACTGAGCTTCGAAATATTTAAAAAATGTTACTCAGTTGAAAATTTAGACCAGTTTCGATACTAGGAATCATCGTCAGTATGAAAAATGCGATAAATAAAATATTTACAATCAAGTACACTAATGGAAAACATAAATATATTGCATGGACTATAGATCTAGAATTCTTGGTTGCTTATTAAGTAATTTTTCTTTTTTTGAAGCTTTAATAAAAATTTGCTCACCAATTTTATGATGTTTAGTTCTTAGTAATATCTTGAAATTTTCTTCTTAGATTTCATGGGGATGTAAGTACATTTTTGAATTTAAATGTCCTCTTATGTGTTCATTCATATATTTTTACACGTGGGAAGGGAGATTAAAGCAGATTCTAGCACATTACTTCGGATAATCAAAATACTTGGAAAAAAATCTCAACTCATTGTTCGTATTAAATTAAATCATCAAGTTTACTCAAAAAGAAATTGCTTTGAAATAAAATATTTTTTTCAACAAAAACAGATTTCTAAAATATCACACGTGCAAAAATTTTTTGCCCCTTCTTTAAGAAGTTTTTTGCGGCACCCTTGATTTCCCACGATATTTAACGCAACGGCTAACTCTGAATTGAATCAATCTCTTTAGGCTATTGCACCTTTGTGATCAAAATGTTAATTACAACCGAACAACCAATAGATTTAAATTTCAAAACGAGATACTTCACTAAGTCTACAAAGCAATTATAATTTCTTGAATAAAACATAATTGAAGAACGCGGTAATTGACAAAATTATCAAATCGATTGCTTTAGAATTGTGTAAAGAACTACATGCTGTTAGGTGCAAAACAAGTGAAATGATCCTGCTTTTGGTCATTGCTTTATTAAGAATCCGTAGAAAGACACTGCATAAGCAAAGATACAAACGGAAACTAAAAAATGCGATTTCTCGTTTTGAATCAATTTGCACCAAATGGGTTCTTGCACTACGTGCTTCAATTATAAAAGGCCCATTTTGAGTCCCATATACATGTTAAATAAGTATGAAAATACTTCATGCATATAACACTTTGAGTCAATTTACTTGAACTTTCAGTAATAATTGCATATGACAGGTCCACCCAGGACCCAGCCCCCAGGAGATACTGTACATCCGCACTATTCAAAATATATTTATAACAATAGCGGAATGCATATTTATGCATTAAAAATGTATTCAACGTGATCATGCTAGCTATATATTCGGTTTTACAAATCAGTAATTAAAATGGGGAAATAAATACAAATTGGGAAAATGCAAAGCGGTTGCAAAGCATAAAAGTTCCAATTTAAACATCTCAAATAAGGACAAAAAATTATAGATTTGCATAAATATACTTTTATATCTTGTAATTTGATTAATAACAGTTAATTATTTTATGAATTTCAAGTTTTCTTTGCTAAAATCCTTAAATACATACCGCGTGCTATCGCGTGCACCCTATTCTATATGAGAGAGAGAGAGGAACGTTTTAATTGAGTACAAATTTAAAATAAATGGTTTCTTAAAACATAGTTTAAAAACTGTTTGCTACGAACACCAAGTCTGCAGAATGGGCGCCTGTATCTTCCAGAGCTGTTTTTCTGGGGAATGAGATAGTGTAGAGGATGTTGCGGATCATTTGCTGCTTTGAAGAGCTTGGTAGCACTAGTTTTCATTCTATCTTCCAGGTTATAAGGCGAAATGAAACAACGGCCTCTTGTGATGATCTTGTTTGCTCTGTTAAGAATATTCTGTGCCTTCAATAAGCACGAGGCATTGACGCTGGTCAGGGCTGGGGCACAATAATCGAAAACAGACAGGACAGAAGACCTAACGATAGAGTCAAGGGAGCACTCTGAGCACGTGCCAACCAGCTGCCTTAGAATGGTCAGTCGAGAAGCAGCCTTTCTACAAGCACGCTGGTAGTGGTTTTTCCAGGACAGCTTGTGATGAATGTCCATACCAAGAAAGCGAATCGAATCAACTACAGGAATGTCATCAGGGAGTGAAATGGATCGGGAGCGGCAATTGGAGATAATCATTTGACTAGATTTCTTCTTGTTCAATATGAGGCCATTTTGCATGCAGTAGTTGGCGATATGACTGGAGTCCGTAGTTACAATGCTCGAGTGCTTCTTCAAACGAACAATCGAATTGATATCATCTGCGTACTTGACGAGGAAGGAGTTGCTAGGCAGTAGATCCGCGAGATAAAATATGAACAACAGAGGACCAACAAGTGATCCTTGTGGGACCCCACTAGTGAGACTCACTTGACGACTGTTTTCCCCAAGATAGTGAACGACAAAGGACCTACCTGTAAGGTAGTTCGAAACCCACCCATGGACGGCAGCAGGAAGAACCTGAGCGAGTTTTTGACATAATCTGCCATGTGGAACAGTATCAAATGCCTTACTCAGATCAAAACTCTGCATCAAAACGTCGTCACCGTCGTCGAGAATGGACGTGATTGCATCGAGAAGGACCACAAGAGCTGTGCACGTCGATTTCTTCTTCTGGTAAGCGAATTGCGACAGATCAATATGAGGCAGAAGAAGGCCGTTTAAGGTCTTTAAGGCACAAAACTCTAAACATTTCGAAGGAACTGACAATAAAGAAATGGGCCTGAGATCGGTAACACTAGGATGATTAACTTTAGGGAGAGGGCTGACGCGCGCCTCTTTGAAACGGGAGGGAACCTCTTGAGAGAGAAAGGAACTGTTAATGATGTTGCAAAGAGGGCTGGCCAGAATGTGGGCGGAGGACTTGTAAATCTTGTTTGGTATACCATCACTACCAGTACCTGTATCTTTGATATTGTCCAAGTAATTGAAAACATCGAACTCAGAAGCAAGACGAAAACTACCGTCGGCCTCAGAAGAACTGCAGTACGAATTGGTGGCAGGAGTCATATTCTTCTCAAAATTGGCCGCTATGACGTTAAGTGCGTCTTTAGAACAAGGAAAACTGCGGATGATGTGGAAAAGAGGGGCCCTGGAACAGCCCTTGGTGAAGGAGTTAAAGAGCTTCCATGAGTTACGAGCATTGTCAGCTTTCATCAAGGACGCTTTCTTAGAATTTACAATAGCTTCGGATAACTTCTTTGAATAATGCCGCCAGAGCTCAAAATTCCCCGCACTGAAAGCCTGCCTTTCTTGTCCTTAATGTCACGTACTGAGTTTGTCAGCCACTGAGGATCGGTATCACAAACAGAAACAAGCGAAGATGGTAGTATCTCAAGACATTTATCAATGTTGTGGTACATATGGAATACCCTTTCATTGACACTCTTAGCGGAATACACACAAAACCAGTCTTGATTCTGCAAACAATTGACGAAGCGAGCAACGTTGCTGGCACTCAAATCATAAACCAACTGACGAGGAAACACGATCTCTTCTTCCACAAGAGGATGGACCGAGACAGTGAAATGATCCGAGCAACCGATAGGAGCCATGCAGAAGGCGGGGTGATAAAAATCAAACAGACCAGAACTACAGAACACAACGTCGAGGGAAGATGATGCTGTGGTGTTGCAAGAAACAATGTTGCAGAGATCGAGGGAACAGCAGAGATCGGAGAGTTCAGTCGAAATAAAAGCGGAGTTGAGATCACCACATAGGAAGAGATTGGAATTCGGAAAAGAAGACAAAGCGGCATCTAGACTAGATACAATGAAGCTTCCAATCAGTTGCTTTGTGGATCTGGGAAGGCCAGGGGGATATAGAGAACACCAACAATAGCAGAGATTGCATCGAAATGGGCAAGGACAATCTCGATCTGAGCAGGAGCACCCGGAGTCGGGATCTCGACTGGGCGGCCAACAGACTTGTGTGAATAGAGGAGCACGCCTCCACCAATGCGAGCCAATCTGTCACGACGAATGGGCTGAGAATAATTGGGGAGCAGGTAGAAAGCAGTGTCATCTTCATCAGATAACCAGGACTCAGAGATGGCTATAATACTAGGTTGTTCTTGTATGCTCAGGAGCCTTAGTTCGTCAATCTTGTTCTTCAAAGATCGAATATTGGTGGTAATAAAGGAGGGGAGCATTTGTCTGGTATCCATCTGTGATAGTCAATTCGAATCAGTCTTTTTGCAGAGGACTTTACCATTGCGGACGTAGAAAACTTTGTGTGGTTCTGCCTGACGAGCCTTGCGCAGTTCACACTGAAGGTTATACTCATGTTCACGTTCCGACTTGGTCTTGTCGCTTTGAAGGAAGACATGATTGAACTTATCCTTACCTCTCAAATTCCTGGCTTTGGCAAGAATTCTGTTCCTCGTGTCTGTGTCTTGCAGAGTTACTAGGAGCATTTGCATGTTCTTGTCGTTCTTTTTCCCAATCCTTCTAGTTTTGAAATTGCCTAGAGCACTGACACCAATCTCAGAAAGAATTTCCTCAACAACAGTCGAGTCAGATATGGATTCAGATGGAATTGTCCCAGATATCATTAGATTTTTTTGTTTGTCTTGGTGCTCCATCATTTCTCGCTTAACAGATTGCAGAATATTAGCGTAGGAAAGATTTGTCTCACCAGACTTAGGAGGATAGTGTACAGGAGTTGTCACTGCGTCGGCAAGTTGGCTCTTTACTTGTTTGAGCATCGAGGCAGAACAGTAGCCGCACATGAAGTCTTGTTGTAGAAGTTCTTTGGTGAGTTTCTTTGGAAGCCAGATTTGAGTCCAAACCACGCAGGAGTCAGTCGTGCATGTGACCAGATGCAACGAGCCCTCGTCTTCCTCGGTCACAGTGTTCTTCCTCGTTCCAACCATGTTACTTACTAATTAAACTGTATAATAAACAGGCAAATTATATATTATAGGTAAGCTCTGATCCGTGTTTTTGAAAATACGGAAAGTCAAAAACTCGTAAGAGAAATTAATACTCGAATTCGATTGAAAACCACTTCAAGCAAATGCAATAAATATATTACTCTAAAATTCAAATTAACATTTTTAGAAAAAATTTGAAATTATTATATCTAACTAATTTTTTGAAAAATACTTAAATTCGAAATGTAACACTTCGAATTCACCCCTAATCAACTCGAACTTCACTAGAAATCGTGACCCTGATCAAGTTATTTGAGTCATCACCGTATAACAATAATCTAAATTTCCTTTCATATTTTTGGCTAGAGCCCAAAATGTACTCAATGAAAATATGCAAATTTATTTTAAAACTAAATTAAATTTAACAATAATAAATAAAACAGCAAAAACATGCCTAAGAAGCACTACACCAGTTTCTAAGTAAAATTCAGTTATCTAATTTCGTCGGTTATGAGTTCGTCCAGAATTTTAAGAACTTGAACTTGAATGGTTGGTACTTTTTATCAACATACGAAATCTTGAAACCAACATAGGGAACATTGAGATCGACATAGCAAATCGTTATGACAATATGGACAAAAATTTAGCATGAATGAGGTATGAAGATTAATAACATTAGATGGTTCATTTAAAATTTTCTCATATGTACATTAAAATATTTATCTGCGTTTTTTTAATGAAATCAAATATAATATTTTATCATTTAGTCTATATTACAATAAACAACTGCTAAAAACTAAATTTTGATGTCTCTATTGATATAATTGATATGTATACCTCATTCATGCTAAATTGTCTCTGAAAACTCATCTGCTTTGTGTATGACAGTTGATGTCACTTTGTCATTAGAAAATCTTCTAGGAGCTTGCTTTTAGCTTTATAATTAAAGAAAATGTATGTCCTGTCTATGGATGACAAAAGGCAAGAATCCTTGGAAATTTGATCTTGATACCTTCTGAGTTTTTATATCTGAAGTAAGATTAAGCTGCACCCAATTGGATTGAGTTAAATTTTTGCAGCTTCATGATTTATAGATTTCTATAAAAGTGAGGACAAACTAATTTCAAATTCTTTGGAAGAGACAATTTACAAAGTATTTCCAGAAGACTTTCAGCACTTATGTGCACTTTAATAATATAAATGGTAGATTGGATGGTTTTCATTACTAAGAATTGTAAACATTAGATTTATTTTATAAGCCAATTGCAAATAGTAAATATTACCCAACAGCATGCCTCCATTCTTATAGCAACAATAAAGTAATTTTGATGGTCTTTGATGATCATTATTTTTTCAAATTTTATCATTTATTTTACTTTGTATTGTGTTGGTAGGGCTGATCTCTGAATAATACATTAGATGATATAAAGGTTTTATCAGTATTAATTCATTAACAACTTTTGATTTATCAAAGTAAGACATTTATCTGTTTGCTAGAAAATGTAATATTAGTTTGTTTTCAGAAATGAAATCAGAGGAATTGAAATAATATTCACAATTTATATTCAATTCAATTCCAAGCAGACTAATGTGGCATAAAGACTTTCCTCAATCCTGCCTTCTTTATTTTTCATTTATTTCAATTTCAATATTATTTCAATTGCACAATTTGCACTCAAAGTAGAATGTACTTTGTCTAAACTTATAATCTCCAAGGAAAATGTAATTAAGTTTCACTTACCTTCCAATTCCCTATGGGAACACATGATTCACAGATAATTGAACTATCCTGTAATCATAGTTATCATGTGGCTGGATATTACACCCATGAATACTATATCTCTGGGAGATTGCATTGCTACTGAGAACAATTACTGCATCCCATTGCCATTAATTCATACCACAGTCATACAGCCATCATAGAGATCCAAAAACAGGAAAAAGCAACATTTTAACATCCCATTATCCAATCAAGACCTACATGTCCACAACCTTGGTGATCTAATTAAAACAATTAATTAAATAAAATACAATCAGACTAAATCTAAACTCATAAAAGAAGATGATGCCTCTCATTTGTACTGTGATGGTCATGCTTCCCTGGAAAATGTTTCCAAAAGGCAAACCCATAACTGAACAAATCAAATACATAAAGCCTAGTATATTGAAATTATCAAACTGCATGCTCATACTGTTCTCTGGAATTGGTGATTTAATTTAGTGTAATCTTATACAAGAATCACTACAGTACTATGATATCTCCAAATGGATCAAAATAATTACAATGATGAGAACTAACATTTCAGACCCAGAAATGATGATGGAGGAAATATTTATAAATAACATTTCCATATTTTTAATTAAATTAAGAACCACTCAAATTTGTTTATCTTCTACAAATTCCTCTATTTGAACACAACAATTACCAATGAAGATATCCACAGATTTGATATCAATGCCAAAATGACTTTACTTATTGCCATTAAAGGCTTTTGATTATATCTAAAGTTTTACAATTTGTTTACTAAAAAATTGAACAGCCTTTGTTATGCTATCATTGGAAGCTTTGTGCTATGCTACATGATTTATGCAGCATTCTGATATCCTCTATTGGTATGGGCCACATGCAATTACTCTGGTAAAGATGTTCAATCTCTTATTAAAAAAAATAAAGTGCAATTGGATTAATAACATTTATAGCCAACTTTAGAGGGACGGCATTTGACATAAATACTTCCATTGATGTTGCATTCTTTATTTTTCATTTATTTCAATTTCAAATTTATTTCAATTGTAATTTTCACATAGTGACAATGGTGCTATATATTGTAGTTGGAATTTCTTCTAATTTATCAGGGCAGTAAAACTCTAGCAGGCCATTGTTTTGTACCTGTCAGCTATTTTTTCATATTTTCACATGGTATGTTTTGTCTACAATTACTGGTTTTCATTTGAGATAAATACCCATTAATTGTTCATTTATTTTCTCTTCAGTTTATTTTCAGTAAATTTGTTTTTACTTTATATTTTTTACTTATCTCTTATTTAAAAATTATGTGTTTCTAACTTACCAACTGTGTAGTTAAAGGGCACCCAGACATGGTATGACTTTCCTGGTTTGTTTTCCTTTAACTAAGTTTAGGTGTACAGCTAAGGCTGTTGTACAGCCTGTCATTCATTATTAAAATCATTATTAATGCTTTCACCTAATTTGCATCAGATGAGAAAGACAATGAGTTTAGGTTATTTTTACTAAGCACTTAGGTTCACTACTTGCACTCAAGAATTAGAGCTTCTTTATTCTTAATCAATTAGGGCTCTAGTCCTATGCAAATTTTCTTAAACGTTTTCTGTATCAGGTCAGCCAAGTGTCCCATGTAGCCACCACCAGTGGTCCACTGCCAGGGAATGAGTGGCATGGGCGGCCACCAGTTCCCACCAGTGGACCACTGATGGGGAAGCAGTGGCAGGAGTGGCAATTACAGCCACTCATAGCCACCAGTTGACCACTGGTGGGCCACTAGTGACATCTGATTTACTCTTAATCATAAATAATATATGAGCTAATGCTTGCAAGTAAAATATTATTCATTATTATGCTCTCTTAAATCTCATAAACATATAAAATTCATTGTGAAGAGCTTTTTTGCAATTTTCTGTTTGCAAAAATTATAAGATATATATGCAGAATGAAATTTCAAAATAATTTATTCATGATTATTCGTGGACCTTGAAATCAATGTCTACATGAATACCTAAAATTGGGCAAAATATATTTTTAATTATTGGAAAAAATAATGTTTAAAAATTGCAATTTCTTCAGAAATTAAAAATTAAATCTAAATTGGGCATTTTTGTGTGCTTGTTGTTATTGCTTATAATAAAAAATTCATTATACTTTCTATTGTCAATTTTAATTCAATGTAAATTGTGAGCTTGCTAGCATTTCCTTCAACCCTTTGTTGGGTTTGTGTTAGTTTAAACTGCAATGTTTAAACTCTATTAATATAAAAGTTTGCTGTTACTACATTTGAGACATTGCTCTAATACTTAAATCATATTTTTGCCACCAGTGGCCCACCAATTAGCCAACAGTGGACCACTGGTGGCCCACCAGCTAGCCACTGGTGCATGGGTGGCCAAAACCCACCTGGTGGGCCACCGTATCTGCCACTGGTTGACCACCAGTGGGGTGGTCACTCTTCCCCATCCCAATCTCCTGTTTTACTTTTAACATATATTAGGATAGGGTATAACAGCAGGAGGAGTTAATTATTTTGTAGCATTGGTAAATCTATGCATCAACTTGAAACCCTCAATAAGCTAGGATAGTAGAACAGTTGCTGATTTCATACTGATGCCACAGTAATTTCATTGTTGTAATCAACACAATACAATAACTTCTCCAATGTTTCCATTAATAATAATAATAATAATAATAATAATCAATGACTTTATTTAGCCACTGAAGGCATACACAACAAAAAATAAAAACAAGTCAAGTTTTACGGCAGCAAGAACAGTCACAGGAGATGAAATAGGAGCAAATGGAAGAATAGGTGAAGTTGGAGAAGGGCTCAGCAAAGAGGAAAGCCATCAAAGATTTCTTAAATCTCAGTGGCAGGGAAAGAAATCAATTGCTGTTGGAGGGTTGTGAGTCAAGATGTAATTAGCAGCAGTACAAGCATGATTGAAAAATGAGTGAAGGGTGTGATGTTTCTTTGTACAATGAATGGAGAAGGTGACAATATCATCATAGCAAATGCAGCAGGATTTAGAGAACTTAATGAAATCAAAAGGATCAAGATCCAATTTGCCTGTATAAATTTTTTTCCTTTGTTAATGCTTAAGGCAATTGCCTTCCAAATTTGATTAAGTTTTTTAAAGAGTTGCTACAGACCTGCTTCTGTACAAGTAGTAAAGGTTATGTCTCTGGCAAATGCCAAATATTTATAACAAACATTATGGTATTTAACTCCATTAATTGAAGTGGAATTATTAATCTGCAAAAAAGTTCAATTACAAAATTGAACAATATGCAAGACATTGGAATGCTTGCCTGACACTCTATTTGATTAACACATCTGGTGATAAAAATCCATTAATAAGAATTAAGGATTTATTATTACTATAATAATGCCTACACTATATTTAGATAAGCCCATTTTTTCCAAGGTTTCAGACAAATATAGATGTTTATTGAGTCATGCTTTATGAAAGTCTATGCTTAGTATTCCTATGTTGAGATAATTGTGCTGACTTATATCAATAATACATTGTAGGGTAGATATATTCAAAGAAATGTTTGGTTTTTTCTAATAAAGCCTGTTTGGTTTGCAGCTATATATCATTTGGCAATTGGGCTTTATCAACTATTTAATAGATGTGTTATAATTTTATAGTCCATATTTAATAGAGATATAGACCACCATGATCTTGGCCTAGATAGATCATTTGATTTTTTAGGTATTAACTTAATGACTGCATTTGTTGTGCTAGTAGTGGTTGATCTAGATCTAAGTATTGATTCAATTAGTAACTCAAACTGTTAAAAATAAGCATGAATGTAGCTTAAATATGAATGTCATCTATTGCTTAAAAAGTTGTAGTCTAGGATGAATGATAAACTATCTTAGGATTTATAAAGTATATTCTGATTATTATTTCTATGTGTAAATAATATAACTTTGGCCTACCCATTTGATGTTATTGATTTTCCTACATTGTTCATTCATATTTTTTTTAACAAATTTGGCAAATAAGTTTTCCTATGTTGTTCTCAAGCTTCTCTTGCTATGCCACAAAGAAATTCTTCATCAATTAGATTGAGGCTATTCATGAAATTTTAATTCTTGGATAAATTCAAAAATAATAATATCACAATATGAATTGCTTATATTTTTTATTCTTGAAAAAAAATGCTTTAAACAAGAGATATTTTGATACAAGAGTGATCCCTTACATACATTTCACAGAACAATGTCATTGGCCATACAAAACTGAATTCAAATTTATTATTAAGGTTTCTTTGTATCTAGATGAAAAAACACTAAAAGCACTCAAATTTTAGAATTATGTATATTGCTTCTATCCAAAGTTGACAAACACATATATTTACTTAAGGATGACTGTGTATGGACCATGAAAATCAAACAAGGATATTGTTTTATATCTTTATTATTTCTTTGACTAAGGGCAATTTTTTCTTAAATACATTTATTTTGCTTCATGTGTAGATCTATCTTTTCAACAATGAGTGAGATTTAGCTCTTTCACTACACCCTGCATTTGATCAGTTAATACTTGTGCATATTGCTTGAGGAGATCAATAATCTTGAAAAATCCCAGTGATAAATTTCACAGTATGCAAATGTTTTGCCCACTTCAGGTTCACCCCCATGTGGTTTCACCTCTTTGAAATTTTGCCTTACTGTATTTTTGCCTCATGTGATTTCCCCCCTCTGATATTTTGCCCTTTTGTTCTTTATTAAATATATGTAAAATAAATTCACATATGTTGTTAGCCAAATAGGATTTTGGGTTAGGGTTTAGGCCTAAAAATAGTACAGAAATAAGGGTTTGCATTAGGGTTTAAGCATATGAAAATTTATGTTGGACTTGGGTTAGGGTTTAGGTTAATAAAATAATAAAGAAATAAGCTTTTGGGTTAGGGTTTAGGTCAAATAGTATGTGACAAAACATTGGAGGGGAGAAACCACATGGGGCAAAAAAAACAGTGGGGCAAAATTCCAAAGGGGTGAAACCACATGAGGGGTGAAACTGAATTAGGTTAAAAACTCCATAAAGCAATTTCACTCATTTACTATTTGCAAATACACTAATACAGAAATTTAAATTTGATACATCTTCAGCAATACTATACAAATTATTTGTCTACAAAATTAAAAAAAATCTGATAGAATTCTAACCTGGAATTAACAACAATAATTTATAAAAAATTTATAGGCTAGCCCAAATAACTAAATTATTAGTATGCAGTAAATATTTAAATATAACATAAAATGAATAACCATTTAAAAAATTCAATAAATAAATTAATGCAAATACTTCAAATTATATTTTAGATTTAAACAAGTTTTAGAGGCATTATAATGTGGCATCAGCATGGAAATCTGTGTAGTAAAACACCAGAATTTGCTGATGTTTCAACAAATAATAGCCTGATTCCTAGTAAATGATCAGGTAAAGGAAGGGTACATGGCCACACTCAGCCAATCTGAAGCAGAGAACCTTATTAGAAAGAGTCATTTTAGACAGCACTCAAATTTAAATGAAGAGAGAGAAGCCCTAAAAGTTCTTTGGTGCAAAGTGTGCCCTATGTGCTTGTAAAAACCTAAACTCAGAGCAGGCCAAAGTTCATGCAATTTAGATGCTGCAATAAAATATAAAACATAACAAATGAGAAGCCCTATTCCTATACTTGCCTAAGTGCCATAGTGATGGGTTTGTAAAGCTGTACCTGAACAAGGCATCCTTGGCAATTATCAGATAGTTTAGAAAAGCATTTTAAGAAACTAACATACACAATAAGAAATAGAGGTTGAGTAAACTCTATTGAATGTTATCTAACAAAAAGTAACATATTTAAAGAAAAGAAACAGGTAATTTATAAACAAAATGTAGCCACTAAAGCATACTGTAAATACTAGCAGGTGCCTTGTGACCTTTTGTATAGTAATAACTAAATCCAGAAATACTGTGTTTCAGAAATTTTAAGCATTTAAAAATAGCACAGTTTGTCTAATTATAGTATGTCATTCAAGGCATTTACAAAATCATTGAAATAGTGTACAATTGAATAATTAATAATTTTCAATTATTAATGGTGAAATGTTTGTTAATGCAGAGGGTGATGCCACAATAATTACGGTTTATATTATGAATTATTTGGTTAAAATTCCCAATATTAATGATCTAAGCCAAATAGAATACTACTTGAAATGGTTTTTGAGGAAATACATTTATACATTCAAATATATAACTAGAATTTCATTGAAATAGTGTCTCTAACAGTCTTTAGTTTTTGATGATATCAAATTTGAATGAAATTAAAATGTTAGAAATGATATAGAACAAATAAATTTGCCAAAATTTGATATAAATAATTAACAGGTCCACCCAAATTATATTATTGTGGCATAGAGATAGTAATTGCTTCAATTCTTTATTTTAGTGCAATTTTAAGATTGGTACTTGAAACAAATCCCAATTTCTCAAAACAAATACTGAATATCTCAAAATGGACACTGAATATATAGTTTGTAACAGATATATATATGGGACATAGTTTAAAGAGACAATCATATTATCATTGTAAATGTTTTTATTTTTAATAGAAAGGTCACATTTCGAATTGGACAGCATACTCTTTACACTGAAGACGATCCGTGGAGTGCAATAAAGAAAGAATTTTATGTAATTCCTCATAACTTTATTGAAAGACTTTGTTTCAATCCCTGATCGCCTTGAAACTGTTATTCGCACATAGGGACATCCTACAAAATATTAGAAAAAAGAATTTTGTTGCTAAGCGCTTATATTGCATGATTATAAATGTTTATATTTTTAATAGACAATTAATTTCCATATTAATGTTTAGTTAAAAAATTTTTGAAATACAATTTAAATTTTCTAAATTTGCCCTATATTTGAATATTGAGCTGTAGTAACAACTACCAACAAATTACAGTTTTTATTCTGTGTCTAAATGCCGTAAACATAAGATTTCATAGTGATTGCTATTGGTTGAAAGCTAACAAAGGCTTTGAAAGTTACATTTTCTCAGTCTATGTTTCAAGATTTTTAGTATTTGTTTGGAGATATTTTAGTATTCCTTTCAATTACCAACCCAATTTCAATATTAATCTTACAATTTTATAATTTGACAAACTGACAATGGTTCTGTGTTTTTTGTTTTAAATTTCTGCTAAATATAATGCTAAAATTAGTGTAGCAGAAGACCAAATGTGTCCATATTTTTCTCTGGTATCATTTTGTTTACAATACCAGTTTTATTACATATAAATATGTGAGATTTATATATTTATTATATACTTTTTATCTTGACTTTATATTTTATTAAAAAGTATGTGCTTCTAAATTCATCTGCATAGTTAAAGGGCACCAATATGGGGGACTGCTTCACTGACATGTTACTTTGATTAGGTATATGGTTTTTGTTGTACTGCATTTCATTCATAAATAAAATTAACTTTTATTACTATCACCAAAATGGCATGAGAAGAGAAATGCACTGAGTATAGGTTTATTACTTAGCACATATGTTTTACTGACTGCACCCAAGAGTTAGGGATTCTTTATTATTTATCTTAAATAGTACTCTAGTCTTATATGACTTTTTCTTAAGGCTATCTGTATTGGGTCAGCCAAGTGTGGTCATTCTTCCCTATTATGGCAGGAGTTAGTTATTTTTGTAGAACTGGTATCTCAAAACCCTCAATAGATTGATTAGTAGGATTGCTCTCTGATTTCATACTGATGCCACATTATATACACACTGATATGGTTACCCAAATATTGTTAGGAAATTAAATATAATTTTTATCATTAAGCCTAGATTACAACTACATAAAATATTAGTTTTTAAGGCAAGGGACACAATTTTGATGTTATTGATACTTAGGCTCATTTATGCATATTTTCTAACCATAGCCTAAACAAGCTGTTGAAAGTTGTTGGGGGCAAAAACTAATATCAACTATATATTTTTATAATGATAGACTATTAGTGCTATCCTTAAAATTAATAAATGTCCATTTTGAAAATGTGGATCAATGAACCAAAATTAATTGAATTAATTACTCTTTGAGCAGTCCTGCATATATACAAGGCTTACATGTCATGTTCAAGTTACTTCTCCTGATTTTGTACAATTTCAGTTCAGTTCAAGTATTTTGTTGAAGAAAGCTGTGAACCCTTCAATTTATATTTAACCATTTGTCAGATGATATGGGAAGAGAAATAATGTCAATTCACAACACTCTGTTTGGTTTTGGAGGCTAGACTGATCTTCAATTACTATAAATCTCAATAGGTTTATGTATACAGAAAGGGATTTTTCTCACTCAGATTAATGCAATTAAGCATCTTGTTCACATATACTTAACAAAACAGTTGATAAGGTTATAGAAATAGAAGGTATGAATGGTTATTTTTATAAATTTCATCAAGTCAATTTTAGTTTTGCCATTTGCTGAAAACTTTTGTGTCATAATTAGAATTATCTTTACTAGCTAACTACATTATTTAAATGTAGAGTTAAATATCTGTGTGAGATATCCAGTTGCATATTTGAATACATATTAATTTATTTTACAAAAAATCATTTACTGTTGCTATTCTTATATTATGCATGTTAATGTGACATTATAGCCTGAAAAATAGTTAAATGGTAACATTTGGTAAAAAGATTTTTATAATAAGAAAGAGTAATATTTGTATTTTTACATTGAATGTTCTAGCTGCTATCAATAAGACAGTTATGGCAAAATATTTTGTATGTTATTTGGAAACTCTGTACACTTACAGATTTGAAGCAACATCAACACAGTTCAAAATTTACTTTTCTGCAATATTTTTCGCAAAACATGCACTAAATTGAATACATATGTATTTCAAAGTATATGATATGTTCACATGAAATTATGAATGTGTGCCTACTCGTCAAATTTTGTTGAATTTTTTGATAAAATTCAAGAAAATCAACTATCCCAAACTGCAAAACCTTGCTAAGAAAGCAGAAGTGTTTCTTGTAATTTTGGAGAAGGTGCATGTTTGTGAAGTCCGCCCATATTTTTGAACATGAATACAAAAAATTGATGCACCCTATTGGGTAGAAAAGAATTTGGTTTGTAATTTTTTGCACCACTTTAACGAGCAATTCTTATTTTAGAGGGGGCCCGGGCTCCTCGGCTCTCCCTCTGTATCTGCTTTTGATTCAAATTTGCAGTGCAAAACAAACGTTTTGGAGTGTTTTCTGCAAGATATTTTGTTTTTTTTGCACACTTCGCAAATCATTAAATTATAGAAACTTGTCTATGTTATTACCGCATAATATATTTTTTAAAAATTGCAAAATTAAGTTAACGTAAAAGGCATTCTAAGTTATCTCTCATCCACAAAGTTGAAATTATTACAAATAGGATCAACATTACTATTATGTTATAACCAATATTTCATTCAGGTAGACATGTCTTTTTTCAAGAATCATAGGTGTGAGTGGATTGAATTGTTTGGCCCATTTCGTGCCCGGCCCACATAGTCTGCTAGCAATTTTTGGGCCATCTTGACATGTGCTGTGCAGTAACAATATTTCTTCAGTTAAGTGCAGCAAAATAGCGGTAACCTTCAGATGAGCTTCCTTGCATTACTTATGCTTGCTTTGACATGAGTAAATGATTTAAATGTTTGACTTCATAAATTGTTCTTAAATATATTAGTGTTTTGTCATGCTAAGGATTGTAAATGACTCGTGACCTGACCCCCGGTTCAACCCACCAATGTTTTTATTGTTTCCCAACTTGAATTTAATTTTGAGAAATTCCTTAAGAAACTAAAAATTGTTGAGACTTGAATACATAAATTACAGTGTCAAAGAGAAAGTCTAGTGCAGTAAATAGATTAATGAATATATTAATATAATATGATATTATTAATACTAATGTATTTAATTTTTATATTACAAACAATTAAAACGGTTGCCTCGCTACAGCAATGAGAAGTATTCACATGCATGCCTTCCTTATTGAGCACAATGAATCTGATTTCTATTTACGATTATATAGTTCAATTAGATTAGAGAACGTGTATGTTAACCTTAAAACCCTAAAGTTCAGAAATAGCAATGCATAACTAAATTGTGTAGTAGGTAAAGGGAGTTGAGAACTAGTTTTGTGATGGGATGAAGGAATAGACAATGTCTATTAGACATGTATAGTTAAACCAATATTTATTTATTTATTTATATATCTATTTATAGACTAAATATTGTAAAATACAAGCAAAGAAATAAAAATAATACTGTACAAAATAACACAAAAATGACTAATAAGAACTGTTACTTGAATTTAATGATGTGTGCAATTGTTTTCAAGTTTGTAAGAATTAACAAAATATTTCCAATATAATTTTTGTAGGGATTTTCTAACTGAATTTATTTCTTTAAAAAGGAACAATCCAAACAAAATAGTTTTGAAGAGACCTATATTTCTTTATGGGAGCATTCTTAAACACTAAGTGCTTTGATGAACGTATACCTTTAACACCAGGCGAATAGAATGAAATAAATGAAGAAAGATTTAAATTGTACTTACCAGTTAAAACTTTGTTAAAAAGACACAAATCCAATTATTCCAGATATAAGGATAAGGGAAGAACATGAATATTTAAAAGTTTATTTATATAGTTATAAAATTAATATGTCTTCGTTTTCATCAAAATGATTGTAAATTACATCTGTAAATTCAAAATTTTTTTTCAAAAACAATCGGATATAGCTTCTTAAACAGTATCTTTTCAAAGCCTAGAGATAATTTTGGCAATAAACTAACAGGTCTAAAATTATTTATGCATTTTGTTAAACCAGCTTTGTGAAATAACATTAGGAATATAGGAAGAAATTTCAAAGTGAAAAATTCGCTGTATTAAAAAGACATAGAATATTCACAGAGAAGGAATACAATATTCCGATATATCACTAAAAAAATCACAACTCGCAAATTTTATTTCTACTAATATTCCAGATACTAAATAATAGCATTTCAATGAATTTGTTCATTGAGTCCGTATGCCCATGCAGTACACACCAATAAAAATGCATAAATATATAATATACATGTATATACAATGAACATATATACATATTTTCAAAAAAACACGAACAAATAAAATCAAAAACGCTATTCAAACTATTCTGTCAACCATTGAATATCTTTATATATATATTTGTGTCATTATTTAGCGTGAGGTAATTATAAAGGAAATTTAAAGCACCATTCCACCATTAAATTTTTTATTGTACTTATAAATGGTTACCAGTGTACCATATTGAATGTAAAACTTTGTGGATATATCGATAATCATAAGAGTAAAAATGCAATTTACTTGCCAAAAAATTATAGATAAAATGAAGTATAAACAAATCTAAAGCTACAAAACTAATAAACACACTATATAATAATAATAATAAAAAATAATAATCACTAGGAGCAGTGAGCAACAAGCATAAGAGATACTTGGAGGAGTTGGGAGTACCAAAGTGGGGAGGAGCAGTAGCACAGAAGGCAGCATTATTAGGAAGAGCTAGAGTCCTGAGGAACGCTCTCAGACTCCCTGGGACTGGTGAATTCCCCGAGCTGAGAGAGATACCAACATGAAGCTGTGAGAAAACATGAAATGTTTTAAAATTTAAGGTTTGTTCGAATGCATGATGTATGTTGCTGTCTCCCAGTGTACATTGCTTTATTAGAAGTGATTTCCTTAGTTTTTTCAGAACTTTTTAAATTGTTTTCTACTCGCGTTTCATAGTCTATATTATTCCACAATATTTTTGATACGTCTGCTCATTTTATTTAATATAGTTCTTTAAGAAGATAATAATAATAATTATTATTATTATAGTATTAATAATGGGTCTATTGGTTAAGGAGTAGAATGCTAGACTGGGAATGCGAGGACCCAGGTTCAGCTCTGTACCGAACCCACCCTGCATGAAGGTTGCAGAAAAAGAAAACGCCTCATTACTTGACAGGTCTTAGATGATCCGAAAGTGTAAAGCAACAGGTGGACTCCACATTCAGGGGTATTAGCTCAAAAGGTATCAGTATAGGATCCTCACACACGTATAGACAACAGCACACGTGGACTGATGAGTAAAACAGAACAGTATTGGAACAGTAAGGAAGAAGAATGGTGAATCAAAAAATTTGAGGCCATATCTGCTAATGATTTGGAAATTGCAAATTTCTGTGATTTCAAGTAGGCCAGAATAGAGCAGGTTGATCCAAGAGGAGCAGAAAGGATGCAGGATAGAGTAGAGGATAATATATGGACTCCTGAAGATGTTTGCGAGTTTAAGGAATCTTTTGCAGAAGCAAGTGGAGACATTGGAGTAGGCATGTAAAGAGCTTGGATTAGGAAAGTTTGCAGCAGAGACAATGATCAGCTGCAAATGCACAATGGAGATGGCTTCAGGGCGGGCAGCGGGGATGAAACTGTGGAGATCTAAGAAGAGTACAGGTACTAAAGAGTAATAGAACGAAAATGAACAGATTATGGGAAAATAAAGGTAAGGCGAAGGAAAGAATACAAGAAGAGGGTAAGGAAGTTACTACAGAATTCAGCATTGAATTAGCAGAACTGCATAAAATCAATAAATGCGTAGGTTATATCAGTGTTGAGATATTCCGAATTAGCAGGGCAGGAATAGTTTGGTAGAACAAGAATGAACTAAAACAGCTAGACAGGGAGACCAAGAAGTTATTAGCAGTATATTGAGCAATCAATTTGAATAGCGATGTATATAGACAGTACATGACAAGGCACAGTTGATTGAAACCACTGCTAAGCATGGAAGAAGCTGTAGAACCAGAAGTATTAGGACTAAAGGAATGTATAGAAAAGGAAACCTTACGAGTCACAACTGGAGGTCAATATGGAGTTAAAGTAGATAGTAACAAAGGGTGATTGAAAGAAGGCATACCAGAGTAGGGTAGAAGCAAAAAGAGATACGTAAAGCAGAAAGAGTTGAGGAAGATAAGAACCGAAGATGATGAAAAGAAGCATATCAGGAATGTAGAAAGGAAGGAGAAGCAGAAGACAGACAAGTACAGGGAGTTGACAGAGGGAGTGGCCATAAGAAGGAAACATAAAATATATTTGGTGGAACTAGGATTAGTGAAGTACAGAAGGCAGCACAGTTAGGAACTTCTAAGTTCATGAAGATAGCTCTCAAAATCCTTGGTAACTCGTAAATTCTCTAAGCTGAGAGTCGCACAAGCGTGAAACTGTGATAAATAATGAGAGCTTAAGCTATATAAATCAATATGCTTTTGATGGTAATGGTACGTGTAATAAAAGTGGGGCAATATCTCCATAATAGCATGTGTTATATGTAACGGACAGGGAATTGTAGACACTGCATTGAAGAGCCTTGTTCGTGATACTACTTATTAGCACTGCAATATGCTAACCTGGTCGTGCATTCCAAATATAATGACTGTGTTGTCAACATCATGCATCGAAGTATGAAGCACAAGATCGTATTGCATTTGCACGAATGCTATTTTTGCTCAATATCAAGAAAATTCAATGTTGACTTAACTTTCAAGGGCGTACTTTCAGAAAGAATCTGTATTCATAACTTACAAGCTAAATACAAATTTAAGACACGCCCAATTGTTTATATATTTCTTCATATCATATTTTTCTTAAAACCACAAAAGAAAATATTTCGAAAACAATTTTTATGCTCAACCTTACAGAAAATGGCAAGCTCTTTACATTCTCTACAATAAATTAAAATAATTATATTTAATCATTATAGATGATTTTAGAGATTGACGTGCCTTAGTATAAAGTGTGTTCGAAATTCAATTTGGGAAAAAAGATTTTAAAAATCCGGGTAAGTTCGACCATGACAAACAATGTATTATGAAATGAGATGACAATTTTAATTTGAGAACTAAAACTCAAAACTAAAAATTCCAAAACTTCTGCAAAGTTTCATGTTTCTAAATATTTTTGTTGTACTAAGATCACAAATAAAGAACCTGTCATCAGGGATTTCAGAATATCACTGCTAATCAATCTTGACCAA
>CABFPE010000486.1:161462-179765 GCA_900660155.1 Hofstenia miamia
TATATATAATGTATACAGAATATATACGTGATGTGGATAGTAAGTACCTGGACTGGTATAAAAATAAAAAACACAGGAAAACGAAATTGTATAATTAACAAACAACATATATATATATAGGTTCTAAAATTTAATTATTTTTCAACATAACTTCCTTGGTTCTCCGAACACTTTCTCGATTTTTTAACCATCATATTGAAGCCAGTTTCAAAAAATGTCAAAGGCTTACTCGCTCACAACTTTCATCAACTCCTCTTTTGTTTCAAAGTGCTGACCTCGTAAATACTTCAAGTCAGCAAATAGCTAAAAATCGGTAGGTGCCAAATCTGGGCTGTAGGGAGGGTGTGGCAATGTCTTTAAGCAGCATTTTTCAAGTTTGTTTGTTGTCAGATTTGCTATGTAAATTGGAGCGTTGTCATGCAGCCAATATAGCTCTGCTCCCCGTGGCTTTCTTTTCAACTTTCTTACTTCTTCAAAAAGACAGCAGTAGTACTCAGCATTGATTGCTCCACTTGCAAAATCTATTTTTATTATTCCAGATTTCATATAAAACACGCTCAACATTAAACATTTTCGATGTTTTATTCCACTTCGAAGCATTTTTGCTGCCCTTTCACCAGGCAATTTCCCCTCGAGAGACTCTCTCTTAAATGGTGGAATATAAAGACTTACTGGTGTTTCATATTTAGTGACAATATTGTCTAAAAACGTTTCTCACAGTTCTTCAAACATCTCCAAGTTTTTACTACACGCCATCATTTTTTGTCCAACATTTCGCCACTCAAAAACTTTGGAACGAATTTGCTGCATATTTTTCCAATTCCTAAATCAGCCAACATGTCCTGCACGGTTTTCTTACAAACATTAAGCTTAATTGCAAGCTCTCTTTGGGTTACTTTTCGTTCTTCTTTTACTATTTTACTATTTTACTAAAATGTCACCACATGTAATGTGGCGTGGTGTTGGAACTTAGTTCTACTCTAAATACGTTTTTGTATTAAATTCGAATGAAAACACTGCCCTGTTTGCCTTGTTGTATTGGAATATTGTTTGAAATTAGTCAATGTAATTAGTGCATAATTCATTCTAAATTGCATTAGCATAGGTTTCTACATGTATAAGTAAACATAATATTGTTAAGTAATCGTGATAAAACTCTTTGACATTTTCTCAACCAGGGATGAAGCCCTCCCTCTTGAGAATAATGTTATATCTCTAATTTGAAATAGGTTTTAACACTGATAGTTTTTTACTTTTCTTAAAATATCGTTAACAAGAGAGTGTCTAAAAATAAAAATTATACTTTTAATATTTTTCTAGTTATAACCATGTTATTCTAAAAATTAGTATTTTAATTTATCAATAAATTTTCTTCAGAATGTCAGTTCAGGATAATATAGGATCATTACTTTCTCATTGTGTTCAGTTTATGCTTGGCCACCACCTTGCCAATTATCAACATTGTTGTCATCTTGGAACACATTAAAATGTTTTGGCATTATAGTCAATTTGGCCCTTGACATTGATTAGGATTGATTTTATGGGGATCCAAACCTGTTTCAATCATAACATTTTGAACCGACTTGAAATTACAAAAGTAACTGTGTCTTTAAGGATAATTATCTATAAGTGTAGGAATGAATGTTGATCTTGGTAATAAGTTTTGAGGTATTATCTAAGTGGAAAAAATGTTCAAAAAATAATCAAAAGAGGAGCACAGAATGCAATACTCCTTCATGTATGTGTAGTTTGGGGAAAGAATTCGTTTTGGTCATAAATTCTGGCAGGGTGCGAATCTTAAACTATTTTCCAAATGATGACAAAACCCATTACTTCGATACAAGCTACTTACCTGCACAACATAAGAACATCACTTTCAAAGACATTAAGGCAATTATAAAAGAGCCGATTAAGTTTGAAAACCTTTTCTTGATTAATGCTGATATAAAAGTCAATCTTCCAGATGATAAATCTCATTGCTTTCAATGTGAACATTCTAAATGTCATTTAATGATTGAAAACACAAAACTTTACGGTGGAAAGAACCTAGGCCACGTATTTCAAGTGTCTTCAGGCGAGGTTAGAGTAACGGGATCTGAGTTTATCAATTTCCGTAAATTTGTAAGTATGTTTCATATTACAGCAGGTATTAAAGTAAATTTTTCAAACAATATCTTTCGGAGTAATTCAAATTTTCAACACTTAATGAACATTCAGAAAGTAGAAAAAAACTTAGTTTTAGCCAATAATATCTTTAAGGATGAGCAAAGATGTGAAAAAAGTTATTTGAGACTTTTATCACCGAATTCGCATTTATTGGAAAACAAATTTGAGAATATACCCAGCTTTTCTCTGATATTCATCAAGACTGATGAAAAGTCAATGACATCAATCACTAAGATAGTATCCAATACATTTCTTTACAATTACTGTTACCACCTATGCATCTCAAAGAAAGATAATAATAATCTAACTATGGAATTTCAACAGAATTATTATAATTCCAACACGTTGTTGAAAGATACCGCAATGAATTTGGAAGCAGATTCGATTTCAATGTTTGGTGAAAATTTCGTTGCAACTAAGCAAATTACTCAGTTCTTCCAATTATCGACCCCGAGATTGCAGATCAGATCCAGCTGTTTCGAAATTGCAGAGGATTTTGAAGATTGTCCGTTGTTAAATGCAGTGGAAGATAAGAATCCTAAATTGACAAATCTTGGATTTATTCTAAGACACCAGTTCACCTGCAAAGAAGAATTAGTATATTTTTGCGGGCTCGATGGAAACTACATTGAAAACTATTATGATAGCATTGTATGTAAGAGTTAAATGAAGTACTAGTACTACGTACTAACCTAATTTTACCATTGTGTAATAAATTTCCAAGTGCTGTAAGAATCAAAATGTTTTCAAAGAATTTGAAACCATAATATAATAAAAGACTTATTCAATTCCAATTATATTTTATCTACTCAAATCATATGTATCGGTGGGTAATTAGTGTTTTTCAATCCCAGTTTCACCTCCCCACCCGATCGGTGAAATTGACCTGGCGGAACGGGGTGTCCCACTCCGTTCCACCATCCATTGAAAATTAATAAAAATACTACAGAATATAAATCTCATGCACAAAAGTCCTATATAATATTATTCCTAAATAACATTCGAATTGTATGTGTTTGCTCCTCTTCCTAAAATTTGGTTTTTCTTTTCAATGTGAACATTTAATCCATAATTAAATGTCCAGTGCTTAGTGTGGTTTATAGTTTATATTAGGTTTGAGAAATCTACATCTACATATACATATCGGATAAAACCCAATTGAATTTAGTAAGCATTGATCTATCTTCAAGATAGGAAATTTACAAGTAATTAACTGAAGCAATTAATTTTATAATCACATAGTCATGATAATACACAGAACGCTCAGCCCTATCAATATCCGGTGTCCACGAGCACAGGACAGCGGGACTAGGCAATCAATCAAAACAGAAAGTGAGTAAAGATAGATATATTTTGAAACGTAGTAACCCCAAGGTTTAATAATAGGCACTGTCAAAACATATAAAATGAGAGTGAATAGTAGTTACTAATTGTAGTATGGACTTGTTATGGAAAGGAGTGAACATGTGAAACAAGAAGGAAGGTAGCGCGTGGATGTATTTTTTTTTCGACCCAGCCCACCGCACACCTTTTTTTTTTAAAAAAAGCCAAGCTCACAGGCCGTACAGTTTTTAAAAAAGACCCACACTTGTTTTATATTGTACCCCAGAGGGTCGCGTGTTTTTTTTCAAATATGTGGTATGTTTCCAAAAAAAGGTACAAAAAAATAGAAAAAAAGAAAAAATATATATAAATATAAAAGAGAGCACATATCTCACGAATATTTGTTTTCTATCAAGTAGATTTCTGTGCCCCGTGTGTCATAAGTCAGTCCACATGGACCTGTTTCTTCCATACTTACTCTACCGTGACGCCTTTCATATAATTTATGCTATTATGCTGCTGTTTTGAGGCTTGGGGCCTAAAATATCTCGAACGAAGCTGAATTTATAATAGTCAATTGATTAATAGCAGTTTAGAGGACCAATGGTTCATGATAGAATAGCGCCATTAATAACTTTCTTACATAAAATGTTGAACAGAAAACAGTTGTTGAAATATTCGCACTTGGTATTGTTTATAGAGTAGAACATTTCGAATGGTGGACATTTGAATTAGCTCCATTTTTGACCCTTTGAGGCTTGGTGGTACATGAATGTCCCATCCAAAGAAATCCGTTTTCCAGACTTATACATGTAATGCACAATATATTTGTATTTTGCTTGACTCATCTCGTGATAATATCAAGTTAATCCATTTATAACGCTTCAGCCAAATTCCAATGTCTTTCTACTTGAGCATGATATGCCTGTTTGATCAATCTGATCACGGATTTGGAAATGTAATAATTTAGCGAATCCAATGCAGTACATTGGGTACCGCCACTGGCTAGCGTCATAGAGGCCTTTCAAAATTCAATTTTTGTGCTAGAGTGCTACTTACCATCTGCTTTATGCCATATACGTTTTCACTGCTAAAGCAGTTTGTTTTCTTATGGGTCCTAAGGGGTTAAATTTCATGGTTTTTTTCGTAATTATATGTTAATGATGTAAATTACTACAAGTTAACGATTTTGAGAACACTTTCTTAAGAATAGGAATAAAAAAGATATTATTTCGTAATTTAGATTCATAAAAAGCCAATTTTTATTTGTAGCTGTGGCTGGCAGTGGTGGGATAGCAAATATCAATATTTTATTGTATAAATTATTGACCTGATTTTTCATATTTTATACGGAATTACACTCACATTGAATCAAACTCATTATGCGTTGTATATATTATATATTTGGCTGGTAGCTTAATTGTATATTTTAGTAAATATGTTGCTTTGATTCTTATCATCACTTGACTTCATCATTGGTTAGAGTAGTATAGAAAGCAAATTATAACAAACCATTGAATTAAGTCCTTAATTACCCTTTAAAAACAAGAGTGACATCGAAATGTTTTAATAGTCTTCAGAATTTTGTATTTTAGCAAGGCGGTATGTTTAGTTGACAACTTCGTGTTAAGAAACTACAAAAAATTAAGCAAGGGACTTAGGTCTATTTCAAACACTTAAATATTTGGCTTTGATAATATTCATTGAATAATAATATTTAGCTTTAAACTAAAAACTTTTATACATTGTGTAAAAATAAATCACCACAAGGCAGGATACACAAATAAAGGCTAAATTTTCACAAAATAATGTGAAACTGGAGGTTCTCGTTGATAGATGAATTATTAAATTCTTTTAAGATAAGAACCAATGCCTAAAAATCTATTTTACAAAGTCTAAAAATTGTTACAAAACTATAAACTCACACAATGAAATTATTAATTCAACAAATCACGGTTGTTTTCACTTGGTCATTCAAGGAATCAGAAGTCGACGAGATCTTCGAGCCTGGAGTAACTTGTCGTTGAAGGATTAGGTCAACATGATATTTCGAATTCGCAACCATGGGCACCGCAACATCTACATCCATATCGTCCGTAATTATTGTGTCATTTATCTAAATGGATTAGATGAAAAAAGAATACTTGTATAAGTTACAGCACAAAATAATACAAACAATTTCTAAATATTAGTAAGATTTCTTAGAGTATCATTTTCTGCAAAGCGACCGCTAAAAATAACTTAATCAATATAATTCTCGAACATCAATATATATAATGCATTTTAAAATCCACCAAACGAACTAAGAATATTGATTACTAAAGTAAGCATCAAGTAAATATCGGACATACGACACTCAAGTTGTATTCATTTTTGAATAGAAAATGAAAGATGAAGTCATTTCTTTTAAGAACTTGCTTACGTGGCACTTCAACTTTTGTTGCGATAACCACAGTGAATGTTCACCTTCTAAATTTTAATATGTAGATGACTAGTTTCTTGATTTCATCATAAATAGAATCTTGAAACTATAAAGCATTTTGAAAAAATTTTTTTAAGTCAAATCGTCAATAATTCAGTTGAATATTTAGCTTAGAAAATTAAACATCTTCTGTCATGTAAACATTCATCGTCTGAAATTTATTGCAAAAATTGTACAAAATCTGAAAAAATGACCTAAAAATTCAAAATTGGAATACCAGTCTTGGACTAGCAACAACGCTTATCATTGATCTAAGCTAATAATACAGTATATGATGACGAAACTACGAAACTATAAGTAAAAAATTAGTGGGATACATATATAAAGAATAGTACCTGAATTATTCTATCTAATGGACGAATACCAGCATTATCAGCAGGGCCATCAGGTCGAATTCTGTTAATGTATATACCCGGACAATCCTCACCCTGCGACAAACTAAAACCGAAATCCCGTGATTCAGGATCCTTGACTAACCTCAATCGCAGATATTTGCAGTCGTCCGCGATGACTGATTGACTTGGACTAGACGATGGTGATCGCATAATTGAAGCGGGGTGCCCTGGCGGGTAAAATCCAGAGGCAGGTCGTGGCTGAACGACGTTATTCATATTGAGGTTTTTAATTGCACTCTCAAGATTTTCTTTTGTCCCATTCATATGTTTGTGCATTTTCTGCGGAGTAGCATAACTATGAAGAACCGAGTGATTCGAGGCGTTGAAATGATAAGGTTTAGGGGTGGAAGTGAACTGCTCATGAAGAGGTCCACACTTCATTCGTGGTGTAAGTTCTTCATAAGGCTAAGAAATGTCCGTGTATATTATAATAGCTCACTAAATTAAATCAAGTAGTGAAAAATCCTTATACAAAATATTTGATATCAGATATTTTAGCCTCCTTTAAAATTCAAAATGTGCATTATGTGTAAATTGCTTTCAGCAAAAATGAATGTCAGTGAATTCTAGCAAGATGCAAATATATCCTAGAAATTCTCAATAAAAAGCATCGACATTACATTTCTGAATTAGGTTGAATGTCTATTTGTTGAACAATAGTGAGATTAGTGATGGTATTGAATTGAAGCAAAATTGGAGCCATTCATAGCGGGAAAGATGCTTAATTTTGATATAAATGAAAAAAATTGCTTAGCTGACAACCTGGGATCCCGAACACGATAGTAATCATAATTAATTCATCAAAAAGGTTTGAGATATATATGGGTGAACAGATGCAAATAGGTCAAAGTTCATGGCCTGATGATCCGACGCCAGTTTGAAAAAATGGATCGGTTTAAGAGTAAGTAAAAAACGGTTATCAAAAAGAAATTTTCACACTTAAACTAGTGTTTGCCAAAGTACTGTATTCTTCTGTTCTGGTACAATCTATCATTCAGACGACTTGTATTACATTGTTTGCCTCCGCCGATGGTCAGATAGCTTTACATTGTGGTGGTTTGCTTTCATATTATGTAAACAAATGTTAAGATTGAATATTTCGTAATTGCTGAAATTAATATATAGGCACACACACAGTCTAATCCGCCTCAAATCAATATTAATGCTTGATGTCGAAATAATCCTATATGAAATATGAAAATTCAGAATTTACTGGCATTTGTCTTATTACACTGCAAGAAGGCGCTGCATACATAAATTAAGGATAATTTCGAGTGTAGTAAATATATAAAATTTATTTATAACACATTGTTTATATTTGAATGGGAAGCATTGAGGCGTTTACAAAATATAACAACAAACAACTGTTAAGTATACAAATAATATCCGGAAAAGAAAATTGCTGTCAAAATGATCAAATTAGTTAAACAAAGATTTACATTTATATCCAGCAGCTCAATTTGTTCTTTACACATGGTCAGATTAACTGTTGGTGGTCTACTTATAGGAAATACACATAAATTTTTACATGTTAATAAGTAAAGCGAAAGCAGTTGTTACCTGTTAACGCCAGTGTGAATTCTATGTCTAAATTAGAGATCAAACCTAGATGAAAATATGCATTGCAGCGCTTTTAAGAATGCCGCATGGGCTTGGCTTGTAAATGGAATGGATCGCAGTGTTCATTTTCCTGCCCAATAAGGCTTTGACATAAAGGACTAATTAACTATGAATTTCTATAGCATGAACACAGGATGCGAAATGCACTTTGAAATATAATTGCGATCAAATATAAACGACAAATTGAGATAAACTTTGATCAAATTTCAATCGAATTTGGTGTAAAATCAGCTCAGACAAAATTTTGAACAAGGGGGAGTTTCAAATATTTTTCTTAAAATTATTGCAAAAAAATTTATTTGCGAGTTATAAAAACTCTAATCATATCTTTCAAAAACTGAAATTACTTATGAAGTTCTCCACACAAATGAGAGCTAGTCATTTAAAGACGCCTTTTATTCAAGGAGAGCAGCAAAATTAAAAAATGTTTGTTTTTGAAAGGGGGGGGGGCGCTGTGTTTCCCCTAAAACCGTGCCTGCTTCATCCTACATTGCCAAATTGCAGTTCACATGTTAGTGCTATGGAAAGCCATGACTGAACCGAATGAATATATAAAATTCTGTAAAAGAGAATTGTTTACTGCATGCTCAACAATTAATTGAGCAATAATACGTAAATATTCCTAGAATGAATTAGTTTATTATATTAACACTGTTAACTAAAATCGTAGGGCTTAGCCAAACTGCTGCCATTTAAATGTAGAATTGTCAAAATGTTGAAGCTGAGTGCATTTAACAAAATATTTTGAAAACTCGTTTTCTGTAAACACAGTATTATGTGCTTACAAATGATGAGTACGTCAGTAAGGATGCACTTACGTTTGGCCGCCCCAAATCGTTGCGACGAGGAGTATTCTGCAAACTTCTTGGTGCCCAAATATCATTTTCTTGATCACTCCTCATCGTTGAATAGGCACTCTCGTGATCAAGGTAATGCATTCCACCTAAGTTTAAATGACATGTAAACGAAGAATTGCACGAAAGCTAGTAGCAACCTACGAATGTTAAATAGTTTTAAGAAAATTAAACTATAAACTTTTCGATATTCGCAGTTTGATTGATGCCCGAGTTAAAAGCTTATTTCAACATTATTTTCTTGAAGCGAACTATAGTATTGTTTACATTGCATATAACCGACGCATTCAAGTGTTAACTTTGTCGCAATGTCTGTTCAAATACAATGGACTGCCCGAGTCTCACTGATTCAATAAGGAACAGAGACTTTGAAAAACACCGCAAAATATATTAGCAATTTTCAAAGTTAATAAAAAACTATACAGCGATCAGACTCAAAAATATACATTGCATTAGATATCCAAATATATTTTAGAGCAATATGGAAAATACACAAAATCTGCATTCACAAAGTAATTTATGAGTAGTTACCATTCTCAAATTATATATAAGTTATGCATTATGTTGGAAATAATTATGCCCGTAATACAGTGTTCTGCTATGTTTCAAATCCAAACACATTTGAATTTGTACGTAATAATTAAAATGATTTGATGTTCAAATATTTACTTTCAATGCTAAATAGAGATTTCAAAATCTTAAATGTGTCCGTGTAATATACACCAGGCTGTAAAGGGGTTGCTTTTGGGCCACATTTCTTGCAATGGGAAAAAAAGAAAAAATACAAGAACATATAAAAAATAGTTGGGACAATGTCCAAAGTAGTGTGGATCATGATTGAGGTTCTTAGTATTACTACTTATTATTACCACTCTTTATCATGATTGATACCGAAAATAAATATTTTATTTATTATATATATATATATTATATAAATACCATTGTCGTAGTTCCTGCAAATTCTTAAGAGAACTGAGCGATTAGTCTGTTGAAGTAATCTTACAGCTTCTGATACACCTTGAACTCGGATACTATTATTATTTATAGCAATTAACTGATCTCCAACATGAATAGCACCAATTCTGTCAGCAACACTACCCGGTTCAATTGCTGCAATGATAATAGGGTCGAATGGGTAGTCGGAACCAGATAATGTAATTCCCAAACGCCCTCCGTTTGGGTGCAATTCTATTGTATACAGATTGTGAGCATTGGGACCATCATCTAAATTTATTTTTGTAATTTGTAAATTCTTGCAAAATTTATACGAATTTGAAAAAGTTTTTAAGTCAAACAGATTTGCAGGAATATTACGCGAGATCACAACATTATTGGTAACAGCCACCAATAATTTCTCACACTGTCCCATGTGGTCTCACGGCATAACCTATATTTTCTCCGAAATTGTCAAAAATTATGCTTAATATTCCAAAAGTCCGTGGCCCAGTTCCATTTATGTTCCTAGTTCCATGTTCTCAGTTTCACTGAAATAATTATTCCTAGCCGATAAGTAATGGAGTAATCTCGCTGAACTCAATTTGAGGTGCAACTAGCCATACATTCAAAAACCAAAAATGTATTAATTGACAAATATTTAGCAAGAGCGAAATAGAGAGGGGAATATATAAACAGACAAAAGCATGCTAGAATTATAAAATTCCTAATTAGAAATGCTAAATTGAATACATAATTAAAGGTACCTGAATTGACAAACGATGTTGAAAATTAAATTACTATAAAATGAATTAGAGAAGGTTAAATTGAATTCAATTAAGAAGAACGCAAGTAAAGGAAAGAACAATATTTTTCATCTAGAATGAGACTTTTTAAGCACAAACCTGCAAATTCCTCATCCTTTTGGAGAAGCAGCTTGACAATAGAGTCGTTAGAGGCTTTCATAATGCCATAGGCCTCGTCTACAGACTTCTTAGCCAGTGGAATTCCATCAATTGCCAACAAACGATCACCTGCGCAAATTGTACCTGTTCTATGTGCCACACTGCTTTTTACAACATCTGATATTAGAAGATATTCATTGGTTTGCTTTGTAGTAGGCACTAAATAGGCTCAAATTGTAGAGCGAAGCTTTGATATGAATGAAATTAAGTATAAAAGCAATACAAAAAAGCCTAAACTAAAATGTACATTCATCGTCGAAGAATTTTGCATAGCTACTCATATGCCAAAGATTACATACATCTGACATGAAGAACTCGAACTTCTCGATGCAGGCAGGCTTAGATAAGGTACATAAATTAACCTTACCAAATAAAAAAATAAATAGAAATTATAAATTAAATGAAGTAACTAGGCTAACTAATTTGTTTTCCATTATAGAATATAACAGGATTATGGATTCGAAAAGGTCATCGAAATCACAAACGTGATTTATGGTTTTTCATAAACTGACCACTTCGATCAAAATGAATTTTGTACAGTTTTTAAAACAGACAGAAAGTCCAGAAAATATAACCTTGACGAAAGTAGCAATCTCAATCAACTCAGAAAAAGCACTTTTCATTTAATTTAACATACATAGATTTTAAGTATTATTTATAAAAAAGTTTCTTACTAAATAGCTTTAGGCCAACTTTGTTCCCAGATTTCACAAGCTTCACCAAAAATTTCCCACTGGATGGCACAACACTTTCTAATCATGATGGTTAATTAAAAAATTCATTCATTACTAGCGATATGTATAAAAAGAAAATTATTTAGACATGATGCATGTCGTCATTTAATAAACGTACCTGAATCAAAAAAGTTCTTATAGGAAGTACTCCGAGTAATCAGTGGCTTGAAACTCGACCCGATTCGAGCTGCAGAAAATTGATAATGCTCTGCACAATGGGTCACGGTTTAAGCCTTTTTAGATTTGCAAATTAATAAAAATAAAGATCAATAAACAAAAACTGAATCTAAAAATGAACTTATAACACCTACAAGGCAGTATTTTTTGTGAAAAATGCTAGAAATTTCTTTTGTTGAAATCCGGCAAATAAGTTTTTTTACGTCACAATTTTCGAATTTCAAATCTAGCACAAATAACATGCACAAATACGAAAATTAATTTTTAAGTGTTTAAAGGTAAGCTGTATATGCGTACTATTCCTAATTTAAAATATCGATTACAAAGAAACATGAATAACATTTCGAACTCACCAGCAACATCAAATTCTGTGGTGAGATAAAGACGAGGTCCAGATTCTTTGATCAGCTGATTGGCCTCAGCTAGGGTTATAGCTTCAAGCTTACGTCCATTGATTGCCAGAATTCTGTCGCCAACTTGAATCAAACCAGTTCTAAGCACATCGTCTTTGACAATCATTACAAATATTAAGCTATTGATGTTGATCAGCATCATAGATGAAAGCGGGTCGATAAAAATGACCCGATTCCTATTTTGGAAAAGAGACATGATATATTCGCGGATTTTAAGAAATTGCCGCAATTCAACATCAAATACTTTAGTTTACAATTTCGGACATGTCCAGAGTGGGAAACGAGCAACTTTTTTTTGAACCCCGCCCTGTCTAGCACAGAGCCGTGACCCGACCTCATCAAAAAAATTTTTTCAAATAAAGAAATCAATATACATCAATACAAAATATAGAAAAATTCACAAAAAATTGAAATCCATTAGCCTTTCAGAATTTAAAAATTCAAATTTTAATGCTTAAATTGTTACCTAAATCTTTTAGTGCTCTTGGACCCTAACGATTACAAATGACGCGTGACCAGCGACCCGCCCAGTTTAGGAGTGACACGTGACTCCCAGGTTTAGTTGAACCATAATGAGTTTTCTAGAAAGTATTCATTTGGAAAATCCATATTTACAAACAATTACGAAAAAAACAGGTGTCGAGGTGTATTTTATTTGCACATATATTCAAAATTTTGACCATTTCTTAGGTTTTATCCATTTTTGGAGAATCAATTTGTCATTCCTGAAATACGCCCGCAAAGTCAGAAAATTCACAGTAAGCCCCTCCATTCAAAGGTAAGTAAAAAGCTCAGACGCTCAGGTTGGAAGCCGAAAACATCTCAACAGATTTGATTAGATTTAAGTAGTAATTCAATTTCTGTTTAACATTTTAAAATGATTTTTTTCAGTTAATATATCAAAAGGATTAATTTATTAAAATAAAGTTCAATAACAATTAATCCCCTAAGCTCTCAAAGAAATGCTGAAGTTTAATTTTACAATTTCTAAGAACCAGTATGTAGTATGAACGTACGCAGAATGTCCCGACGGGGAAGTTTTAATTATCAGCTTGAGTGAGCAAAAGGGGTCGAAAAATAGATCTTAGTTTCATGTTGTTAATATTTTACATTTTTTTATTTAATCAATCAAAATTAATGTTAATAACTTGACGTGGAGGACCTTCCACCTTATCCTCTTGCGTGTGCAGGGATTCTACAGGTAGGTAGTTCATGTCCAAGTGTGCGTGTGGAATTAAATTTCTGTTAAAAATTTATGCATTTTTGTATTTGTAAGGAGGACTATCTTCAAAGGGCAGATTCATTTGCGATTCGTAATTTTTTATATTTAGCCTAAATAGACTTTCAGTAAAATAGACTAAGGAAATATTTATATGACGAAAATCCTTTGAGCGATATTGCATCCCGTTAAGAGTAATTAAAATGGCGGCCGTCATGCCACATAGCTCAGCGCAGGAATCCAATATAAATAGCCGCTATTCTAAATTGAATTGTTGACGGCTCAATTGCAATCAGTGTGGGCAATGAATTGTAAAAATCATCTTGCATTAAACTTTAGGCATTGCCTTTGCCCTTGTGAATATCACACCTGAAAACAGAGATGCTGCAAATGATATTGCTAAAAAATTGATTCCGGTGAATTGTATAAAAAACGTCATGATCACTATACCATTCAGTTGGTTGTACAAAAACCTTTAACATATTGAGAAGTTTAGAGCAAGTCTTAGCGGAATGTGTGAATATAATATAAATGCGCTATATATATATATATATATATATAATGATAATAATAAACATGCTTGGTTTTCGTTCAGTTAAGAATTTCATTTTAAAAGCTTCTAAGAATGTCTAAAGTTTACCTGCATATTACACCTTTACAATCCTCACAGAATTCATGACATACTGTTTCGCTATTGCAATCTTTGAATCCTGCAAGTTTGCATTGATATCTAAGCATTGCTTCTCCATTGATTACGGCCAAATTACTGCATTTTGTTTGATAAACTGGACAAGAACAGTTTTCAGCATTGCATGCCTCACATGTTTCTTCATCCACTCCATTGGGACAGTCAGATATTCCGTCACAAAATTGATGCTTACGAATGCAAAGTTGAAATGCATCTAAACAACGAATTTTTCCGTTTGTGCATCCGTATTGATNTAAACCTAAATCAACAACTTAAACTCCATCAGAGGTGAGATCCGGGTAAAATTGCTGCATCCAAACCCCACACGAGATAAATTTGGAAAGAATTCAAATCTCGATTATTAATATCACACTTCAAAGCAAAGGTCAAACCTGGCCTGGCCTACCAGCGTCTAGTCATTCTTTCATTCTTGCCTTCCTGACATAAATATATTACAAAATTTATTGAAATAAATATATTTTTTCGATTGAAATAAGAATGTTGTTGTTGCAAGACCCTTATTTGCGCAAATTCAGGAAACTTCCTTAATCAAACTAAGCAAAGATTCTATCTTTAATCACAATGCGATAACTCACAGTTTCTAAAGCAAGAAAACAAAAATTACTCCTTTATCACATTGCTTCACGTATTTTCAGTAATTACTAGCGTACTAATTTCAAATCCTTATCAAACCTGACCAAAGATATGGGCAAGCTTCCGTACTGTTGCTAACCACATTTTTTCATAAGAGACTTTATTTGACGGCATGGATAAAAAAAGAATACTAAGATACAAAAATAGTAGGGTAAGATTTAACTTCACTATTGAAGCAATAGGATATGACACAAACAGGTTAATTTTCATACTATGATCTAATAATTCTGCAAAATTACCTGTCAGCCAAACCATCGGCTTCAATGTAATCCACAATCGGTGGGGCACGTAGATTTTCATTAGGATATGTGTCCAAGCTTTGTATATTAATACCAAATCCAACAGCATTCGTACTATTCTAAAAATATATTATGATATAAATCGCCAAACAAATGGAATTCTGCTAAGGAAAAGTAGGGTTTTCGAGTACTCGGAATGTTAAGAACTCGAACTCGAATAAGCTCGCAAAACTCGATCGGAAAAACTCGGAAGAGAAATCATCGAAACTCGAACTCGAAAATACCGTAAACATTAAATTTTTTTAAATATCAATTTTCCTACCAATCACAAAAATTGTTTTTTTAGATTAAAATTATTGTAAAATAAATGTATTTTACCCTAAAAAACTCGGAATTAGAAAAAAACTCGATTGAACACAGAATTTCATTTAAAAAAATACTCGAACTCGATACGTAAAAACTCGAACTAGGTCCGAGTAACTCGAACTCGACTCGAAAACCCTGAGTAAATGTAGAGAGAGTTTGAACTGGATATTTATATTTAAACGTAGATAGAAATGATTGGAGATATGGAATTGTAGAAAACATTTTGAGAAATTGTGATTAAAATACCACAATTTTTTAAATTGATTTGTAAGAAATGAAAAAAGGGTTATCAAACTCCTAGCAAAACAGCTAGAATCATTATTTTAATATTAGCCAATACAACGTAACGAAAATAAATTAGTGTTTCTTAAAAATTCCTTGTGTTCATAATTATTGAAATATGGTGTTTAAGCAAATACTAGCAATAAACATTGTTAGATTCCAGCTACAAAAGGGTTAATGGATTCTCGTATAAAATAGCATTAAAATATTGATTTTGTATGCAATTTAACAGACTACTGGACGGTTGCTAACCATTCATAGATATGCAAGGATATCGTTTAAGCAATTTGACGCAATAAGACCAAGTAATTGCATTACAAGTCAAAACACATAAATTACGCTTCCTTGGATATAAGTCAATGGACTGGAATTTATTTAAAAAACCGGCATTACTACAAAATGCAAACATTGAATATGCATAAAAGCATATGTGAAGGAATTACAAGCTAAAATGCAACCGACCACTTGGGACCTCCAGTCATTTGCCAAAGCAATGCTTATTGCTGTACCTAAAACTCTTAAAAATAAATTATTAAGTTAAGCCATATGATGTGCTTTTCTTCAAATACACTCTTAATGATTCAGTAATTATGAGCTTAAAATATTGTAACATGATTCTTAAATTTCTGTAGGTCGAATAGTATTTATAAAAGTACAAGTATTAGAGAGTGACAATATTTACTACCGGACCCGAAATATTGACTTTGATTTGACGTAATGGATCGCTGTCCAAACAAATGATCATAAACATCATTCACTTTCTGATAGGGGTAAGAGCAATTAATTGGTATTATTTAAAGTTTTGCATCTTTCTCAAATCAGCTTTGTGTTTTTTGAAATTCGCGACCTGGTTCTGATAACCTCTGATTTTACACACGGCGCAATTGTACAGGACTCACACAGATAGTCCTAGAAAACACAATATTTCAGGGTATGTGTATAAGAGACAGGCATTAGACCGGCTCATTATCTGAACACTAGGTATGGAAATAGTTTGCATATTTTTTACAAAAATCAGAGTTCTCATTGAAAAAATTCTTAATGTATATATATATATATATATAAGTGTGGGCACAGTACATTGAAATAGTATTCCAGTATGAGGTAGGTTTGTTGTGTGCTACCACAATTCATTTTGTTGTTGCAGATTGGAGAAATCTCCGAAAAAATATTTCAAGTTGCTTTATAAAACACCTTTAATTTATTGAAGAGGAACGATATTTTGGAAAGGTGAGTTCACTTTTCAATCTTTTTGTTATTATATAAGATTATTTGCTAAAAAATCAATGCAAAAAACATTTAGTGGATTTCATGTTGAATAATTACGTGTCCCATTTTCCCCATAGTTTCCCTAATTCAGGAATAAGAATATGTATTAGCAGTAATCTTCATCACTACATGAGCGCACATTACTCCATAGAATACTCAGGAAAAAATTTAAATTTGTAATCACTAGAAAGGATAAGACGCATAGTTTATTCTGATCCAACGTCAATTGTAAGATTACAAATACGAGTATCTTCATATTTCCCATGTCAGAAGCAATTACATATATTAGAGCTGTCAAAGACTAAGTGACAGAAGAGTTCGTTAATTATTATGCGATCTTCAACCATTCTTTCAGAAATGCTTAGCTTGCCAGGAACTTAGGGAAGGTCGACAACTTTAATTCGTTGATCAAGAAGTAATAGGAGATTGATTAGGGAGTAATTGTTTCGGTTTTTCAAGCAATATTTTAATGTCTTGAATAAGAGTGGAGTGGAGTAATGTTCCAACAACCGAAAAATTTTTCTGTCAAAGTTCTCGAAATCCGACTCAAATACTTTAGTTAAAGAATTAAACTTTGCTAAATTTTCCAAGAGATCAATAACAGAAAAAGTTGCTTGGTTCGGTTTGGTTTCGGCTTGTATTATTGCAATTGGCTTAAAACGGGTCTAAATTTTTAGAATGATGTATTACGGCTCGTTGTTAAGTCTGAGCGTAATATCAATAATTCTAATCTCATTGCTATATATTAGCTTCTGCTTGTTGCTCCTGTAATACACACGAAACTTCTCGCATTACCACGGACCTCTATAGACATTCTTGCTCATTACACATGATTAATATATATGTATTTTCCGCATAAAGCTGTACAGTGACGTTTGTTTAACATAACATTCATAACTTTTCAAATCCACATGTGTGCAGAATGCAAATGTTCGCACATCGGCGCAGATATCTACAATCCGCATCGATTTTTGCATATAGAGTCCTATAGTTAATTGAATTTCACCTCAAGTTTTCATAAAATTGGAAATAATTACTAGTAGAATCTCTTAAGTTGTTAGTCAAGTAATCAATTTTTGAAATGCAACAGTCTGAAAGTAGTGTTTTGAGGGCTGCCCGAGGCCCATGGGCATTGGACGATCGTGCAAAGTGTGGATACGGGGAGACAATATTTTTTTCAGAAACCTATCTGAATATTTGTGTTATGTACTTGCTTCTTTTAAAGTTTTTATTTAGAGGTAATTGTGTTTGATTACAAATAGAAGGTACCTTGCAAATTGTAGACTGTCTTTTTTGAAAGTCCAGTCGGTTTCATAAGGCTTTTGTCGCAAAACAGAATCAACTTAGGTCAATGGTCTACATTTAGTCAACGGGCGGATTTCAGGCACAGTGGCAAATGACGAGCAGTCGGGCGGGCGGGCATCGGGCAGGGAAGACAACAGTCGGGCGGTGATCGGGCAAAGGACAAAAAGCGGGGACACAACATTTTCCTGCCCTCAAAACACTATTTGAAAGCTCTTAATG
>CABFPE010000486.1:179858-202294 GCA_900660155.1 Hofstenia miamia
ATATATATATATATATATATATATATATATACATACAGGGTGTCCAGGATTTTATGGCAAAAATAGAATGCCTGTAATTTCTAAAAAATCAATCTAAATAGACATTTTCGAATTCCATTTACTTCTTGAATAAAGGGGATTTATTTTTTCATTTCAATTTTGTGGTTGTGACTGACTAAAAACAACATTTTTTATTTAAACAAACAACAATTTTTTATGCATCGAGTATCAATGAAGCAAAAACAACAGATCTCTGACTGAAATAATCTCTTATCATGAGTAATTCTAAATTAAGGTACTGGATACAAATATAATGATCAAGAAATCTATGTGGCAAACACATCACGGTCCACTTAAAGACATTAATGCCATCTTCTGATGATTGATTCAACAGCCGACCTGCAGAAGTCTTGCGGGACTTCCCTCAGAGTAGTTGTGATGGCATCTTTGAGTTCCTTCATGTCATCGAAGTTTCGTCAGTGCAGTCTGCTCTTGAGGTAACCCCAAAAAGCAAAATCGACTATTGAAAGATTGGGTCAATACGCCGGCCTAACAAATTCCCCTCCGCGTGAAGTTACTCATCTAGGAAACTTCAAATTGAGAAGTTGGAGAGCTTGATGCGCAGATGTGGCCTCACTCCATCTTGCTGGAATATTGTTGATGACAATTTTTGACTTGCTTTGAGCTGATGAACTACGTAATCAGTCAACATGCATGATCTTGAAACTGAGTGGATATTGAGGTTGGAATGCAAATATTTGATATTACTGTCAGTTTATACTGGAGTACATGTATGGTTCTCCTTAAATATAAAAACATTCACAATCAGTTGTAACCACAAAGTTGAAATGAAAAAAGTAAATCCCCTCATTCAAGAAGTAGGAGGAATACGAAAATGTTCATATAAAGTGATTTTTTTTTACAAATTACACCATTTTGTTTTTGCCATAAAATCCTGGACACCCTATATATATATATATAAATCCCTATGAATTTAAAGAAAAGCCTCTGCACTACCAGAAAGTGAGGGTTTGGTGCTTTACCTCTCGCAAACGTATCATTGGTCCAACTTTTTTTCACTGAAACCATGAACACAGAATGATACCAAATAATATAAAAATTCACTTCCCAGCTTTCGCAACAAGAAATTTAGGAAGTATGGTTCCAGCATGATGACACAATTTGCTATACCACTGCAGCTCATTAAGAGGTTCTTTGGAAGCCGCGTAATTTCTCGAGGGCTGTAGTCTGCTCAGTCATCTGGCTTGATCCCGGCTGGTTTTTTCGTATGGGGTACTCTGTAAGAAAGGAAATCCTCACACCACTTTTGAAGCGTCAAACAGCGATAAAAATTAAAATTCAACAAATTTCTTCCCAAACTTTGAAGATGGTCTTCGCGAACTTGCAAAACGATTGAAAAAAGTGGACACTTCCAACATGGTTTTCAAAGTTTTATTGAGTAAATTTATATCATTTTAATGCACAGTGAATGTATATAAGAACAATATTTTGCTGTATATGGTTTGACATAAAACTACATATTATAGATATTCAATAAAAATGGTCTATTGGGGCCCTTAAAATTTCATGGTCCTCTTTTTCTACGACGATATCATTATTAGCGAATTTTAATACAGACTGCTAGGTCATAGCATACATAGGAAAATTAAAGTATATATTACCATAGTAACTCAAAATAATCAGGCGTGCATGATGTAAGTGGAAAGAGAATTTTCTTTAAAATAAAATTGTTAAGATGAGATTTACAGTGATGCATTTGTGATTTATAAATTGGAGTTACTAGCTACATGTGCTTAATCCTATGCATCCGCAGCTGGATTTTAAATTAAGGCTATATGGGAAAGATTTTAGCTTTAAGAGAAATGTTAAACATGAAAAGAGACGCTATTTTAATTTTGTTGGTTTATAGAGAGGAAATGCAAGTGGCATAAATTTAGTAGAGTTTCCTCTTAAAACACGTCCATAAATAAACCGCTGCTAACGGAATCGAAATATTTTGTGATGAAATTCTATTCCAAATACTAACGTAAACAACTATAATATTTTAAGTTGAATGTATGCTGGTCATTTAATTGAGGCAGACATTCTTTCAAAAATTGCGTTAACTAAGTCAAACAGCTTGCTACATACATTATACTGATGAAAGGAAATACAGCAGAGTATATTGGAAGGCTATTGGCTGCTAATTCAATTTTACAATGCTTTGATGACCATGCGGAAAAGGGCATGTAAGTCGGTATTGTTGAGTGCATTTCGTTTGGATAGAAAAGTTTCCTCCATTTTTAGAATAAGTTATTTATTAAAGGAATTGATGCAAGGGCTTTCTGACTTCTACTCATATTCAACAAAAAATGCCAATTTACTTAACAAAACTATTTTATACATCAGAATTTGTTCTTTAACCATATTTTTATTGAAGGGGAGAGGTGCAAGATTGCAATCACAAATCAAAAGGTAAATTTTCATTGGATGAAATTTAGCCTTCTCCATTCACTTCAAAAATTGCGTCAATAGCTTAGCCCCAAAAATTTTATGGACATTTTGTCAAAGGATAGTGCTTAACCCATTTTCATATTGAAATACAATACTTCACCTTTAGCTCATTTTATTCCCCATGATCAAGGCCTACTATAATTATAGTAGGCCTTGCCATGATGCACCTTTTGCTAGAATTTGGGTAGTACAGAGGGAGGGGGGTGCAATTTGTATGCAAGGTAAGAAATAGGACAAAATTTCATCAAGTAATTTTGTCTGTGATAGCTTAACGTTATTAAAGTGATCAGAGCGTTGTAAAATTTAGTAATTTTAATTTCTTTGATTATATCACAGGGTAGTATGAGGAAATTTAAGCACCATCTGCAAATTTTATCGTAAAGCCAATTACTTAACCGAAAATTTAAGATTTACATTAAAATCTTATAACATGCATTTTCAATATTGAACTGTTAAAAAATCTGATTTTAGCAGGTATATAAAAAGAAGAGATTACAATTACAACGAAAATTCCGGTATAAAATTACATTAATAATAGAAACCTCTGAAGATAAATCTCAGAAATGTAAAATAAGTGCTAGAAAAGAGCAACATACTTGTCAAAAAAATTACAGTTACAACATCTGAAGCCGGATGTTGAACACGTATAAACTTTAAACAAATTTTACACAGCATTTTCTTTATGATCATAAAAAATGTTAAATATCCTATTTTGCTGCTTGTAATTCAGTTGTAGAGATTTTCAATTGCAAGTTTTTCCTCAACCGAATTTATTTCATTGCTACGAGCAGTTTCAACGGTACTAAGCCTTCAAAGTAATTTATTTGCCAAAGTGTTCGATAGTGACTGACTTGGCATTTGTTAAACATTGTGTCATCTGCTGCATTAATTATTTCATCAAGAATACGCTTAGAATACTCCTGCATGTGATAATTCAAACAAACAATTTTCGTTATCATATTGGATACCATAAACACATCTGTTGTGTCACATCAACTGTCTTCATGAGTAATACCTGTTTTGTGATTGGATTCTTAAGTAGAATATGACACGGCCTTAACCCACTATATCACACACTTTTGAGGAGTGCAAATAATTGAAGAGAAATTTAGAATTCAATGATTTAGGCCTTCATTTCACTTATATTTTGGATATAAGAAAATTCTGGAAAATTGGCATATATACGGACTACTAGATTCTAGTAATTTGTAGCATAGATAAAAGATATCGCATGTATGTTTATCTATTTCATGACAACTGCCACTAACAGTGCAAGTTAATAATCAAATTTTTAACAAACTTGTTTGGAATAAGCAAAGTACAAAGTAAAGAAAAATTAGTTACACACGCATGCATCACAGTGGCGACTAAATAACTTACTCCGCAATATATTGGTTCGTGATAATCAGAGGTTTTGTTCAAAATAAGAATATTTGAGTGGGTTAAACTAAAAAACGCTAATAGTATGAATTCCAATTGCATTCTGCCTCATCTCATTTCGTTTTGTTTTCTTGTAGCGGATAGATTCATATCCATAGTATTTTGAAAATAGTGTATGCATATCATTTTATGAGTTAAACACTGATACACCTATATATATATATATATATATATATATATATGTAAATAGAGAAAAAATCGAGCTAAGCGTAAAAAATTTAGTTTATTATAAAAGTTTTGCATAAATGTATTTAATTGTCTCAAAAATATTACTACTCAAATTTTGATAAAATCCCATTACATTAATTGATTTTACATCAAAATTAGCAATGTAATAGGATTTTCACAAACTTGCACTCTCAATAATTCAAAATCTGAATGAATTCGTACACAAAATTTAAAATAAAGAAATTTTTTGACGCTGAATTCACTATAATTTACATAGCATGCATATTTATGGAGAAGTTTATGGTGCCCCTTCGCAGGGGAATTGGGGGAAAACTAAATTTCTTATTAAAAGTTTACATGAAAATTTGAATTCACAATGCCAAACTTGAGCCTAGTGCTCAAAATTATTGTGTTAATCTTTGTTGCAGAAATAAATTGTGAAGATGAGTGTGCCAATACTTATGACCAGGACTATATATATATATATATATATATATATATATTCAGTACTGGAAATATGTATTCGACCACCTTACTATTTTAAATAAATAATGAACATTCATTGGATAGAGTGTGCCTAAAATTATAACTAAATGTTACTTTGATTAAAAAAGGAAAATGTGTATGCTTAATACCATAAAATATGTAGAATAACAATTTGCTATTAATTTTTAATCAAAATTAGAAAACTTCTATTGGAAAAATGTATTCAGGCACCTGAAAAAATTTTAACAAATGAGGAAATCCGAAAAAAGTAAATTGAAAATAAGATACATAAATTAATAATTGATGCAATACAAGCACTAGCAACAAAATGGTCTCTTCTAATATTTTGCAGGATGTCCTTTTAGCGAATAACAGCTTCAAGGCAATCAGGGATTGAAGCAAAAAGTTTTTCAATAAAGCTGTTGGGAATTGCATGAGAATATTTCTTTATTGTGCTTCACAGCTCGTCTTCAGTGTGAAGAGTAAGCTATCCAATTCGATATTTGATCTCTTTCCAAATATTTTGCGATAATATTAAGGTCTGAAGATTGGCCAGGCCAGTCAGCAAGGATAGCAACCCCATTATTGTGGAGGAAGTTTGTCGTTTCTTTTGAGGTATGACATGGAGCACGATCCTGCTGATATATTGATCATTTGCAAGGATTGGCAAGAGTTCCGTTTCTAGAATCCGAACATATTAACAGCTTAGGAGAATACTAGTGATGTGAACAATCTTGCGAAAGCTACACTTCCATATTGCACCGTATACCATTATAAACTTCCGACCATAATTCATGGTCCCCCGATTAAGTTGAGGTAAGAATCTGAACTTCTGCTCAGTTGGTCTCTATCAACATTCTTTTCGAGGAGGAAAGCTCAAATCTTGACTCATCTGAAAATATAACAGTAGACCAATGTTCAGATGTATTGTCTTTCATTAAATTGGCCCACCTCACCCGGCGTAATCCTTGCTTTGAGGTTAAGAATGGCTTTCTGGGTGCGACGAAAGTCCCAATTGAGTACTTCTTCAGGAGGTTTCGCACAGTTCTTGTTGTCACAAGGGGACCATCAGCGCATTCCTTGCGAAATTCCTCTGAAGTCTTCCTGTGATTTCGCATTGAAAGGCCTGATTTGAAGATTTTGGAGGTCTTCTTTGGTCTTCCGGACTTTGGCTTGGAGGCAATGATGTTTTCAAAAGTGAAACCTTTGATAAAATCCACGGCAGTACTTCGAGGTCACTCTACAAGTAGGGCTATATTACGTTGACTCATCCCTTCCAAATGTTTGGAGATAATCAACTCGCTGATGGCAAAAGGTACGTAACCAGGCATCATATATGGCGAAGAAACACTGTTATTAGGCATTTTCAATATAAATATACTGAAAAAAAGCTCAACAAATGAAATTTTTTTACAGATTTTCTGATTTGGTCTGAAGTAGCTGAATACATTTTTCCAAGAAAAGATCAGCTAACTACAATCATTATAGCATTTCTCCTAGAGATTTATAATAAACAGTGATGTTTGTGTCTCAACATTGATGAATTTCTCTTTCTGCAGCCCCAAATCTAGTTAAAAAATAACTATGACATTCTTGGCATCCATTTCTTAGAAATATTTATTACAAATAATGGGTGGCCGAATTCTTTTTTCCAGTACTATATATATGTATATATTCTTTTTTCCAGTACTATATATATATATATATATAGATGTTGAATATCCATAGTTGAGCCAGTAATAATTGGAAGTGTAAGGAAATCGTTTTAAGATTTGATCGAACTGCTTTTAAGTAAATAATCACTGAGAGAGCTGCATTATCTAATCTAGTCAATAAAGCTGCGACTTTGTTGGAAGGCACAAGGTGCCCCTTATCACAAAGTCATGGTTTGCATTGAACCAATATAATGAAATTTCGATTTCACTAGGAGGGATGCCTATTTAGAAAAGTTTTTGTTTGGGAGACGATTACCGGCTTCCGTTCCAATGAGACTTGAGGGAATTTTAGTAAATAGCGCGATGAATATTGGCTTAGAATAATTCATAATTACTAGTAATTTGCAGGGCGCTAACGATTAATGGATTAATCAATAGGTGCAGTTTTAATAGATCTTAAATTCTGAATCGATTAATCAACAATCGGTACATTTCCGCAGCTCTATGGAGATAGCAATTCAAAAAAATTTAAAATTATAATGGGTGGGTTGACTTAATGTCTCAAAAGCGTACAAAGCTAAGTTTGTCTGTCAGGGTCTTTATCAGCAAAATTCCATCAGTTAGATCTTAAGAAGGCTTTATATTGGCTAAGATGTCCATTTGCATCACAACATACCCTTGCTTTGCTTACTAGACATTTTCAGCTCAATTCACATTGTTCATCCAAATTTTATAAATGCAAATCGTAACATAAATAAATTCTTTATTTACAAACAAATTTCATTTTTATTTTACTCTGATCTATGAAAGCATTTCTGATTGTTACTGCCTTTTCTGCACAAGCAGAAATAGTAGACCTTAGTATTGGTAGTTTTCATTTTCTGAGGACAAGGCGCTGTTTGTTCCATTACATTTTTCGGTTAATCTAATAATGATTATTAGTCACTTACGTGTATACCCCTCCATAGCTTAGTAGTCCGTTCCAGATATGACATAGGATATTTACACACATAATGTATATACTGAACTGTGAACTGTCAACGTGTATAATATATATATATATATACTGCATATATACTGCATATACAATACATAAAACTACTGCTGACCTTTTCATTTTGGATAACTCTGTATACATAATGCTTGTTGCGCCAGAATTTAAGAAGAGCTTTTAATAAAATTCGAAAAAATAATTAGCTGAAGTTCATAAATTTAATGTAGCTGGTAACCACAGAAATTTTTGAAACCTATTAGTGAACTTTCTTGAATTGAATAGCAACCTTAGTTTAGGCAGATACCTCCATTGAGAATACAATGCTTTATTTCGATACAAATTATCAACATTTATAGAATTTTACTGTCTACTTTCATGACGTATAGATAATTGTTGAATACCTCAATAAGAACTGTGGTTGTTTCCGCTCGACTGACGAGAAATGGCATCGAGTGGCTGGAGGATAGACTGGCCAATGATACAATGCTAGATGCGTATGGCCGTCTACCTAGGCTAGCAGCAGCAGAACGTGATGAATGTACACTGCGACCGGAGCAACAATGGCGCGAACTACCGCACAAACTATCTAAACGCAATATTTAAATTTCCCCAATTGAATTTTTAAACAACTCATCGCGCCGAATAATAACTCAAGTAACTATTGAGTGATATAATCTCCAAAATATGATGCGAAATAAATATAAAAATTAAAAAGAGGAGCTATAGCTGCACTTACAGCAACATAAAATTTATTCAAAAACAAAGAATGCATTTGAATAAAGTGAAGTGCGTGCTTTCTTTTAAATTGCGCAACGCTACTTCAACTTTATACATAACTTAACACAGAAATTACAGCAAGAATCATTTAAAACTAAGATGTTTGAAAATATTGAATACCTATATAAAACAATTGCTTTTAACTACTTTAAGTCAATTCAATGTGGGGTGGAAGTGGGTTGTTCCGGAAAAATTAAAAAATGGGTAGGATCACAATCACCGAGGGTCAAGAACAGAAGTTGTCGTGGGCTGGACAGGGCCTTGGCCGAATGCGATAAATGGATAAGCAAATACATGGGATCACAAGGAGAGTCAAGCACAAGGGTGAACCTAAATATTTGTTGTTTAAATTTCTGAAATCTAGTGATCATGCGAGATTGATGCTAGTTTTCGCTACTAATAGTTGGATATTGCTAAAATTTCGATTTTTGGTTATTGAAATCATCTTCTTAGTCGATTGTTAACATATTATTAAAAGCACAAATAAGAGCCGAATCATTTTTTGAATAATAGCACGGTGTGAGATAAAATGTGTTGATTAAACTTTACTGATTTCAGTCAATTTTGTGACGAGAATTATGAATTTGAATGTCATTTTACATGCAAAACCATACTTTTTTGAGAAATTTGTGATCTAAATTTAAAAAACCCTGCATATCATTAATTGTTTAGTTAATGTCTAGGACTATGTACTCATCGGACCATTCAGAAAATCAACACATTATATGTTTGAGGCAAACGAAATATTCTGAAGTATATTAAATGTTTTTGGGTATTGAATTTTGACACATAAGTAATATATTCCAGTTACCATACTATTGTTAGAGTCCTGGCTAGTTAAAGATGAATTACGAAACCACAATAGCGCCTGTTATTTGTCTTTGAAGAAGGGGTTTTCTCATATATCTTGATAACAACTCATCTTGTGAACCTGTATCTTACAGCAACTATTTTCAATAATTAAATGTCCTGATAGTAAAGTACTCATGTCTAAGTTACAAAAAAATTTTCAAGGAACAAGTGAGCCAATCTGATAGTGGATTTTTATAATACAAATTCTCAAAATCATTAGTATTCTCAAAAGGATTTGAATTCATTAGTTGCAGTGCTAAATCTTAGCATGAGACAAAATGGAATTTTCTTTGCTAAATTGAGGAAATGAAATATTGTTAGTGATGATGTCTACTAAACTTCATTTTCTGAAGTGTCAATTGAATGTTTTTCTTGAAAATTTTGGTTGTTTAGTGATAAAAAAGGTAAAACTACACCAACTACTCAAAATACTTTCTATATAAATGGTTTTATCTAGGACATATTGAAATCTGAAGATTTGGAAATATGCCTCATATACAGGGCTTCCAATTTTGCTGTTAACAGCTAAAAAAAGCTGTTAACAACAAACAGCAACCCTTTCGCTGTTAACAGCTTTGATATTTTCTTACTTAATCCTTAGAATAGAAAAAAAATTCGTAGATAGGCTGTGACATTGCATAGATAGGAGAAGGGTTTTCCGATGGTCTTTATCATGTGAAAATATTGGAAAATAGACTCTAAAAATGAATTTCTCAGCTTATTTTTTTATTTTTTTAAAGTTTTTGCCAAGTATTTTTGATTTAACCAAACAACATTAGTTTTGAAAACATGACATGGGGATATTCCACCATGACTCCCATTGTGGACACAACGAGATAGGAGACAATATCATTGTTTTAAACAGAGTTAAAAGAAAAGCATGTACTGCTAAACCAGAACTTCAAAGCAAATTTTAGAATTGCTAACATATCTACAAAACATGTAACACAAAAAATATAAATATAAAAAAAGCAGTGGTAAAAATTGCAAAGAGTAGTCTGCGTGTATCACTATACAAATAATCTAATGTTACAATACCCGATTCTTTGCAAATGTTTTAAAAATTGTACCAAAGGAAAAGTTGGTCATCGATTCTTGAAGATTGTAAAGAATGACAAGTTACAAACATACACAGCACACAACACAATTGTAAAAAATTAAAGCAATCTATTTATTGGTTATTTGATCACTAAAGAAGTGCTTGCTGAAAAATAAGAATCTTGATAATATCTCAATTACAGCAATTAGAAAATGATCCAATTTAGACTATATTTTGGCCTCATGGGCTTTGGATGAACAGAAAACATCTGCTGGCATTAAAATCAAAATAAAATTAGATGTCCATATGCAATTAAAAAATTCAATTGAGGATTTTTGCAATCTCAATTATAATAAAATTTCCGATTTGTATATTCAATTTTCTATTTAAGCCATGAACTTAATTTCATGAGATTTCCTAAAATATTGCTTCTACTGTGAAAATGACATCAAATCATCCTTTTTTAGCAATATCAAACTAACCAGAAACACCGAAAAAATGTACTCAACTAAGAAAAAAATATTTTTTTTGTCAAATAGTGTAGTTTATCATTAGAATGTGTTAGCTATTCACTTTAGGGATTGATTCGGTAATCGAATTTTGATTTTTGACAAGTTTACATACAAGTGGTTGCGTGGGTAGAGCTTTTCTTTCCGTATCCACTTGTATCCAACGTTTTTCCCGCACCCAACCCTTCTCGAGAAAAAACTTGCTTTGCTGCTACTAAAAATTTAAGACTTTTCTATAAAATTTCAAGAACAACGTGTTAATTTTTCAACATTTAATATAAACTTAATGTTTTTGAAAAAATCTCATTTAGAATTCACTTCTACATAAAACTACAAAAAAAGAAATACTCTGTTTATTCAGTTTCTGAAAATTAAACTTGGGTTGGTTATACAATGATCTACAGTTTTTCCAATACTTCCTAGCAAATTGATTTCACAGTTTTTATACGATTTGACAGTTGATTTAACTAGAATTTTTGAAAAAAATTACTAAAATCTTAAAGCAGAATTATTTTGTCTTAAAAATCGTAATTTATACAATTTTAGCAGGTTTGTGGACGATTTAGAACACTCAATTCCAAGAGTTGGCAAATATTGCATAAATGTGAATCATTGCGAAATACTAAGAAACTTCAAAAAAATTATGTTAGACGACAATATCAATAAATATTACGAATTTCAAGCATACCTTCGGGAATGTCCCGTAGGTCTACACCTCATGAATTTATTAAAGAACATTGTAACATCGCAAATTAAAACGATATAAAAATGCACTTAAAGTAAAATTTAAACACCTAGGTTATTTTTTTCTATATTGTATCATCTGCTTAGCAAATTTTTATAAGAAAACCATATGTCCAAACACCAAAATATACTATCCAAAACTATAAATCCGTGTTGATACGTTCATGAATAGTGGACGAATGATTTACAAGAAACCCCAGGATCCCGATATCGGAGCATTTCGCGCTTCAAAGACCAAGGTAAAATCAGTCCAATATTAAGGACTCTATTTTTAGAATATTAATTTTAAAATATTATAATAGATGACAAACGTTTTTTCTGAAAAGCCAAAATATCGTTAGACAATGCTTTCAACCACAGTAAAAAAATGTCCTATTTTATAGCTTTAACTAATGTGCAAAGGTTATAAAGTTCAAAAGTTAAATTACAGCACTGGAGCTGGAATTATACTTTGTAGTTGAATTTTAGTTGAAATCTAAAATGAGGGAACCTAGTGAAAAGATGATAAAGAAAACTAAACTAGATAACACCATAGGGAATAGTTGATTAGTCACATTAAACTGGAAAATCTTCCCATATAAATGATAAATAATCGCTTCCGTTTAAATATTGTCTTAAGGAGTTCAGATTTGTCCGACTTAGAATATAGGCCTAAGTCTCGCCCCCACCCTAATAAATTAAGGATTGCTAAAACCATTTGTTGTATAAATATACAAAGCAGAGGTGTCCTTGTAAATAATTTACAAGTGGGCTCTATAATTGAGAGGCTGGTAAATATTTACCTAAGAAAATTCTAGGCTTTTGAAATATATTTTCGAACAAATTCAATTTAGATCCGGCATCGCAGACATGTAAGATAAATATTAAATAGGGGAGTGCACCCCTGATTCAAAGCTTTAATTTTCAATTGCCCTGTTTTTTAGATCAATTCGAGATCGTATTATACTCACAATTAATCATCATTATAAATTATTCAAAATATGATCCATACATGTATCAACAAAAGCTCCAATAACTTTATGGTAATTTTTTTAAATTTTAATAAATCTTGATAATTGATAATCCATTTATTAAAAACTGCAATATGCGCAGTAAGGTGCCGTAACGTTTTGAATTAAACATACACTGGACAATATTTGTAGCGTAATCTGTACTAACTGAAATTGATAAAAGTCTCCAAAAATACAATTAGTTCAAACCTGAATATTTATGGATAAATTAGTGATGGAGCGACTAGACATGGCACAATATTTCAAACTCAACTATTGGCGCTCACTCAGCGAGCAACCATTCCATTACCAAAGATGTGACGTCACTCAACGGTCATTAATGGGACATGATTATAATCAATACACTCGCGGTGCAAGCTATTAGTAGGAGTGGATTTACAATGTTTAGAACGGAGTTTAAACCTAGAAATAAATTAATCGAATGTAAATAAAAGGCGGTGTCTCAGCATCTTATTTCCTTAAATTACATTTGAATTAATCTACTGTACATGAATGAAAAGTGAAGCAGAAGTTGATTTATTTATAATTACTTTTAGTTTGCTAATTAAATGTATATAACAAACATCAACAACGAATGTAGTTAAATTGTTTAAAGTCCACGGGGAAATTATAATTCCAGATATTTATAGAGTAATTCAGGGGCATCTTGAAAATTTTTATAAAACATGATTCTGATTCAAATTTAAAAATGGGCCTCAATAAGCAGTAAAAATGTACCTACATTTGAATTATTTTGGTTATTGTTCATTTTTGCATTACGAATAGATTACTTGTAAGTTCCAAAAATTTTTATTCACATGTCAGTAAATCCATATTTAAACGTCAATTATACTTTTTCCTGAACTGAAAATTATTTTTTCAGTAATACAATTTAAAATACATTTATGCAATACACAACAGGTTCAATTTTGTTAATGAATATTAATTGAACGGATTTCAATATTGCGCTAACAGAATTGATATTTTTATATAACTTTGACTAAGTGTTTGACATCATCAATAAATCGTATGACATGATATTGTGAGCTGGAGCGGTATTGATCAGATTAAATGTTGGTTTTTTATTAGGTACCATTAAGTATGCTTTTCCAGAAAAATAAATATGCAGTGTGATGAAAAAATTTGAGGTTATTCGAATATTGCTTTCGGAATTCGGAACTGCCTCGCCGAATTTCATCGGTTGTATACGTACGGAGCTGAGGCAAGCTATTTTGCGTAAATGGTTTACCGGTAACGGATATTACGCGATTATACACCATGCTACACTGTTTCAAGTTTAGACCGAAACTAACCAATAATGCCCAAGTGTTAGCGTTTGCGTTATAATTAGGCAGAAATACTACTGAATTACCCGCTTTAGTTTACAACAAATAATATATGTATTAAATAAAGAACAATAAATATATCAAGAATTCGGTTGAGATGGGCTGGTGGCATTAGACAAGTTTCACCCTACCAGAGCTGTAAATGAATAGGATTTGTCGACACAACCCAAAATTCAATTAATAAATATCAGACCAAACGCAAACCACGTTCTATTGAGTTTTTAATCCAATTGACAAAGTTGCATCAAAGTGTGGCCCAAATAAGATTAGACTACAATTTCCCAAATATTGATGTTTTTTGCTTCATGCCCATTATATATTAGCACGCTTGGAAAGGAGGCACATACAAAATGCAACAACAAGTAAATATATATAAATATTACTAAAAAGTAAACGTTTTCTTCTGAAATCCATAATTTAATATATATATATATATATATATATATATATATATATATATTTGATTTTGAGTAGGAGCATCCATAGGGCTCCAAGGCATATGCGAATATAGAGGGGAAATTCATTAACTGGAAATAGTAAATTTTTTAATTTTGCAAAAACTTTGCACGGCAACATAAATATTAAAAATTGAAAAAGTTGTGGAGCAGTTTGTTTCGAAAAGTCTAAGAATAATATTATCAAAGTTTGAAGTTATTAATAAAAATTTATTTGCTTTGAAGTCAACTTCTTAAAATGATGTAATCAAAGATTACATACGGAACCTTCTTGTACCTAATTATACATATTGAATTCTATTTTACCTTTAACTCCTCCTCAAAGATAATCCTGAATTAGCCACTGCTCTTAGGTGAAGTGAACTGTCTTCTCTTAAAGTGTCATATAACACCAAGCTTATCATGAATATTATATGGAGAAACTATGCCAATATCTATAATTTATCACACTGCAGAAATACATTTCTGAACAGAAAACTTTGGGGATAATGAATTTTATTAGTTTTTTCATTATGGGGAGCGATTTTTAAAAATGACTGTTAATTTGGAAGGCAAGATTAAAGCGGAATGTTAATTTTATTAAATGATGCACGAACGTCGTAATTGATGCGTCTCATCATCTTCAAATGAAATTAATGCTCTTTGGATCAGGTGCTGAGATATATTCCCAATTGGAAGAAAGCTTCCTCACAGCAATTATTTAAAATATTCATTCCGTAATGTCCTAGACAGTACCATTTACTAACACTGTCAGCTCAGAATGTAAATGCTAAACAAATTGCAACTAAACGCATATAAACGTATAAAATAATAACTTTAATCAGCCTAGAGTTCTTTTTAAAGGACAAACAGTTTTTCCATATTACAAAGAATTGGAGAGAAAGAAGCGCAATGGCACATTGTCTTTTAGCTGCATATCGCATGCAGTTCTTGCATGACCTCGACTGCTTGCTAACAGCATTGATTGCTTCTGCTGATGCTTAATTTGGATGGATCTTGTTTCCAGTGATTCCTTAAACCTTAAACAGCCAAGCGTCCGTTTTAAAGGGCAAACCGTTTTTCCACATTTATAATGAATTTTCTCCAAGCCTATTTCAAAATTTGAAAATCTTGAGGCATGGGTAGGTCATTGGAGAACATACTTTAATCCAATCTTGAAAATGTCTATTAAAGCTTATTGCTGTGATAGTGGTTGTTGAAAAGATTAACAAGATTTCTTTGAAAATTTCGAATTTTTGAAAATGATTTAAATTCTCTCTATACCTAGTGTTAATGTATTTAGAAGGTTTTGAGCCCATAGAGAGAACAAAGAACTTTGACTGTTTCTTGATGTGTGCAAAGATATTACAAGCCCATTGGAGCCTCGATGAGACAGAGCCAACGCGGGGATTTAGAGCGAAAAAGAAAGAAGAGACTCTCCTCTACCATGTGGTGCTTTCAGATTGAGCACAGCTTTAATAGTTTTGGAGCTGTAAGCGTTTAAATTTTTTTTAAAAAATCATAAAATTTTTTCAAAAATCCCCTAGCTGTTTAAGATTAAAAGATTTAATAGTATCCATACCACTCTTGATAGAAGAGTAATGGCGAAAAATTCTCTAATTTTTAATTCCCCATGCAGTAAACATAGTATTCGTGCTCTTCCACACGAAGAACTAAATGCAACTCTTTGATTACATGAGCAAATTTTGCCGTTTGCTGTTGGGGATATTCGGAATAGCCGCAGACGAGTATTGCCGTAAGAAATCCAATAAAAACGAAAGTAAATATCTTCTAGTGGCAAACGGGTCATTACGGCCTAACTCATGGATCTAACAAGGCTACCTCTAAAGAGGAAGCAAACTATGAATCGTTGAAATTCCTAAAGATTTCAATTATCTTTGTATTCTTACAATGATTTCGTATTGTTTTTACTGATACTTTTATGTTAAAATTTTTTGTGCATATCATACTACCTCCACTTTTAAGCGAGGTGGAACTGATTTTCAAAATTGCTTATTCGGAACGAATAGATGTGCATAATTTCAGATAACTTCAAATTTGGATCACGAATTGCAAAAAAAGATTGAACATGTCAATGTTTAAATTACATATCAACATATGATGAGCGTCAAAATAGCAACCTATATATAGGTTTAATTATACAATAAATAGCGTTAATTAATTTTTATGTTTACAGTTGTAAAAATTTCGTGAATTATTTAGCATTACAAATTGAATGCAAATAAAATTTCTGGTGTTTTCTGCGCATTTTTAATTTCATGTCTTGTCTAAATGAAGCATAAACTTATCTAGAAACAGCTTTGACATCTTCCTATAGACTCATGGCAGAAATCCTTTCTCATTATCAACAAAGCTGAATATTAAGTACTCGTTATGACTACATTCTACAGTGAAATGAATAAAAAAAGACCTTACCAAGTTTAAAATAAGACCAGTCTCGTTTTGGGATGCGATAAACGTGGACTGACCTGAGTGTAACGCAGAGCCAGGACCGAATTATTAGAAAAAGCCGACCAAAAACAAACTTGAGTTATTCAACATTCAAATTAACCCGAATGCAGTGAATGCTATAGAAATGATAAGCAATGTGATGAAAAATAAAATTTACATTAATATCATATACTCTTCTAAAAGGAAACTAGATTTTTTCCATTTCAGTGTGTAGGTTTTATTAGAAATTTCTAACATACCCAGCATTGGTCTCGCAAGTCAAAAATTAAAAAAAATTTTTTCCAAGAGTCATAAAAATTAGCATAAAACGGACCGGTTTGATTCGGTCAAAGCACAGAGTTTCCTTTTGAGCGGACTGGGCCATGCCCATTTTTTTGCGTCTTAGCGGCATATCCAAGATCTTGGTTTAAAAACCCAAGATCTTAGGGGCTATAGTTCCCTCAATGCAAAAAGACGAATCAAATACAGCTGACTGAGAATAGAAACCAGAAACTCTTCTGAAGTATATGTCATCATGGTGTCAACCACATGGCAAGCATTTCATCCATATCGATACCTCAAAGCAACGTGGTGAATTTGTGTTTCATACTTATGCACCAAACGATTGCATTCTTAAATTCAAGCCAATTCCGGACGAAAAAGTGCAAATTTGGTGGTGTCTGTTATCCAGATTTGCACAACAATTGCTGATTGTGCAGCGTCCGTGGAAAGGGCTTTCTCGAACCGAGGAATGGCATATTCAAGATTTAAACTGTAAATTATGGATAAGATGCAATCGGGAAGAAGTAAGAAATCGATTACCTATTAATCCTGATTAAGCCTCTTTGACTACAAGCAGTTCAAGGACATGTGAGCAATTATGTACAAGAAATGCTGAATAGATGACTGAAGAAACGATGGCAACACGTGCCATAGGGGAAGACTTCCATACGAAGTGATTTTGCAGTGTAGAATGTGTCAGAACTGAAGAACCCGCTTCCATTTTTGAAACAATTGCAATAAAATTTTTTCTGCAACACTTTTTATGTTAACGTTAGTCTTGGTTTTTTAAATTTGATTTTTGGTCTTGGGGTGTTAACCCACAATCTTGCCCCTAACACTGTTCTGATACGCTTTTTTGAAAATGTCTGATATTTCTTTGTATCGTCACTCTCTTATTTTATGCTGAAAAAACTTTATAAAGAAATGACACGAATTTCACATTTTTTCGGATTTAATTTTCTCAACTTCAGATATAAATTGCTTGGATTTAATAGTTGCAGTTTTGTTTAAATTCAATCTAGAACAAAGACAAAAAAGAAAAACAGGCATGAAATCTCTATCAATTCCAATTGGCATGAAGAAACAGAATTTGCTACAAGGAATTGAAATGCAATGGCCGCTTTATTTATTAAAAAGTAGAAATCAAAGTGCCTAAACACATAGAAGCAATTGAAATAAATTGATAGGGGCATTAAATTTGGAAGCAAATCACATTTTCAATTTCAACCCGGATCTATGCTTGTAATTATTAATATAATATAATATAATATTATATATTATATTGTATATGCTATGCTACTACATTTGCTGAGCTAAAATATGCCACCATGTAATATCAATTAATCAATAATGCAAAATTGTAGCACATTTAATTGAAACCATATCTCATGGTACTGGACTAAGAAATCCAACACGAACAGAACCAGTACGGGATTAGAATAAAAATGTGTTATAACACAGGACTCTCAGATAAAAAACCACCAAAATTAAAAAACTATCAAAAGAGACTTGATATAAACGGTTAATCAATTTTTTTCTAGTTTCAATTTCAAAACTAATGTACAAAATCGCTGAAAAATACAATGAAAATTCTTTGTTAAATATAAAATGCTACTTTGGTTGGGGTGTCTCAAATTGTCCCACCTATAGGTAGACTATGCGAAAAGGCATAAGCGGTTAATAGCTTAATACTTTTCAATATTTATATTGAAGCCAGAATAGTCAAATAGCTGACATTTAATTGCTTAGAATAAACAGAAATGGAACAGTAGACACTTGAATGAAAAGATGAGTTATAAATTGACTATCTCTTTGTTTGAATTTATGATATGATATGATTAATATCACTGAAGCATTGCTTATGCGAATAAACATTAATCATGAGACAAGAATATAAATATGTAATATTTCGACAACATTTCAAATAGAAACTTGAAATTGATAAATGAGGGGAGTGGTTGAAGATAAATCTCTAGTGAGGCCGGCGAAGCAAAAAAAAACTTTTCCACTTTCATGTTTGCTTCCAAGAAATTTCACAGAGTGAATGAAACAATAATAGTGCATGTTCCTGCAGTATACTTGGCACTCTAACATTTGAAATAGACCAGTAATTGAATGAAATTGCTAACATGTACGTTATTAATTTTTAATTTACGCCCAGTAAATACAACACTCGCAGAAGCCAATTGCGTAATTTCCGCCGTCAAGGCGACAGATGTTGTACCGACGGAATAATTTATGGGAAGAAAATGATTCTCAGATAGAAATTCAGGTGACACGATATTTACACTTTGTTTTCAAATCAAAGCAATACAATTACACAAAACATTTATAAACTTGAATTTTCAATTGATTTTTTCGACATTATAGCTTAACAAGTAAATCTTCGCTAAAGTAATTTTTATTGTTTAATTTATACATATTAATATATAATAATCTATAAAAATACATTGCCACATTAAAAGCTCTTGGAAGATTAAGAAACCATCAGCGATGAATTCGGATCTAGTACAGGAACAGCGGCCGCTTCCTGCGCTGAGGACTTCTTCCAAACAAATTTGTCATGAGTTTCACCTTTATTGCACTGGTTAAAATAAGCTTTTCTCAAAATATGATGTCATTTCTCAAAAATGTGACTCTTATTTAGCATTTGCTTTTGCTTACTTAATTGGAAATTTTTGAAATAAGCCTGTTTACTTTACATAGGCAGATTATATATATATATATATATATATAACTGCACAAATTATATATCAATACTAGCTATATTTGCTTACCGCTTTTCGCCAATTTTTAATATATATATATATATATATATATATATATGTATATCAGAAAAACAGCTCATGAACAGCACATATTCTTGTAGATAATGGAAATATTTAATATAATACATAAACAATGTCTACTGTTGCGTATAATTGATCATTGAAATGAAAACCTACAAAGAAGCTAGTAAAAATCATATTTTATATTTGCTGGTGCAATTTACAGAGAAAGATATAATCATTCAAAAAAGCAAAACCTTTATTCAAACCAAGAACGTTAAGATCTATAGAAAACTCTCTGCATGATGTCAATTTACAAACAATATGGTGAAGAAATATTCATACTAGGAACCCTGCTAGGAAAGTGAGAAATATTTTGCACACTTCAATGTTTTTGATGAACACTTGATAAGGGGATTCTTTTATCTATAAATTTGCACGGTAAAGCAGCATTTCAAACACTTTTCTTGATATTTTGATTGTTTGAGACTAATTTTACCTTTAACATGACTCTCAGCAAGCAAAACGATTCTTCAAAAATTGGTCTTCTTTAGTTTATGTACATTTTTCTTCATTATTACATAACACATCGACAAGAATATAAAAGAAATAAAGAGGCTGCATATTGCTTGTATTCCAGTTAGAAAATTTCAACAGACTTTCATCAATCATGTAAACACTACTTTCAAGTGATTTGTAGTCGGGTATGAGAAACAGTAGTCCGTATAAATTTTGCAATTAAAAAGATTTTACAAGTTTTATATTATATACTTATGGATTAAATCAGTATATTCATACTGGTATAGAATAACTAATATTGACAAGATACAGGACTGTTGAAATATAAAAATATGAATTTCAACAAATGTTGACATACGTCCTGATAAAGTTGAACCCTTTGAGGACAATAATGAAATGGAAGCAGCTTTAGTAGTGAAAAAGAATGATTTGCATTAAACAGAGGGTAAAAAGCACCCTACCACCACTAGGGTGTTACATATGTGTAACTGCAGCCCCTAGGGAAGTCCAATAATGATTACCAGAAAATGAACGGCAAGAAACTAGGATCAAGACATTATTTTTCACACATATGGGTTGATAATCTCTGTTTTTAACCACATGATTCGCTTAATTATATTAATTTCCAAATCAGTGATCAGTGATAATATATGTACCACCAAGCCTCAAAGGATTAAGTAAAACCTAATATTTTTATTATTATAACAAACATGTAACCAGCTCTCATGATGTAATGCGACTGGTACACACACACATAATATTGTTAGATTTGTGCAGCAATATGGGAATAACTTAACTATATATTTTATGTCATTTTGCTTAAAAATTAACCCTTACAATAAAAACGATTAAAATTATCTGCTAAAATTTATTTTTGTTTCTGAATGACCAAAGGATATCCATAAAATATATTTTTTGATCCATATCCAGTGGATAAACCTGAACCGGATCATTCTATATCTAAATTCAGAACCTTCTTAATGGCATTTTAACAAACAAGTATTACACTAATAAAAAGTTGTTTTGTGAGACACCTGATCCATGCCAATTATATGATTAATTCCAAAATGTTTAAAGCATCTTAACACATCAAATTTTGGTGGAATCGAGAGCCGAAAACATGCTAAAACTGTGCTGACTGGGAGGGATGTCTTAAAATGAAATGACAGAAAATACTCTGTTTAGCAAGTACATAAGAAGATTAATTTATGAGAACTGTACAATTAAAAAGCTATTTATTGCAGAACACGTCGCTTTAGATAATTGACAGGCGCGATCGCCAATACCAGGGGAATTGCTTCTGTGATCACAAGGTTACATTACCACGCATTTTTGTTAATAATTACACAATCTACTTCGTTAATAATTTTCAAAAAATAGAAAATATGTATATGAAAATATAAAAGCTGAAGCTTGCTGAAATTTTATATGAATACAAATTATGATGGGAAACCCATTATTAAAATGTCTATGTTCACAATGCAGAATTCTGCTAAGTTGTTAGATTATAGTAACAGTAGTAGAGGAAAATTAATACATATTGCTTTCAACATCAATTCGAAAATGATATTTATAATTTTGTACTAGTAATTTGCAAAAAAGGTTTTTAAAAATCATTTACCAATATGTATTAAGCATCACAAGATGGCAATTTATTAAAATGTAAGTAGAAAAGATCTATAGAAAATAGACGACATAAAATAAAAAAATAAATAGGAAAAATCCTACTTTCTGTTCTATGACTGATGTGTTTTCTCTCTTTTTTTGTGGGAGGGTGTGTTGGATCTCTCTCTATCGAGATATTTTCTGATGACGTATTTGAGAGCTGCTTTATGTCTAAAGAAGACACTCTCTCTATCTGTCCCCCCCCAATAGATGTGACGTGCGCCCCTGGGAGAAACGCCACACACATATATATAATATACACTAGAAAATAACACTCTTATATATGAGAGATATAAAAAAAAAAAAAAAACAAAAGATTAATCTTATGTATAAATGAGACCCAATATATTAAAAAATAAAAAACAAGACCACATTTTTTTAAAGATTCTCTTTTACACAAATCTATCAGCATTTGTCCGAGGGTATATTTTGTCAAAGACAGCTACTTGCTCTCGGGCTCCCAATGTGTGCGAGAAAATAGTACCCCCTTATGTTATATAGCGTTCTCCCCTTCGACTAATATATAACCTGCTCCCCTCTGTGCTCATTCTATATAGAGTGTAATGAAAAAAGAGATACATAAATTTTTTGTGTGATAATCATTGTGTGCGAGATACTCACACACAAATAATGTTTATAAAAAATGTGTATCAAATAAGCTTTCTCTCCACATAAATAATATATAAGAGAAAAAATATATTATATATATTTATGTAGAGAGTATAAAATAAAAAAAAAAAAAAAAATAAAAAAAAAAAAAAAATATATATATATATATATATATATATATATATATATCTCGCG
>CABFPE010000486.1:205185-239559 GCA_900660155.1 Hofstenia miamia
AATATATATATATATATATATATATATATATGTATATTCCACTGAAATATAACATTGTCTCTGATTGGAAAGAATAACAACAAAAAACTAAGAGTGAAAAGGCACAACATGCTGTCATGAGCACAACAGTACAGATAGGTCTTCAGGCTTCTCTTAAACGTTAATAGAAATTAATGCATTGAAGATAACTAGGAAAGAAGATCCAAAATATAGGATCAAATGAAGCAGACTTAGTAGCAATATTTAACTCACTCTTATGTCATGATTACCAAAAATCTCTTTTTGTTTTCATAAAAGAAAAAAGCCATGAATTTTTTTGGTGAAGTCATTTATTAAATTTTCTTAAACTTTATATAGGCCTAATATAATTAACAAGGGTGTGTGTGTGTGTGTGTGCTGAGATTAAGCCAAAATCCTCTGGTTTTTGGCTAGAGCTAGGCCTGGGACGTTTAACCTGGGCATAGTCCTAAAATTTCAGATCATTTCATTGCTTACCTTTTTATTTTTAGTCACTCTTGAAATATCACCGTTAATACACAATCAAAGACGATAAGTTTTCGCATCTGCTGAATTAAACGTGAAAAAATCAAGGTAGCTTTACTAAACAAGCGTTCAACAACAACAGAACATATACAATAATCTTGGATAATTAGTAAATGGGGAAGTAGAGTAGGATGCTGGGTTTTCAGTGCAAATTTATTGTCTTTATTCGCTTTGTTAGATACATTGTAATAAAAAACAGCACATGTAATCAAAGAAGGCAGTGATTATTTTGCATCTTACAACCTTAAGGAATATATTTTCAACATTTCTAAATCAACTCAAATTCATTGAAATCAATTGATTTTAAAATCGATAACAAACCACATCATGTTGATAATTCAAATTAATATCAACGGCAACTTTTATAAATGTGCATGCATAATTTAGTTTTCACTTCCAATAAAACAGAAGCACTCGTAGATTTGTAGTCACTGCCATTAATTATTTTTATTAGAGTGAAAATTTTTTTTGAAGCCACCTCTTCACTATTGTTTCAATATAACTTAACGATGTCTAAGGCTTGTGAAATTAAAATTTGATGTATTTTTATTAACAACACCTTCATATTTCAAATGTGATGCCTCTAAGTACTAGTTTTTGAATTTCTTTATGAAGCTCTGTTTTAATGATAAAACATAGAAAATTAAAAAATTTGGATTGCTGATGTGATAATATAAAAATTTTACTCTCTAAAAGATTGCTATTTACTCAGAATATACGGATATTGTGTATTCTGTAAAGGAAATAGTACAATTAAATGGAAGTTAATAAAATAATTTTTTTGCTCGCTAGATGGCATAAAGTAAAATTATCTTCACAAGATGGCATTTATAATTTTGAGAAACTGAAAATTTTAAAATAAATTTTTAATTTTTAGCCACCGCATTTAATAAGCACCTCAGAAGTTTACTATATCCGGTGTAAGCTATTAACATTTTCTAAATTTGATATTTTCCATAAAATATAATAGATAATGTCAACCAGAGATAGTATTATATTAGAGTTGTCTTGCATCATTTGCTAAGCAGTTCTGAACTAGGACTAAGTCAATCACAGAAATTATCCAGTCCTGCCAGGTTCTGATCCAGAAACTATGCTGTCCGGTTTATCCTGATTGTGAAAGAAATAATACCTAAAAAGCTTACAATATATTTGAAATCTGATGTTAGATGTCAAACCCTGAATGTCGTAAATGACGTAAATGATGTTAATGTTCTTAACAGATAAAAGCTCTTTCATTTAAGTTATTAATTATGAAGGCAGATGATAAGAAAATATCTAAGTAGGTATTTGCCTTGATTCAGCGGCAGCCCAGCAATGACATCTGGACTAGAGTCCAAAGTACCAGCTTTGAATTATTTAAGCTCTTGACACAATAATGTATCTTGATATTGCAAAACAGTTGGAAACTACTCTCCCCTTCCAATCACATTGACGAAACTTCAGTTTTCAACAAAAAAACTAGCAGCCAAGTCCCAACTATTGTTTCCATGGTCTTCATCTGCAAAATAAGATAAACATTTGTATCGAATCTTATATTGTTTTATTAGCAGAACGCTTTTGAGTTTTCCAAAACCAAAGCATTTAATATATTTGTACAACAAAGTGGAATATTGACAAAATTTTCCGGCGTTGTCTGTACTAAGTAGAAATAATCTTTTATTATCCCTGTTTAAAACAGCGCAAAATGGAATTATACGTTTATCCAGACTTTATACTGTTTTTCCAATTATCCTCTTATCCTATCCTGACTTTATATTGTATGTACTGAATTCTGCTCAAAGATGAATTCCGTTTTCTTTTGCAGCGGAACTATTTGGATAAATTGTGATTAAGAGAATATTATATATGTAATTAAATGAAAATAAGGGATAGTTTTACTTAGTTCGTCATAAGAAAATTCAGAAACTTTCTACAGTTCAAAGTCAATAAAAATCATAAAATGATGAGGTAGAGCTGCAGGCTAACAGTGAAAGTTAAAGAATTAGTAGTATAATTGGTTCTATTAGCTTAGAAACTTCGCAGATGATAATTACTAATATAAAAATTATGTGCTAAAATGGAATGATTGTAATATATATGACCTATTTGAGTTTCTTCACTTTTTCGAGATAACAGACAAAAACTCAAAATTTTGCTCTATACTGCCTAGCCATGAATAGAACACACTTAATATAACTGAGATCCATTTAATATTCCAAAAAGGCTCTGAACGAAATGGGATCAAGGATTCATAATGAGTATATTTTTACAATGAAAACTTACTTCATTTCCATTCTATACATCTTTGATTTTATCAAATACAGAATATATATATATATATATATATATACATATAAATCTTAGAAATAAATACAACTGCATACAATTACTCTTTTCATAATTACAAAGCAATATGAGTATAGACATACAGATAAATGAAATAGAACAATTTTATAGTTGATTAATATTTGTTTACTCTCAATTCTATTCACAAGAATCAATATGAATAGTAGTTCCTTAATACCAATACCTATATTATAAACGATTTGACTTAGAAAGCAGATATTCTAGACTTACCCATTACTGCAACGTCATATTCCAATCTAATGACAATGTCTCCGGAAGAATCTTTCAAAATTTTATTTACATCTAAGATTGTTGCGTTTGAAAGATCGATGCCATTGATTGAGACCAAGCGGTCACCTAATCGAAGAGTGCCTTCTCTAAAATTAAGATTATAAACAGAACTGAGATTAAAAATTTACATATCCACAGGGCTATTCTCACGAATCTTGCTGATGACTAGCGGCCGCCTCTTGGAACTCTCTGCATGATTTCCTCCTAAAAGAGACGTTTACTAAGGGCATCTTCAATACAAACAGCATTAAACCAATTACAATATATTAATTAATAGATCACAATTTCCAGGCTAACCTGAATTTTGACACTTTTATGAAAATGGTGGTTGTAAGACCATAATCACAAGAACTCACTTTGCGCACAGCATGTCTGAACTGGGCTTGGGCGGTATGTTTTATATAAAGAAAATATTCTCAATTACAAAGTTTGGATAGACGAAATAAATGCCTAGGTTATAACAAATGGTCCGTAAATTTTATTGTTATCTTGTAACAACCATTGAAAACGAGCAGAATTTGAATAATTGCTGACAGAAAAGATAAGGCCAACTGAATATTAATATAATTAAGTTATGATGGGACAATATCAATGAGAAGCCCGTAAATTGTAATTGATACGTTACGATGTAGTTAGAGACACTGTACATAAATAAAAGTGATATTTTCTTTATATATATATATATATATATATATATATATATATTTTACACATTGCATTCACCAAGTATCAAGTAAAGTCAGGTATTTGAAAATTTTTCCAAGTGTGTATTCGTGAGCAGTCCGAAAAATATACAAGTATAGGACGCAGTTTCATAGTTTTCTCAACATCAATAATCGCAGACAAAAGTCTTTTAGTAGTGAGCCCATAATTAGTCATCAATTAGTTAAGTTGGTCAAGCCAGAAATGGCAGAATTGCTGCTTCAGTTTCTATATCAAATTTGGAAACCTATGAAAGAACAAAATATCCAAACCCAATCAAGAACACAACTTGTCAAAATAAAACATCAAATACATGTACTCGCAAGTATTTCTGAGAAATGTCATAAATTCTCAGCTATCCCCATACTGCTTGAGAATCAAGTGTTTGCTCAAATCCCTTACTTTACAAGGTATTGCCTATATATATATATATATATATATATATATATATATATATATATACACAAAAATATACATATATATCCATAGTGAAAAACAAGACTATACTTTGCAAATGCAAATAGATAGACATAATCTATCTACTTGGGAGCATTTTTAGTTTCAATAATATGGTCATAACAATAGAATTTTTAAATTAGTCCTGCATTAACCTAAGCAAATTTTCAGCTTGAAATTTAATTATTGAGTTGATTTCCAGCAACTTTAATTTGTTCGTTGATTAAACTTCACCGGAGAATTATTCCAATAACGAACACCTACGTTTATAAAAGTTTCCTTCACCTTTCGCCTATATTTCTGTACACTATACACTTTCTTTCATTAAATTTATCATTGAATGCAGGAAAATTATGTGCGATACGGAGCCAGATGTTAGGATGAACTTTATGTAAAAACATTGAATTTTTTAAGAATATTAAACATAATATTGCAAGAACGTTAGCATCATGTGACATTTCCCGATCCAAATTAATTCTTCATAAAATATAAAATTGTTTTATGTTAGTTTATTTCGGTGCATAAATAGACAACATTACTTAAAAGTACTTTTAAACAATTATTCCCTTAAATTCAAAATTTAAATTTATTAAAATCATTGCATGTAAACATATGCTGCATAGTTTTAATCTTGCATTTCCGTGTTATTTGCGACCGAATGCTCCACTAAATTGTTTCTGCTTAAACAAAAATCAAGTTGAGTTTCCTCAATTTAACACAGACACTTATAGCAGAAAGAGAATTCTGCACGTAATAGAAAATTATACGGAGAATCATTTTAAAGGTCAGCTCTTTATTAGATAAAAGTTTCATTTATGTCTTTTCCTATTCCATTAGTGTTTCCAACATAATAATGGAACTTTTAGGTAACCGAAATTATAAGGAAATAAATTGAACTATTAGTTATAACAATGGAATTTCTTATTCTTATGCATTTACATGTGCCTCTAAATGCTCAGGAAAAATTTGGTCAAAGAGTACATCTATATTTTCGAACAATTCTTGGACCACATGTATATTGCACCATGCGTCCATTTGTCGATTCAAGGAATCTAAAACGCAGCATTGCCTCAAATTGTATAATTTCAAAAATTGACTTTATTTTATGTCTAAGTCTATTGGTTGTGGAAGTTTCAAATGAGATCATGGGTGTCATAAGAGCAATGCATAATTGAAATTTGATAATTATTGCTAAAGAGAAAAAATCTCTTTAACACAAGCAACTGCTAGCAAAATACAAGAGAGATAATAGCATTGAAAAAATAAAATTTGCAAATGAAAGGCTTTAAACAACTGTAAATAGAAATTAATAACAACAAATTCTGCTTACCCCTGACAGTCAAACCTAGTCCAATCCCTTCTAAGTTTTTATCTTTGGAAATGAGCACATCCACCAATTTGGTTTTGATTGCAGCTTTTGGATTTTGTGGCATCAATGGTATATGGTATTTAATATCCAAATTAAGTAATGTACCAGTTAGTAATTCATCGACATCAGCTTTTGATAACTGTTCGAGAGATTTTGCTAAGAGAAAACATATTTATTAATTCTGACAGGTCATCATTAATCACTCAGCAAAATATTCATGTGTACACACATTGCAAAATGAATTCCATACCTAATGTTACATAACAATAGAATTTAAAATAGTTTAAGGTTGACATCCGGAAAGTCTACAAAAACGATAAATATATTAAAATTGATATATGCATTAATATATTTCTGAGATAATTTTCAGACGATATTATTTAACAAAGCTGATGTGAGACCTTTGAAAAATATACCACCTGATAGAAATTCTAGACAAAAAGTGCTAAGTGTATACTGTCTTACAACTGTCGTCAACAATGTGGACACGGGTACTGATTCTCGTCCCCAAAGTCTATTCCCCAATTCGTATCAAACTCAACCCGCACCTATCTAATCCACACCCGCATTTCTTTCAAATAATTTTTGAAAGAGCATTTTATTGAAGTTAAAAACAGAATGCTCACGTAAACATAAAATATAATTTTAAGCACAAAATATCGAATCGGCGAAATGTAAATAGTGTGCATTCCAAATAGCAAATTATATTCAAATTTGACAATTTTAGGCATTATGTTGACATTATGATTCAATTTTAATTACACCAGGGGCGGATACAGGGGATGGTCAGCCCTCTCTAAAATAAAAAAAAATTCATTAGAATAGTCCAATAAAAACATACACACAGAAATTGTTTAGTACCCAATTATTACTGTATCCTCTCCGGAAACACAGGATACGGTAATCTACAAATTTCTCAACCCAATCTGCACTCATCACTTCCCAGTGAAAAAGAATATGGTTTATATTCGGCACCATATCTATGCAAGTATTTGATATCAAGATCTGTAAGAAAGAAAAAAATTCCTTCGGAATAATTGGATATGCACATTTCGTTCAGGATGATGACAAAAAATGACTTATGCCAAAGATTAATATTCAGAAGAATGTTGGCATAACGTATAAATACAATTTGAAACGACAACCCACGTTATCCCGGACACAAAACATGGAAGAAATGACCAAACTCGTGAGTCACATACTATTATATCGTATCATAGTAGGATTTACTAAAGAAAAATACTTGCAATTTAGTCTTTGTATCAAACTATAAACCCAAGAAATAGCATCAGCATAAAAAAATTAATAAAAAAGTTTGTTTACGATTTCTTTAGTATCATCATGAAATTAAAATTTGAATATGGGAAGATATTGATAATAGATTAGTATTGACATAACTCACAATTTATTTGTAAGATGCGATCTCCACTGCACAGTTCATCTGATAAATCTGCATAACCATTAGGCGCCAATGATTTTATTATGAATTCCTTTTCTTCAATTCCACAAGACTCTAAATTATTAGTTTAAGGATTGTATAACAATTGAAGCTCGCATATTTCAATGAAATAACACGGATTTTAACCATGTTATTTTCTAATAATTGTCTACAAGGCAATCTAAGACAATTGAACAAATAATCAAACTTCACTAATGGAAAACTAAATTTCTCAAGTGTTAAAAATATTTGGGTTTAGCATTTGTTAAATTGTCAATGGAAGTAGATTTAATACAAAATATAATTTTTTGCTGATTTTGGTACGTGTTTCAATTACTATTTATGATTTGATATAAGTTATTTCAACTTAGTTATGAATTTACGTCCTCTTCCTGTATTTGAATGGATAGTTTTATGCAATAATTATCACAAAAGACTGTTTTCTCGACATTTGATGTCAAGAATTTTTTTATTGCTGGTTGTGTCTCTACACTATTTTGAGATTGAAGTATGTAATAAGAAATAAATATCACAATATTCAGGTAAAAATGAATTACAATGTTCTACATATGTTCAATTTTTCCTCAATTTTTCAGACATCTAAGAGGAGGACTTGCCCAATTGTACAAATTGCTCAGGCAATCTTGGTAACTACGTTGATTATACTGAATTCAATGCTTATTTTTGCATGAAATGTGAAGATATAATATATATGAATATGAAAATAATTTTCAGCATTATTTTCATCTGATTTATCAGCTTAAATGCTTAGCGGTAATTTATTCCAACTGCTTACCAACTTAATGGCAAGGTTTTCTATGGTTACTCAATCACCTATTAGAAGTAAGTTTTCAACCTTTAATCATTTTTCTCATTTACTAACGATTTTCTCCAAGTCTATTAGAAACTTCGTAGATCGTGAAACATGGACATGCTGAGTTCAATGTGAATATCTCTATTGAAGCGTATTGCTGAAGCTGAAGAAGTTTGAAATAGGACTTAACTTTTCTCCATATCTAATGTTCATGTAATTATAAAGTTTTTAACCAAAGGGAGCAAAAAAAAACTGTAAACTGTTTCTTGACATATGCATAGATCTCCCAAAACCATTGAGATGTATCGTGCACAAAATCAAAATTCACAGCGCCGAAGGGTCCTGCGACCGAAGAATTCGCGCAAGGGCACACCCCAATAGAACCCAGCCGAGTTTCAGATTAAGAGTTAAAGTTGAAGATGATAATTTCCTCTATCAGTAGCATAACAGGTCGCCGAACCAGTACAATAGTGCAAAAACAATCTCATGCGCAAAATTAGTACATTTTGCAAGTAAGTTTATGTATCTATAATTTTACTAATGTAAATGTAATATATATAATAATTAACCCCTATTTTTATTAGGAATTTTTCAATATATCTGATGGGTGTTGGTTTCATCAAATTATTTTTAAACACTTTATAATTCACAATCTAATAAAGACATTGAAAATCTAAAAGTAATACAAGATTAAAAATGGTCAATTCTTTCTTTTTCGACTTGAATTTGTGCCTGGCTCTGTTCATCCAGGCACGACAACATCTGACTTTGTGCACGGCCCGACTGGCGGGACTCACACAGTGTTTCTTTAGGAAACAAAACATTTCAGGGTAGTTGTTTCCATGGATACTATAGATCGCCCCATTATTTGAATACTAGGTGTGGAAAGAATTTGAATATTTTTACAAAAATCGGATTTCTCATTGAAAAAAATTCATACCTGCATGTACTTCAGGCACAAGAATAAGTTTTAGCGCAAATCTTAGGAATTTTAATAAGCGGGCCTAACCCCATAGATGTGTTCATGCAAAAGTCTTTCAATATTTTTTAGCAAACTTGGATAAAATTGTACAAAAATGTTCAAACAGATTTATTACAGAAAAGTAACACTAATAGAAATAGGTTCAAATTAAACATGCTGAAATGGGTTGCAAAACTTAGAAATAATTTTCAGTGTTTCGTGTAATTGAAAGTTAAAAAATAAAATGTAGATTTACTTTTTCTTACCCTATTGCATTGTTTCATTGTTCTGCATAATATTTTCGTTTAATATATCTTGTTCATTTCTAGATACAAATACTCCAAGCTTTCACTTTTGGGATCCTCAAACACCTGAAAACCAAAGACTAAACGTTATGAGAGGCTAAATCAGGAGTGTACTTGTGGCGGTGCTCAGGGGATTTTATTTGTTGAGAATATAAATTTTGGTCAAAATATATCATAAAAATACAAAACTCAAGATAAGAGCCCCTTGTTAATTTTTTAGGAGTACAGCCCTGGGCTAAAGCCCATAGTTATTAGAATAAATCATCTTTCGTAGATGTTTAACTGTTATTTTTTCATTTTCTTGTGCCAATAAAAAAAACTGTAAATAAATGTAGTAACAATGACTGATAATGTTTAGACTATATGAGGTCATGACAGAATAGATAAATTTATATGTGTAATGCAAGTAACGCAAAATATCAAATCCTCTTGAATTTCTTCGATCCTAAAGAAAACCTAACACATATAAAACCTTCAAAATATAATCCTGGTAGGAATATCAAATATTTTGTGCTTGACTATATCATGAACACACTCGATACTATATATTCAAACCTTGTAAATGCGTACCGCTTATTTATCGCAATGCATTGTTCAGTTCCAAACCGTGAATTGAAGACCGCTTCCGATAGACAATGACAGAAAATAGACCTAATCGACTACAAGTCAGCCTTTTACAAGTGAACTATGATGAAGTTGATTTCTTCGCTTCCAAATACAACAGCCAGAAAAAGTTTTTTTATGGATTATCACGTTTTCTGACACAAGGTTTTCATTTTTTTCGGTGGTACCTTAAATTTTCATTTTTGCGGTATTCCTCACTACTCTATGTGGCTCGTCTATCACTGGACGGGATTTGACAAATCTTTGTCAATGTGTCAATGGTTCAGACATGCAATAACGGACATGTACCTTCAATTGTATCTCTGAAGATCATTTCATCTCTAAATCCTTTTACATCATTCTCATCTGCCACCTACGAGTCCCTTCGATCCGGTATCCAATCTTCATGTATTTAATTATAAGTTATAATTACTATTTGGCCGAGTTGAATTATACAAGAAATTTATGTTAGACCTGAAAAATAATCCATTATTTTGCTATTTAAATTCCTTAATCTTAGAATTACTAGAGTGTATAGAATTTAGTTACGAAAACGTAACCCAACGCCAAGTGTTATATTATATTACTTTACCAAGTACAACTAAGGTCAAAATTTGAAATCTTTCTTGAGGACTACATAAGATTCCTCGTTGGGTTCAAGCACAGCTATCGCTATGTACATAAGAATCGTCGTACAATAATTATATCCTGATCTCATCTCTTACTTATTTTTTCATTTTCTTGTGCCAATAAAAAAAACTATAAATAACTGTAGTAACTATGACTGATAATGTTTAGACTATATGAGGTCATGACAGAATAGATAAATTTATATGTGTAATGCAAGTAACGCAAAATATCAAATCCTCTTGAATTTCTTCGATCCTAAAGAAAACCTAACACATATAAAACCTTCAAAATATAATCCTGGTAGGAATATCAAATATTTTGTGCTTGACTATATCATGAAGACACTCGATACTTTATATTCAAACCTTGTAAATGCGTACCGCTTATTTATCGCAATGCCTTGTTCAGTTCCAAACCGTGAATTGAAGACCGCTTCCGACAGACAATGACAGAAAATAGACCTAATCGACTACAAGTCAGCCTTTGAACTATGATGAAGTTGATTTCTTCGCTTTCAAATACAACAGCCAGAAAAAGTTTTTTAAGGATTATCACGTTTTCTGATACAAGGTTTTCATTTTTGCGGTCTTCCTCACTACTCTATGTGGCTCGTCTATCACTGGACGGGATTTGACAAATCTTTGTCAATGTGTCAATGGTTCAGACATGCAATAACGGACATGTACCTTCAATTGTATCTCTGAAGATCATTTCATCTCTAAATCCTTTTACATCATTCTCATCTGCCACCTACGAGTCCCTTCGATCCGGTTTCCAATCTTCATGTATTTAATTATAAGTTATAATTACTATTTGGCCGAGTTGAATTATACAAGAAATTTATGTTAGACCTGAAAAATAATCCATTATTTTGCTATTTAAATTCCTTAATCTTAGAATTACTAGAGTGTATAGAATTTAGTTACGAAAACGTAACCCAACGCCAAGTGTTATATTATATTACTTTACCAAGTACAACTAAGGTCAAAATTTGAAATCTTTCTTGAGGACTACATAAGATTCCTCGTTGGGTTCAAGCACAGCTATCGCTATGTACATAAGAATCGTCGTACAATAATTATATCCTGATCTCATCTCTTACTTATTTTTTCCCAAATATATCAAAAAATTTTCATAAAGTATTCTGATTTTGTGAATTAAAATCGAAAATTTTAAACAACACCAGTCGGCCACTCGACATCTGTTATGCAAATATTTCAATTCAGCGGAGAGACGGTTCGTAAAGAAATACGATAGAATCAAAAGACGTCGTAATTCCATTTAATTAACAAACGTGGGTGCGAAATTGCGCATTTCGGAAACGAGCAGAAAGAATAAAACTGTTAAAGAAATAATATAAGCTTCGTAAATCAAATAAATAGAAATCATAAGACAGATGGTGAGTATGTATACCTGCTTTCATATAAAACTCGTAGTTAATTAAAATGTTGTGTTGTAATAAACTCTAATACCGCGGAAAGAATATGTTTAAAATCACAAATTTATGAACAAAATAAAATATACAATGACGCTGAAGTTGTGTGAAGAGAGCTCAATAATAACAAAAATAATACTATTGCAAAAAAGGAGAATTGGGAATAGTACACACAAAAGGAACTGAGTGCTCAGTAGCAACTTAAAAGGAAGGCTGTAGTAACGAAGAGTTGTAAATGACCAGTCATTTTGTTACACAGTCCACCGTTTTCAGGTCCAGTATTAGCCTATTAAACATCAAAAATTTCGACTTATCTAGTATCCCCATAAAAAAACACAAAAAATTTACAAAAATTCTAAAAAAAATTAGTATAGTTTTTAAAAAAATTTTTGATATTCGAAAATTATAATTATTAAACTTAGCGTAATTATCCATCTTAAGGGCATCCTATAACTACATTATAAAAAAATAAGCCGCTAAATGTTGGATCATATGTACTATAAAAAATGCCATCTAGGGCAAATCCGGACCGGCCCTACCCACATACATCTCTCATGTTAACCCGAGATTCACAAAACAAATATAAAACAAAAACTAAAATAGAAACAATAGCAAAAACATGTCTAAGTTAAAAGCCTAAGTAATATATATTATCTGTACTTTCGAAAAGCACAATTTATTTTTACTTCTGAAAATTGAAGTAATTTCTTCTTGTTTCCAAAGTTTTGGATATAACCCGTCTTTAATATCCGTAAAAATGTACATAGCGATAAAGCAATTATATAAGCCAACTTCTTAATAATTGATCCGCAAGATTTTTTTCTTTTAGTTGTGCTAGCTTAGCTTCTGACAAAAGCTGAAATACGGGTGTAGCTGCACTTATTACAGAACGATGCCTGTCAGTGGAGGATGAGTTATAGGATGAGATGAGCACTGAAGAAAAAAATGGTGGCATTAAATGATTCAACCCATACAAACACATCCTTCGAATAATTTGGATGGGAAATGCTATGGAAATTTAAAACTAAATTTAAAAAAACCCGAAATTACCAATTAGTTAATTAGTTCACTTAATTATGTTCACATAACCAACTTTGAGTATATTCGAAGGTTAAAATTTAATCATACATGTTTCGGATACTTCTACCCAAACGCATCCAAAGTGTGCATGAGTGGGATTACTCACATCAGTGGCGTACGCAAGATGGGCATGGTGGAATGTCCCCCAAAAGGTTTTCAAAATTGACTCCGTCTTTAATTGTCTAATTCAAAAAAATTTCGCAAAAAAAATTTAAGAACTAAGGGGATGAAATGCATTTTAAGGTCTATTTTTTCATTATTTTCATAAATTTTGTCAACTCACTTTATCATGACTGAGATCCCCTGACTCCCATTGATATACACACATATGTCCTTGAATAAAGGCAAATGGCTTTTTGCTGTATTAATTATTAATAGCGCAGCAATGTTTACACTATACGCTATTCTCAAATTTTATACTGTATATTGATTTGTCTAGATTGTGCGGCTTTATAAATCTTCCTAAAATGTAATATTATGAGTTTTTAGACTTAGGCTGAACATGAGCCCAAGGAAAATATTTTGGGGGTAAGTTTTCAATCCAATTACAACTCTGTTCTCAATAAATTGAAGAGAAATACATAAATCCATGTAATAATTGCTTCCTTTAGGATTGTTCATCTAAACAGCGAAATTATATGTTTTCATTAAGGCAAAGGTCTCCGATTAAAGGTCAAGTATGCATTCCCAAGCTCTTAATTAATATTAAAGAAGATTACGGGAGCTTAAGTTAGTTTTGAAAAACAATAAAGAAAACTCGCAAATTATTAAAAACTAATCAAAAGAAAAAACTTTTCTCATCAATTCTGAAGGTTGAACATTTAATATATTGCTATTTTTTAATGGAAAAATTCATAAAAAATTTAATTAACGCAAATACATCTCAATATTACAGCGTCCGTTAGAATGCTTTTCTCTTAATACAATAAAACCTAAGTAAAGTAGTTTGCGTAGATAAAATCAATTGAGAAATTAAAATAGAATTCTTTTTGAACACTTTTCAGATTTTGATTTAACTCAATATTAACACTTTTACTAAAAACTGATGCCAAGTGTCCTAATCCACTTTAAGTAACCTTCCAATTCGAAAATTTCCCTCTTGGCTAAATTTAGATTGGATATCAGAAATACATAGAAGTCACTACTTATGGTATAAATTTCTTTGGCTACGTCTAAAGTTCTGAATAATAACGGATCAATTATTGGCAAGTTTCTAAATGAGCATTGCCTCCCGTTTTCAACTTCATTTTATTAATTTGGATTTGGGAGTCACAATAAAAAATTCAATTAAAATTAGGCTTGAGCCGCATTACTTCGGGGCTGGGTCTGAGATTTATACGTCAACAAGCTGAAAGATATATCTTGAGTTAAGCCTCATGAATTAATCCTAAACCCACTTAGAGTGAAACTAAGTACACAGGCTACTGAAAACCTTTTTCGTTCGCTATAATGAAAGCGATTATTGATGTTGATAAAAATACTTGAAGTATTTGAAAAAATTGCTGAAGTACTGGTCTCTACTTGATATTTGGTAAATGCGATATTTTGCAATGCCCTTGTATAAAATAAAACGACGTATGCAACAAAATAATTCATGAATATAGTCCATATAATGCTCATATTGCATCCATAACTAGAAGCACAGATATTTGTGTATACCCGCTCATAGTTTCTCAATTTAACTTTTACCAAATACATGTATTCATTTATTGTTAAAATCCAATTTATAAATTCTACTCCACCAAATGTCTTTAAATTTCACAGGGATTGTTTAAAAGTCTCATATACTTTCTTTCTACATTCTCCATACTTTTCCCCAAAGACTTTGTTAAGTGATGCATTGTTGAAATTATGAAAATTAATAATAACATTAAAGATAAAAGCCCAAAAAATGTAGTAAAAGCTAATTATTTTGAATTAACGCTTCCTAAATGCTGAGATGCATAGATTCATAGAAATTATGCTATTGCATATGACCTAAATTCCCTGATATTCACTGATTGTATATATGTTGTTCTAATTAATGATTGTACAAACGTTCGATGGCTACAAACGTCGTGTGAAGATTATGAACGTTCGTTGAAATACTTCATATGATACACAAATGATTTTTTCGCATTAGCTAGAATTGCCTAAACAGATCTGCTGAATCTCCTACTCTTAAATAGTAATCAATGTGCTCTAAATTTGAGAGATCGGCAGCATTTGTCTAAGAAAAATGTTGTATTCAATTCCTTTTTCAATTACTATAAATAAACAAATTCACCAAGTCTTCAAGCTAATTTAACAAGGTGATAAATATATAAAATGTGTCCATTACGACGAATGCATCTAATTTCAGTGTCCTGGGCCATACCGTCAGGGTCAGAAGTTTATATATATATATGCAAGTATTAGTATGCTTCGAGTTTAAATGTGTTTTAGCATGAAAAATACGCTATTGGATTAATTGAGGCAACATCATTAATTAATTATTCACACTTTTTGGTTTGAAATGAAAGCGGTCAGCAGTTTGGTACTTTGACTAATATTTAAGCTTATAGATTAACTATATCTGTATAACTGTATAATAGTATAAAATGCCTACCACTGATTTTAATTCCAGCATCTTGCTCTGGGGAATTGAGCTCAACAACGCCTGTCCCATTGAACGATACTAAATATAATTCTATTATCATTAGAAGGTTGATTGTCATTTTAGCAAACATGCAGAGGTTAATATTAAAGTGGCTTGCGGATCGCAGCTATTTCAGTTTGACAATGAAATTGAACATTTTAATGTGTTCAATATAACTGTCAATTCTTCAAGAATGGATGCAATATATTGCATCATATAATAAAATGTAGAGGTTTCTTTTCCTTACATATTCAACCCAGGAAATGAAATTTAGAAGTGTTGCTCAAAAACTTGCAAGATCATTTACAATTTTTAAATCCTTGCAAGTCTTACAAAACATGGATGCGAGTCTTGTACTTTTTTAAGTCCTTAGAATAGAAAAGTTGGACAACTTACTTAAATTATTTTCTACCTGCAATACCTTAAAAATGAAGCAATATACAATAGAATTGGGTTATAATAGTCTCCCTTATAGAGACCATAAATAAATTGCTAAAGTAATAAAATTGCTTCATAACGACCATTCTGAAACGGCCTTTTTTATAACGACCAAATTTGGGTGATCCCTGGAAAAGAAAAAATTTTTTATAAAAGCATTTTGGCATTGTGAATGTTTAATTTTATTCATGTTTACCGTTCCCTAAATTGTTTCTCAATAGGCCTATTTGTTAATAACACATATATTTTGTGACACAATAAGTTTTTGCTTCTTGTCTATTTTCTATAATGATCAACGAAATCAAATCTAGATCTCTTTAGGAAGGGTATACCGACCATTTTTAAATAAACTATTTAATATAAAGACCATGTTTGGTGTCTCCCTTTCATGATCTCTATGAAACAATTCTACTGTATTATTCTTAGACAATATGCTTGAAATAATCATAGAAATCTTGCTTTATTTAAGATGCACATGGATGGGCATGGAATCTAAGAACCAAGAATAGAAAATCACTCGGCATTTTCCAATGCTAGAAAGTCATGCTGACAAGAGAGTTTTCTATATTAATGTGAAATTGGCTGTACCTAATAAACACCACTATACATTAATTTGATGTCTACTATATGTCTACAGTACATCCAAACCACATTTATGAAATTTCTCCCAATTTATGCAAATTTTTCTAGATAAAATTATGTCTGTGATAAAACAAAGTAGGATCAATTTTCAGGCCATCCAGCAGAACATTTAGCCCTAAAGTTTGCATATTAATATGCTACTTGATTGGATTGTTATTTTCAAGTAATTTCTTACATAGATGAATAGTATAATAACGCAAAGCAAATCAAAGGCAATCTATGTAAATTGATATACATTAGTATAAATATATATAAATATATATAAATATAAAAAATAATAATATATATACATATTAATGAACAAACTGGAGGGTTAAATGTTCTGCTGGATGGTTTAGATCCTCCTTACAAATACCCTATATATATATATATATATATATCGCTCTTTAAAAAACATATGTTTATGATATACTACCAGACTAACTTGTGATGAATTAGAAATTCGAAAACTAACTGATCAGAAAAATCAAATTAACAGGTTTAAAAATCCTAATTGGAGTGCTATTTTTCATATTTAACAGTGTTACTATCCGTTCTTACCAATCAAACATTCGTAAAAATTTACCTCGGGTGAAAAATTCACACCTTAACGCATTGATTTTGATCAAATTATTCGGTCATGACAGTGGCTCATATATATGATACCAATACTAAAGTTGTTTTGTATGCAATATGCAAATAAAAAAACTAATATCCTTCAAGTAGTACAACAATTATTTATGGTTGAAAGTATGTGCAATTTATTATGGGAAGTTATTCAATTTTGGTATAATAGACTAGACATAATAAATTTGGTAAGGAATTCCTTGAATTCAAAGCGAAGAAAATTGTGGTGTGGAATTAATGCAATTATCAATCTTCAAAGCAAGAGAACTATTGAATTCCAATGTCTGCAATTATCTGCATTTTTTCTGGTTTAAATCCGAGTTATTATGTAATTACTAAAATTAATTTGTATGATAAGTTATTGGATGGAGAATATAAGGGATTACATGAAGCAAAGCTGGTTTTGGTGCTCTAGTCAAGTATTAGAAGTTGTTAGACCTTACCTTGCAATCGGTAACCCCAAAAGGAGTTAAATATTGAAGAGAGAGGGCGAACTTTGAACCATGACATTCATCCAAAGATCAATATTTTCCTGGAATTATGTAGTAACAGTTCAGACATATCTGGACATAAATATACTTTAAAATGGTTTTGAAAACATATTTTTAATTTTTAATTACTAAATACTCATAAACAGTGAATTATAGAACTAATCTTTTTACATGGGACAGAAACAGATTTTTTATTGATTTTCATTAGATCCAATGGAGCTTATTCCTACAATTCCATTAACGGTATACAAACTAAACAATTGTTCGATAAATTTCTTAGACTTCGGCTTTAGCATTGTACAATGCAGTTTGTTAGAATACAATGGACGTTCATTAAACTTTGAAAGAGTTGCATAAAGCAACTGCGAAATTCCAATTATAGAAGCAACGTTCACATTTTATGTCTTGTTCCTGTAATACACGTAAAGATTTGGCACAACCAGATTCATCTCAAAGCAAATTTCAGCTGCGAAATCAAAGAATGTAAATATTTAAACAGCAAAAAACTATTTCCTCTACACTAATATATATATATATATATATATATATATATGGTGTAACAAAAGTAACCAGACGCTTCCAAAATGAAAGCAAAAAACTGTAGTTCAGCAAGATGAAGCTCAGCCCCATTATTCGCTTTTTGTGCGAGAGTGGTTGGACAACCACTTTCCCAACATGTAGATGGGTCGCAGAGGCCCCATCGATTGGCCTGCACGGTCTCCAGACCTGACCGTACCCGACTTTCTTCTGTGAAACTTTGAAACTTACTAAAGAACAAAGTTTATGGCAGAAACCCACGCACTATGGACGATCTGAAGAATGCTATTCGAAGAAATTCATGCCATACCATTAGATTTGGTGAACAAGGTGTGCCGGTCTGTTCTTGACCGGATTAACAAATGCATTGAACATGATGGTCATCATTTTGAACATTTGCTATGAACACTTTCTTCTTTTATGACTCATCGTTTTGGANAATATATATATATATATATATATATATATATACTAAGTGTATTAAATACATGAGAGTTCAAGAAATATTATAAGTTTCAAGTTCATCCAAAAAATTTAGTGAGTTGTCCCACCATAGTATTTTTTGTATTTAACGACAGCATGTATTTAAGCTGCTCAATTCAAATTTTAATGTTCACTCTGCTTCTAAGCGAGTAACTTATTTAGAGAAGCAACGTCTCAAAAAGAAAAATAATATTATTTTCCTTTTTTGTAAGAAGTTAAAGAAATGGGAGTGTTTATAATGAAAGCACTAAATGTTAGAATAAAAGGTAGGAAGATTTGAAATGAATTATTTTCTTTGGTTGTGTGATGATCATGATTGAAATGAATAACTCTCAAATTCACAATGATCTCACCATGGAAATATTTCACCATTGTTAAGGAAATTTATCTAAAAATTTGTCCAATTTTAATTTAACAAAAACTGATTTCAATATTTCATAAACCTAAAGTACTAAATGTGTACATTAGTTATATTCTTAAAATGCTATTTGAAATTTTTGCAAGCGTCCCAAAAATGTTTAGTACATCATTAAAGTAGTCGTTTCTTCTTAAAAAGTTTTTCAAAATAAACATTTAATTGCAACCTTTTAGCACATTTGGTCAAAATGTTAATGCAATATTTAATTACATACATAGTTGAGTATGGGTACTTCTCAGCGGCGTACTTAGGGGGGGGAAAGGCTTGCGTCTGCCCCCCTCCTTTGGGGCAAACCAATTTCAACTCATTCTCATACCATCTGATAGATATATTGATGAACAGTCTTTTTGTTTGACATAAAGTGCAAAAAATAAGTATTTCATGTTATTCTTATTACCTCCGTCTGTCTTTTTGGATTATTTATCATGTATGCACGGGCGAGCACGGCATTATGCTAAGAGGGTGAACAAACTACCTAGGCCTATATGTCTCGCGATAAGAATTGGCCCTCCACCTTCTAGAAATTCTCGATACGCGCCTGGTACTTCTTCATTCACAATTTTAAATCTGTTACCATGAAAATATCAGCAAATAATAAAAATAGATGGGAGTACTAATAACATGCTAATAAAAATATAAACCGGTAGTCCCAGCCATGCATTATTCATACATTAGTTCACATTTTTATAATGTTAAGCTTCATGCTTGACAATATTTGCCTTGCGGCAACGAATTTTGCAGATTTCGGGAGGTATTTTTACCTTGTTTCTTTCAAGTGAAAAAATCAATTAATATATCAGTTAATTTTTTTATTACACTAGGAAACTGGTCGTGCTATGCACGGGGATTTCAATGGGATGTATTAGATATTTAATAAATGAATAAACTTTAAAAAACTATATATATTTTTTTTTTAATATTTACGGAACGAAATAAGTAATAAATGTGATCAGCATACATTGGTAAATGATTTTTATTCACATTTTTAGTATTTGACACTCCTTAACTAACAACTTAACATTATAAGCACATTCAAAACATGGTCACACCTAATGCAAAATCGAGTCCATTATTATAAGTGTATAGATGTAGAATATTCTGCACAAGAATTTGAAAAAACCAAAAATAAAGCACCAGCATCCGAAATTAAGCAAAATAAGGAAGGTTAATCAAGGTCAGAAACAGGGTACGGCTTCGTCATTCCATTTTAATTAATCTCTTCCCTGCTCTGATATAGACAATCAAAATGTGCAACCTCAAAACTAGTGGGAGAATAATAAAAAATATCTTGCTTCAACCCGCATGAGAAACATCTTGACCTCGCCATAACAATTTTTAACTTAGCATTGCCTTTCATGGAATGCGTAAATAAATATTTATGATTTGACTCTAAAATGGAAAATATTTCAATACATAAGAATTTAGTGTTCACAGTCATTCTGGCATCTCTTTAAAAATTAAAATATGTGAAAACTTCAACCAAACTCACATTTTAGTATCCCTTTATTTAGTCTAAATTTTTCAGCATATATCTTGTAAAGAATACTCTATTTTGCAAATTGCGCACTCTAAAAACTGCAAAATTGTTAAGTAATAAAAAGCTTTTCCCCAATATTTTGTAGGCAATGTTAGAAAAGTAGCATGCAATTAATTGACTAGACTTAAATACTATAAACTTTATTGTAATATTGCAAATTTCATCTATTTATGTGCTAAAACTGACTTTATATATTTATTATATACATACATTCATACAATACTATTCACTTCATCATTAATCATAAATTTTTTATTAAAAATTCAAAAAACAAGCATTTAGTTCAAATTAGCAAGCTTGTAAGTTTATAACAATGCGATGCACCAACGTGCACAACAAATCATATATCTATGAAGCGACAATATTTTGTTGTAATAATGATGTTCAAACTGTAAAACATTTCATCAACTGAGCACTTGTCAACGTTGGGGGAAGACAAGTTGTAAGAAGGATTCACTCAAGATATTGATCTGCAATTCTTGCCCATATTGGTGTATGACAAAACAACCCTGAGATGACAAGTAAATGTCAAACCCTTTTAAAATGGTTATGTATGCAGGAAAACATTCAGCACATAATTCAATGACTTTCAAATGTTTTTAATAAATTTGTCGCTATAATTAAAAAAACTGCACAAATAAATCTGGAACACTTGCAATTGTTTATGAAAAATGCGAAAATGTAAAGTTAAGGGAAACTGTTAAATAAAAAATATTTGAAACAATTTTTCATAGTGAAAACAAACTCTAATCAACTTTTGAACATAGAACAATGTTTAACAAGTTCATCCTTAAAAAGGTGCTCTACTGTGCACACCATGGCAGTTTACTATTGAGTTCATTCTCTAGAACATTGATGCCGTGTTAGCGGCCCACGGGATAGATCCGATCGTATGAAAATCACATCCGGTCTACTTATATTAGTAGTTGTAAATTTTCTTATAAATAATATCATGATACAATATTAAGAAATGTAAATCTACTTTTGTTATTTCCCTCTTTTCCAAACAATACCAAAAGTATACCAGATATTTGGCCTCTGAGGTTTCATTTGAAAACAATGTGTTTCTCTGGCAGATTTCACCCTGGCATAGCTGATCTAGAACGTCTAGTAGCCTATTGGATGCTGTTCGGTCACAATGACGGCCACTATCATATGAAAAGTGATACAATACATTTTCAGAAAGTCCCCCTTGAGTCTTAAATACTGGAACACATATGGTTTATGTTGTGCCACTGAATTCATACGAGGCTTGACATGATTATTGAAAATGATAATATAATTATCAGCATAAGATCGCATAGCATCAGAGATAAAAAAACGGGATAACATAACCCAAAACTTAGCTATCCCGAGAACGATTAAAGAACTCGGAGTAGTTTTTTATGCAAAAAATGTGCCACAACTAAATAATTGAGGAGCATTCTGTTTTTTCATTACCAATTCCAGAACGAAAGTATTGATTATTGCTTTGCTAACGTTTTTCCACTAATTGCTAAGAGCTTTTTCCTTGATCTTTCAACTTTCCTTCATTGAGTCAGTAAGAAGAGGACGTATACGAATGATGAATTATGAGGTTCAAATCTTTCTTACGAGCATGGTCAATTGTGTGCCTGCTGATAGGCATTTCATTGTCAGACATTTCAGGATTTTTTGCAGGTTTGTAAATGGTCCGTTGACTTCTTGAGTAACCCCACGATTGTCATAGACGACTGAAATTGCAACTGTTCACTGCGGAAGGATTCCACTATGCTCTACAGCAAAGTATAAATTTCTATTGCCCACACTTGTCGCACAATACACACAGACTCGTTACTCTTCAAACACCACTTATATATATATATATATATATATATATATATATATATATATGCAGAGACATAGATAGGAAATCACGATTTACCTTGATTTTATATGAATTCTTGCATTTCAGAATTTCTAGGAAATGAAATAGGAAGTACTTGCAAATAAGGCATCATTGCATACCTTTGTGTTTCACGAATTTGTCACGAATCAACATTAATTAATATTTGATATAACTCATCAACTAATGAGAATGTTATGCAAATTCTGATACTTCGAAAATAAATATAATAAATAATTATATCTTGCAAATCTTAATTTGTGTGAATTTAAAAGCTAAAGCCAAAATGACGACAACTTCGACGCTATTAAGATCTCCAATGTATAAGTTAAGAACTTCAATTAAGCATTGTATTATTCATCTATATAATGTAACCGTATTCTACTGAAAATGGTTAAAAAATTGGAATAATGTAGTTACACAAGATCTGATAACCAAAGTTGGTTTTGGATCTGCTGCGTGTTGGTAGGGAAAAATGAATCTGTGGGTAATGTGTGGACAGATTTTAAACTAAAAAAGTGCGGAGTAAATCTTCGCAATTTAAATTAGTATATTATAGAAAACAATTTAATCGATTTTTCACTATGACATAAAATATTGCAAAACTCAAGCTAAAAATTCATACAAAACATTAAATTTCAATTTTAAAAAAAAATGACAATTATAGAAAAAAGATAAATTTCTTATGCATCGTAATTTTTATCAAATTCTAAGTACGTGCAGCAAAATATATTTGAAATTGTTAGCATTTTTAATGTCAGTAATTAATGTTCTCGAATATTTAATTTGATGTTTGTCTTTGAGTTAAAAGCATTTAAGTGGTGATGAATGGATTTTGGAACTATCAAACGGCAATCTCAATGTAGATTTAATTACATTAATATATATCACATATCGAGATGAATGCAGTAACAGACAATATTTGTTTGTGATATTTTAATGGAATTTACTCAAGAAAATTCGAAACAAAAAACGCCTCCTATGCTTTGTCAAAGTTTGCAAATTCATTATTGAAATTGTAATTTGTTTTGGAGTCTCAATATGAAATTTTTTATAAATTATGCATTTTCAGATGTGTTTAGAATTTCCATTAAATTCAGTAAATAAGGTTTTAGAGTTTAAGATTAAAACAGACAGAAAGACATTAGAAAAAAGTTAGTGATATCGATACTAGTATTGTATGTAAATTGTATGTTTCAGGTAAAAAATATGTAGGGCAAAGATTAAGATCATCAACTCAATTCCGAGTTAATGTAATGATGCTAGTCCAGATGATATAAAAAAATAAAAGAGACTTTTAGGAGCATGTTATGAAAATTAAAATCAAGTTTTCGTGTAGAGTTTTAGTTCTTTTTACTTCATTAATAATTTTTTGCAATATATACCAATATATAATAATAATAATGATAATAATAATAATAAAAATAATAAAAAAAGGAAAGTGTGCGACAGTGACAATGACCAGAGGCAAGTGCATAGATGGATAGGGTTTGAGAACGGGCAGTGGGGAAAAGATTGAGGAAGTCAAAGAGTACTTAGGTGTGATAGAGAAAGATAGAACAGATCATGAAGAAATGAGGACGAGGTTAAGGAAAGAATACAAGAAGAGAGTAAGGAAGGTACTACAGAAGTCAGCAATGAATGGGCAGAACAGCATAAAGGCAATTAATACGTGGGCGATACCAGTGTTGAGATATGCGGCAGGAATAGTTAGGTGGAATAAGAATGAGCAGAGGGAGTTACACAGGGAAAAAATTAAGATACTAGCAGCAGAGAGAGTATTTACCTTAAATGGAGATATAGAAAGGCTGTACATGGCAAGGCATAAAAGAGGGAAAAAAACTGCTGAGTTTTGAGGAAGCAGTAGAAGCAGAAGCATTAGGCCTAAAGGAATATGTAGAAAAGCAACCCAGAGAGTCTCTACTAGAGGTCACTAAGGAGCTAAGGAATATAAGAACTAAAAATGAAGGAAAGACAGCATACCAGAGTTGAATGGAATCACAGAGACAATCAAGTTATAGGTAGAAGGTGTTGCATGGAGAATACTGAAGGAACACAGAAGAGTGTGACAGAGAAGAAAGCAACAAGTGGTTAAAGAAGTCAGGACTAAAAAGAGAAACAGAAGCACTGATAATGGCAGAACAAGAGCAACCAATAAGAACAAACTGGGTGAAGAAGCATATAGACAGAAGAGTAGAAGTAAGCCACACGGCGTCATAGAAAATGAGAAGGTTAAGATACTGTGGGACTTCAACATACAGACGAGCAAAGTGATAGAAGCACGGAGGCCAGACATAGTAGTGGTAGACAAAGAGAAAAGATTAGGAACAGTGATAGACATAGCAGTACCAAAGGATAGAAATGTAGAAAGCAAAGAGAAAGAGAAGATAGACAAGTACAGAGAGTTAGCAGAAGAAATCGAAAGGCTGTGGAAGTTAAAGAAAGTTGAAGTAGTCCCGGTAGTTGTAGGAGCACTAGGAGCAGTGAGTAAGAAGCATAAGAGATACTTGGAGGAGTTGGGAGTACCAAAGTGGGGAGGAGCAGTAGCACAGAAGGCAGCATTGTTAGGAACAGCTAGAGTCCTGAGGAAAGCTCTCAGACTCCCTGGGAACTGGTGAGTTCCCCGAGCTGAAAGGGATACCAGCATGAACCTGTGAGATGTAAGAATAATAATAAAAATAATATTTTCATAATACGAACTATAAGAGATGCATGGAGGAATTACGATTACAGAATGGGGAAGGGCAGAAGTATAGAAAGCAGCACTGTAAGGAACAGCTAGTGTCTAGGTAGGCTCTCAGAACACCTCGGAACTGGTGAGTTATCCAAACTGAAAGTCGCACAAGTGTGAAGCTGTGATAAAAAATGAGAGGTACAACGAGACTTGTCCTTGTATATTTTACACCAAAATAGCAAGGAGACATAAGTAGGAAATATAAGAGGTGCTTCGATTAATTAGGATTAGTGAAGTGGGGAAAGGCAGGAATACAGAAGAAGGCAGCACAGTTAGGAGCAACTGGTTAGTTACACAAGCTGAGAGTAACACAAGCGTGGAGCTGTGATAAAGAATATGAGTTACAAGAGCTTTATCCTGTTACTGCTCAGCAAAATACAGCTATATAGAAATCAATAATGAACTTCTGATTTTGATTGTATCAGTACATGTAATAAAAGAAGGAAATATCTCCATAAAACCCTGTATTGTACGTAATGGTTAGTAATTGTAGACACTGCATTGAACATCCTGGTTCGTGACACTGCTTTGTAGCACTGCAATATGCTAACCTGGTCGTGAATTCCAAATATAATGACTGTGCTGTCAACATCATGCATTGAAAAATGAGGCGCAATATCATGTTGCATGAATGCTATTTTTGCACAATATCAGGAAAATTCAAAGCTGATAACGAATTAGAGGTTCTATGCAGTATATGAAGGGCATTGCATATAACTTGCAGTGTGTAATTTCACTAAATATCTGTTATTTATAGCTCACAATCTAGATGCAAATGTAAAACACTCCAAATTGTTTTATAATTCTTCATATTATAATTTTTCTCAAGAACACTAAGAAAATATTTTGAAAACAATTTTTATACGGAAAAACCTTAAAACCTAAAGAAAGCGAATGTGCGCGTTCTTTTTCGATAATAATTTATGTTTCTCTAAATACGATCAGCTTTAAAAAACTTCTATAGTAATAACTTGAATTAAGCTCGATTCAGTTGACATTGACCTACTTGTAGAAGAACTAAATGGTGATCTCAAGAGATTTTATTCATTTTAATTTACACACCATTAAACCGAGAAAAAGTGAATAGATTTATTCAAATGAGTGTTGTGCAGCAATTAAGGAGATAGTTTGGTAGAACAAGAATGAACTAAAGGAACTTGACAGGGGGACCAAAAAGATACTTGCAGTAGAGTGAGCATTCAACTTGAATAGAGATGTATATAGACTCTACATGTCAAGACACAAAGGATTGAAAGGACTACTAAGGGTGGAGGAAGCTGTAGGACTAAAGGAATGTGGAGAAAAGCAAATCTAAGGAGTCACTACTGGAGGTTAATAAATATAGAGCTAAGGAAGATAGAAAGAGGGGGTGAGGGAAAGAAGGCATATCAGAAATATCGAAATTAAGGAGAAACAGAAGATAGACAAGTACAGGGAGTTGGCAGAGGAAATAGAGAGGTTGTGGACATTTAAGAAAGTCAAAGTAGTCCCAGTAGTGGTTGGAGCGCAAAGAGCCATAAGTAGGAAACATAATAGATACTTGGTAGAAATACAATTCTCGAAGTCGAGAAGGAGAGGGACTTTAGTACAGAAAGCAGCACAGTTAGGAAGAGCAAAAGTCATGAGAAAAACTCCCCGACTCCCTTAGAACTGGTGAGTTGTGCTAGCATGAGGCTGTGAGAAGAAACAAGAATAATTTTGATAGCTATTTTTACATGCTCAATAAAAAATGAATAGTTCTGCTATCTCAAAAAAGTCCATAGCTAAATGAAATTCATATCTAAAAATTTTCGAATACATGACAGTTTAAGGCAACGGCTGACTTGAATTAAAATGTAAAACTTTCTTAGGAAGAATTGCAACAGAAAGTTTAATGCATTTAGAGTAAAGTATTAGTTCCTGCCTACACAATTAATTTCAAATTAACTAGAATTATAGTGCTGCAAAGGGGACATTTCAAGTAAATTATTCAAGTGTTGCATTTCTCTAAGAGATAACTTAGTCTTAGAACTTTGTAAAATCTTAAACGGTATAAAGAATGCTTTACACAATATACGAAAGCAGAAAATATAACAAAGTTTTTGATTAAGATATACAAAAATTCAACAACAAATCAAAAAGTTACATTTTCATTTACATAACTAAAATACAAATAGTAAATGTGTTAGCACATAGACTGAAAAGAAATAAATATAATCAAACATATTGTAAATATTCATGAAAATAAGCAATTACAAAATTAATCAAGCTATTGCTGAATTTAATTAATCATAATCTTCTGAAAAAAATTAGTTGCATTGTTTACTGAGCGAGACAAATTTTTTGTTAATTTGGAGCCATTGTTACAAAATAATAATTAGCAATAATATTATCGTCGCAATCAAACGAAATCAATAAAAATATGCGTAACAACAATTAATTGAATTAAAAGAATCGTGTTAATATTTACATTTGACTCATTTTTAAGGAGCTACTTGTAATAGAAATCGTTGCCACTTACCTATTACGCAAAATCAATTAATCAGTAACGATAATTGTACCGGTGGGAACTATATGGATCCGTCTACTCTACACCTGCCTATTTCACACGATTACCATGTTTAACACATTTAGAAGCACGCGTCAACGACTGCTTGTTGACACATGAAAATCAACCTAGTGCACTCATTGCCACTGTTTCTAACACTTTCTCTATTCGATGTCCCCATTTTGAAATTTAGTTAGACTTTAATTGACCTAAGGAGCAATAAAAGTATAAAATTTTTCAATCAATTTGAAGATAATATTAAACTCAGGGTCGTCTTCACACAGTTGCCAAAGAATTTGAAAAGTTATCTGAAAATTAATATTGAACAGTTTTAATATCAGCGTCTAAATTTAATTTGTATATTGAAATGCATAAATGGAGAAATAGACTATTACATGAATTTACCTACAGGCTTATATCTCAAAAGTCTAATTTCGTGCAGTTTTAGGTACAGGCAGTGCAAATCTAAGTCAAATTTTTGTACCGCAATTGCTGGTTCCATATTCCCCAAAAATAGATTAAAAAGGCAATATGATGCTACTGATATTAAGTGAAAAGATTAGACACAATTTCAAAGAAAATGCCAATAATTTACTATTTAATATTTTTTTAAAGTCTAAAGCAAAGTGATTCACCACACCATGCAAAATCGTGAGAACCGATTATAGATAATTGTAATTGTTCTTTAAAGATAGTTTGATTATTATCTATAAGTGGGTGGCTTGAAACAAAGGAACTTACGAAATTGCTTAAACCGATTATCTTCAAGAATTAATATAAAGGAATTGAGTGAATGTGTATTTGATGGCATTAAAATATACAGTCTATATGAATTGCAATAAATTCTTACGAAGCATGCAGCAAGATGATAATTTGTTATATCTTTAATATGTCTTTCAAATTTCAATTGTTAATGGGAACCATTCTTTGATGAAATCAATTACAGTGAACTTATTGTAAGTCTATTCACAAATTTAATTTAATTTAGAGTTAATTTCATTGCATTTATGGAAAAACTTCACATCCACTTTAGATACAGAAAACTTAGGCCAAATAGATACACACATAATTTCAGACAAATGATATTTATGACATTATTGTCTACAGACAATTACTTGTAAATTGTAATGTCATTGAGACACAACACAAGTAGTATAAGTTTCATAAACTAAGAATTATCAAATGTCATAAAAAGTGTAGAAATACACAAAATTGTTACATAATCTAGAATAAATACTTGGCTATATTTCACAGGCCTGCATTTTGGTGGAATTTCCTTCCTAATTACAATATTTAAAAATTGCAACTCATTCAAGAAAGTTAATGCAATCGAATATAAATTTCTAAAATCCAATTAATACAATTTGAAAAATCAAATTATTTTGACCTAAAAAATGTATTGAAACTAACGTGTTGCAAGCATTTGATTAAACTGTCAGTATCAACACATGTAGAATGTAGATGTGTTAGGGAGAACTACAAGCTGATCACCGGTTTTACTAATAGCCGCGAGTACGGACGGTTGCGGATAATAATTATTGGGTACGGGCTTTTCCTTCCACATTATATGTATTTTAAATCAATTTTTTTTCAAAAACATAAATTATAAATAAACGTGGAAAAAACTAACATATAACGAATTTTGTATTTTTTGTTGGCTGGTTGACACTAAAGAATGTCTACTCGGGCATCATGGGATTCTCTAGAATACCATGAATTGCATGAAGCTCCGTTCACATTGCTGTATGTTATAATTAGAAAGGGAGCTTTACTTGTTTTGGTAAATTATAATTCCTACAATGGGAATAATTTCGAATTCAAGATAGGATTCAAAATTTGATTTGAAACAGATGTTTTGTTTGCCTAAATAGTCATTACTTGGAGGAAAGGCAGTACATACATAAATTACTGAATACTTTATTGCTAAATACTCTGAATCAAAATACCATCTATGCAAATGTAGATTGTATCAACAATATTCTGCCTTCTAAAATTTTGAATTATTCCCATTGGAATTATAATTTCATTATATATGGTAGTCCAGGAGTGGGCAAGGATTTTCAATCGCGTTTTGTAAAATATTCCTAATTGAAACGATTTAATTTATTTTTAGAGTCCCGCGTTCACTTTTAATAGGTTATTTGCTCGTATAGTTTAAATTGTTTACAGGAACCACAGTTGTTTTGAACAACCTGCTATTGAATAGAAATGAGCAAGAACGTAATTTTCATAGTAAAATCTGCCCTAATTGTGGACAACCATCAATGATACTAATGAATTTTTTATACTGAAGCAGCTAAGATTGAAAATAAAAACAATACGTTTTAATCTCATGTATGACAGGGAACTTGCCCTCAAAAACGGTGGCCGTTTCTGAATTCACTACTCGTAGGAATTCAACATTCTCCCAATCCCTTCCATATCTAGTAGCACTCATATCGAGAAATAAAACCAATTCAATTGGTACTGATACAGAATTGCTAGAGTTCTTGTATCCGGCAGGAATCCAAATGAATTAATGAATCAAAAAGTGTAAATAATAAAACTCAAACAACATAGATTTTGAAAAGTCAATTAATGCTAACAAATCGTGAGGCATAGACCGTCCAACACATCCCATTTGATAGAACAGTAATTAATTAAATTTCTTACAATTAGCATAGGAACCGAAGAGCGGAAGTTCGCACCGGAAAATACCTGGCAGACTACATATAAATTTTCATTATAAATACCTTATTTCATTCATATTATTTTGAATTTTACAAAATTGCAAAAACGTTATGGGAAAAATTATTGTTTTCAAAATATTTGGATAGTGCAAGAGGCAGTTGAAATTCGAATATAAATATTGGTTTGTTGATCTTTCATAAGCATCACTCTATTTGTGCAAACAACTTTTCGAAAACCTTTTAAATAATTAAGAAGTAAAAATATTAAAATACAGAAAATATTGCATTTGAAAATAAGAACACATGAATTATAAGAAAGAATATTCCTGTTAAATTTCTAATGCAATTTTTTGATGCATTGTTATTTTGTGATACCTTTTAAAATACCTAGTCATATTCAATGACTAAATGTGATTAATAATCCAAATGCTCTCATTCAGTATTCTTGAGAAATAGTTTGAGATGTTCATTTGCTTCATACTGTCTTTGCATTGTATGCATTTGTGCTAAGGATATACATAAGGCCTATACTAATATGAATATTTTATACTTTGTTTTAACTTCAATTCTGTATTTTGGAAAACAGTCTTTATTCTTCAAGCAGTGTCTTGCGCAAGAAAGGTTATCTTAAGAGAAATAATGTTTTGTGGGCAGGGCGAAACTAGAAATTTCTGATGGTGGGGTACTGAAGTTTTTACTTTTGAGTTTTGCATATTTTCATTCTAGATTTGTGTTTAAATTTTGATTGCTCATATATTTCTCTACACATTATGATAACATTTTTAGAGGTCTTGATGATGTCCCAGTATAGACTTCCTACTATTGAGTTTAGTAGAAATGCCTTAATTTGTCTAATATAGCAAATTGTACATTCATATGTAGATCCATCTATTTCTGGTTCCGTACTAAAATTAAATGTGCTAAAATTATGCATTATTAATCAAATGGATACTGAAGAAAGATACTGCAAAAAAGATTCTGTTTAGAAAGGATAATATAACAGCAAATGTTTCATCAAATTGGTTCCAGTTTCAGTTGAAACTGAAAATTTAGTCTGGTACTGATCCTCTCTCATGTTGCTGGGTAGGTCCGGTATCAGGACCAGTAATATGACAATTTTTCAGGACTCTATTGACTATACCACCATTTTTGTTTTGTGAAATCTAGCAGAGAAGAGGATATTAATACCTAACATTAATTTTTCTGTAATATTTAGTAATTACAATTTCGAATTGATAAGGAAGTGTAAAGCTGGGGTCATCACATCGATAATTGTGAACCTTCTTAGCAACTGAGCAATTTGAGAACTGCATGATGTTAGGTGATTTTGAAATTTCTATGTAGGAAGGAAGTTGCATTTTGTGGGTTTAGAATAAACTTCTAACATGAAATAATTCAAAATAGAGTTAAAAATTTTCAAAATTCTTAAAAAACTTACTAAAATTTTAAACATTTCTGAAAATCAATAATGTTGTAAAACTAAATTGAACACTATTTGAAACAACTTGTATTGCAACTTTAATATGTCGAAAAAGAACTAGGTAGGGAAATACTTCCGAAGTCCACTTCCACAATTTTCCAGAATCTGAATTAGGAACTTGTTGAGTTTTTGTACAGAATGGTGATATACTTTTACGTGTTAATTTTAACACAATTCTCGAGAAATATCAATGAATCACAAAAATAAAGACTAGCAGGATTTAATGTTAATGACACTAAAGAGCCTCTACTAAATGCCTTAAGTTCTGCTTTATCAATGTACTTAAATATTTTAAATTGATCTATTTTACAGCTTTTGTGCTTCATAGAAAGTGCCAGTTTAATGTAACACTTTGATTGGGTACAATATAATTTTTGATAAATATACAACTTGTGCTGACATCATTAGTCATTACTTGCTGATGGAAAGGAATCATGTGTCTTAACAACTTTACTGAGACAATATTGGTTCTATCTACTTACTGTACACAGATTTATGTACAATATGCTGAGGAAGCAATTGCCAACTTCTTTCAATATTTAGTGAATAGTTTTACAAATATTTACCAAATCTTTAGAAGGCTTGGTAAATTTTAGCAAGAATGGATGTTATTTGAAAATGGGCAAACCTTTGGATCGATTCACACAAATTTGAAATTTTCCAATTTTTTTATAAGGTTGCACAAAGTAACCTAATGGCTGCACTCTATTTTGCTTCATCATGGGGGAGACTGCAGTCTAATAGCCCCCCTTTTAAATCCGTCACTGTTTGTGAGCGGTTAAGCCTAAATAGGGATTGCGTAGCGTACGACAGGTTTATCTTTACCTCTTATGTTGCCATGATTGATAAATGGAGGGAAATTTTACTAACCACGGATAATTTCTACTTCTTTTGTTTAAAAATATATCAAAAATAGACTAAGCTTAAATTTATCGAGATATCATTCATTTCATTTTCCAATACATTGATTTTTGGGCAGCTTCATATGTCTCTTGCAATATTTGTGCCATTTCTATTATGTATCAAGTGAAATTTGTACATGTCGATATTGGATTTGTGAATGATAAACCAAAAATAAATAATTAAAATGAAAACCGTAAGTTAAGAATTCACAAGTAGCGCGCATTATTGATTAAATGATATATAAACATCATCTCTCAAATTGGAAAATTTATTGAACTTCAATGATCTTTTCCATTTTTATCATATTTTCTATTTTTTTGTCTTCAGCCTCCTCACTGCTGTCACATCTAAATTTGTCTCAATATTTCCATGGATAACATACAAAATTTTCTTGCTTCTTTATAATTATCTGTAAAATGGTGTAATATAATAAGCAGGCACATATGATTTATATTTTAGTGATAGTTAAATCACCAATGCAAAAATGTAAGATTTCACAACATATTGCATTTATGCTCGAGCTTAAAACCTTTTCAAAGGTTGTTATTTGTTGCACATGGGGCCATTCAATCGACAAAAATTTGAATTGAGAAGCATTATTTAATGTATCATTTGTTATAAATTCTTGAGGAACTGTAAAAAAAATATAAGCTTGCATTCAATTTTGGCTTTTCAACAATTGACGTATAGAATCATTTGTTTTTGACGATTCATTAGAGAAATGTTTGTTCCATTCGATTATTTTAGGGGACAAAATTTATAATTAAATTTTAATAAATTACAAATATGCAAGAAATCTATTGATTTTATCTAAACTATTCGCTGTCACTAGCATTTGCCACACCTCTCCTATAGTCTCTAACAATTTTTAATAATTTCGTATTTGGAATTCTAATAATTGTGCGCTTTCAAATTCAATGGAAAGACACTTCTATGACGAACCAAAAATGTCCCTTTGCAAGCCAATTTCACGTAATTTACTTGGAGGAATTTGCTGACACTAATTCTTTATTCAATATGGAATATTGAGCGGTTTATTGAAGAATAATAATGTAAGGATTTAGACCAGATCCATTATCGCTATAGTTGATCCTCCTATTAATTAAAAAAACGAAACAAAATGGCCGCCCGCTTTCATAAATGTGATATTAACACCATAATTTTCTACAAAATAATAATGATATCGTAAATATATTGTGAATTATCCTTTATAATAATGTAAGTTACCAAGGTCTTAGGAAATGATTTTCATTAGATTTGATCACCAGAGATTCGGCTGTTTTTAGCTCTTTTTGAATTATTAGAATTTCAAAGTAGTTCCTTTTTGAAGACTGTTAATGTAGAACTATACTAAAATGTGGCCTCTCATATATTCTCTTATTCTCATTTACAAGGTGTCGTCTGGTTCAGTCAATGTATGAATTGAAGAATTCATCATAAGTATATATATATATATATATATATATATATATT
>CABFPE010000486.1:257236-277467 GCA_900660155.1 Hofstenia miamia
TTAAATGATTATGAAAATGATGCCTTGTAATAATTTTTTGAAAGCTACTTCAATATGATCTACGTGATTCGATGGGAGTTCTCAATAGGCTACGACGTTTTTACATATTTCGAAAACATCAATTAGCTGATCTAAGGATATTCTTAAGGATGGAGAGAGCATACGCATTCGTAACCAGGGATCCAACATGATTAATCGTCAACGCGATTAATCGAGATTAATCTAATTGATTAATCCATCGTGCTGGTCAAGTAGATTAGATTAATCGTAAACAGCGTGCTCGATTAATCTAGATTATTCTAATTAAGTTGATGCTTATGCATTCAGTTGTCATTTTCGGTTTGATCTTATCTATGGCCACTATTCTTGTGTCATCAATGACTTTACTTTGCTTGTACACTGTTTTAAGATTAATTATTATTAGCAAAACCGCGATTTGCTAAAGACTCTTATATATCATTGAGATTGGGGGAATATTTTAAATGAGTCATTAAAATTATTTATGTATAAATATCCATATAAACATGTATAATCATCTCATAATGAAACAGTATAATTTCAATGTTTATAGAAAGAGAAATTCCATGCATGCAATCAATGAATTTTATTCCCTGGGAATTTCCTACATTTTATACATTAAATGATGTTATGAGGAATTTTTGATTTTCTACTTGCAAAGCTTACCCAAATATTTTTATGTTTGAAATATTTGCTAAATATATGGTATTTCTAAAGTCTTATAATATGATAAAGAAATTCTATGTTGCTAAGTCAAACCTAGAAACATATATGCTACTAAAACTTATAACTGTTTAATATAAAATAATGATCTGCAATTTCTTTTATTTTTAACAAGAAATTTATTTCTTTAAGTATCTCTTAAGATAAACGTTTATATTCTTTAAAGATCTGTAATTTTTTCAATTTTATACAAGAATTGCGTATCTTTAAAGATTTTGAATTAAAAAATTACTTTTCTTTAAAGATCTGCAATTTCTTCAAAGATTTTAATGTAAATTGAAGTTTCTGCAAAGTTTTTAAAGATTTTTCAACTAGGGATGTTTTACAAAAGAAAACCTTAACACCGGGCATAGAAGAAGATCGTGATGATTAGGCAACTAACATACTTAGGAAGCGTCGGATGTCGCCTAATTCTATATATAAGGATCTTCGATTTTATCACGCCAGCTTCTAATCAGGTTGAGAGACTGATCAGCAAAGCTGGTTATGCTCTATCTGATTACCAAAATCGTTCATTACCCCTCAACTTAGAGATCCAAATATTTCTTTACCCTAACAAGCACATGTGGAGTAAAATGACTTCAGGAAATAATCTCAAATAACAATAATAGTTGATATTTTCTATTTTGAATATCTTTCAATTGATATATTGTATTTTGAATATTTTTAATCAGAAGTAGATTAATCGACGATTAATCGCGATTACTAATCTTCTGGCAGCAGCGATTACGATTAATCTATCGTCAAAATTTTTTTCATACGATTAATCGCGATTAAAATCTAACGATCCCTGTTCGTAACTATGTTTGCTAAAACTAATGATATACAACATACCTAAATTTAGGATTGCAAGCATTCTAGGATTTAATGTTAATATCATTGTTTTAAGTGCACTGTATTGAATTTATTTTCGAAATGTATTTTTCACCTATGTTCGCTAATTACTATTTAAATGTATATAGATCAAAATGTCTGGCATAGAATTCAAAATTAAAACTATTGAACGTTAGATGGCATTAAATCATTCAATTATTAGCTATCCTACCATCAATCCACTAATGGTTTTTTCAGCAAATTAAGTTTCCTAAATTCCTGAATTCACTTATATTACAACTACTATTCAAATATATAATATAATGTTTTGTTATACATTATATATAAGATGAGTCAAGAGACCTGTTACCTACTACGTTTGCTGGTATTTTTAGATATTTATGTTTACTGCATATTATATATATATAATATATTATCTTAGATTTTCAGATTGACGCAAAAAATACATAAATTTTGTGCAACTTTTGTGTTAAAAAGCCGCATAAAGATTGCAATGCTAATGGTTAAATGACTCAGTAGTGGTAGAAAAACAAGACATCACAGTCAGCAGGATAAATCAAATTTTCTGAAATAAGAAACATTCAGGAACATCATTCGAAAAATCATAGTCGTATCTGGATGCGCTGATAAACTTCATTGAACCATAATTAGAGATGATGAGAGCGCTCTCAAATACTTATTCGCTACAGGATGGAACATCTACACATTGAGAATTGAATGCCAGAGAATGTCTAAGTACTAACTTCAACGAGGAGGCCCAATTTATTGATCAGCAAGAAAACGAGATCTCGCCCCATTATTTCTTACGAAGATATCTAAAATTCATTAGAAATATTGAAACATAGGATAACCAAGGAATTTTAATCTCAAAAGAAATGCTCTTTAAGATTTTCCTGAATTTTGATAATCGCATTGAATCTAAAGTGCGACATTTTAAGTATAAATAAATGTTTGATTGCTAAGAACAATTCTTGTTAAAATTTTGTTCGTTTCCATTTAATGAATGCATTGGTTCCAAATTTATTAAGTTTTTGAAACCGGTCAGAAAATTTGGATCATATATATATATATATATATATATATATATAATACATACGAAAAGAAGATTCACTATTCCTTTTCTTATAATTGAGTAAATAAAGGCTTCTACAGGATGAAATTGTCAGAAAGTACTAAGAAATGCATAAATTCAAAACAAAATTTTTTAATTAAAGAAACAACAATTGTCAAGGAAAACATAGTTAATCTAGTCCTTCCTTTTTATTAAAAATGTCATGTAGAATATTTGATACGAAAAATATCAAAAAATCATTAAAATTTAAGGAGAGTAAGGGCTCACTAGTTCTTTGCAACAATAGCAATGATTCACATTCTTCACAATCAATTGAAAAAAAGTACAATCATCCTGTAGTTCTTGCAAAAAATAAGTTTGAAATGTATGCATGAATTTATTGATTGAAATTACTTAAAAATAATTATACACTCCTTGATTCAAAGTAAGATTATAGAAATATATAGCCTACAATGGGTATGATGTATAAAAAAGTAAGCACTATTGAATGTGAAAACTCGATTTTTTAATGTTATGTACCAGAATATGAAATCAGGAAAAAACTTTCAAATTAAATAAGCTTCGAAAGGTCTTAAAATTGTTGAATTCAATTTGAGAAATATTAAAGCAAATTAGTTGAAGTCTTAATGATAGGTACAGAAAGAACGCAAGCACTGATTGTTCTGAGACAACCGTTATAACTGGATGCCTTATAAAATGGGAGGTTCTTAATAATAGATGTGCAGCTGTTATTGAAAATGAACGACGCTGAGTGCGAGTGCTCACCAAAGAAAAATGCAATTCTTACCTCCACACTTCCACTTTGCTTGAATAATTACTACATTTCGACGCTATACGTAAGCAATGTAAGAACAAGCATAATGGAGGAATAAATTTTGCTTGAGTAGATGACCTTTACACATTTTTCTTAGAAAATTTTATTATATACAACATTACAAAAATTCTGGGGTCTTATATAATACATCTCAATCAAATATCATTGGAGACCAAATAAGTGATGTTCTACTTTAGATGTAATTGTGTAGTTAGTCAATATATTTAAGCATAAAAAATTAGTAGAATTTTAAAATGGACAAAATAGTTTTTAGTTTTGAAAGAATTAAATCTAACTTAGTGCTTCAGCATAAAATTCGATTCCAAACACACTCGCTGTCCTTTATTAAGCCAAGCAAATTTATAGTTCTGCTTCTTGATTTGTTTATGAAGATTTTTCTTACTCTTTCATTCAATATACATTTTTTAAAATCTTATTTAAAAATGCTTGTTAAATAATAGCAAGAGCGATTTAAAAAATTTGAGAGGAGAATCTATCATGTTAAAGACAAACTCATGTGCCTATCTGCGGCATTTGCGACCAGTGCAACAAAAACTTATCGTTTCTTCTTTTTCAATTTTTTTTATGAGTTTTGTAGTAAATTATACTCATTGAGATACATTAAAGATATCAAGAATAGAGAACAATGAACTTTGCTCAAATATGGCCAAAGTGAAATATTGTGGGATATAATATTAACTGATGAATTTTGCAAGATCTCTTGTATATTTGCAAATTGTTGCCATTTAGCATTTAGGTTGATCTAAAAATTCATAAGTTTTTGTTGGTTTTACCGGAATTTCCCGTCTTTCAGCAACGTAATTATGGACTGTAGGGTTACAGAAATACTCCAAAAGACGTAGAACGGTTAATTATTATCGGTCATTTGTATATTGAACTTACAATAATCAAAGTGTTATGTCCCTTTTAGTAACTTGCGGATACAGGTACCCATCCGTGTCTTAGGTAGCCGTGGGCGAGAATAATAATTATTGGGTACGGATGGGTACAGATAAGCATTTCACTCCAGAATCAATTTTTTTTAATGAATAATGTGGTGCATTGTTGTTCGTTTTTATTCGAATAGCTAAAAATATAAAATAAAAATATCTAATAATCCACATTTACAGCTTTTTTAAGAATAGCTCACGAAAATTTGACAAACAAACTTTGTATCAATAATTTTCAAATGTGAATAAATTTTCCTCTTCACGAATGCATGCAGGAAGTTAATTTATGGAGCTTGAAATTGTCAAAATTTAAATTATTTTCATTTGAAATTTCGCAAAAACTTAGAGCAGGTAAATGTTGTAGATACGGAAATACTAAAGGCAATACATGCAGAAACTTGCTACTGCATTTTAATAGGCTTTCTAAAATTGCATTGCTTAATATGAAGCTGAAAATGGGACTCGTAATTGTTCATTTGAACATATATTTTTTAAAATTTTTACAAAAATCAGACGTAGATATATTAAGGACACAACTACAAAATCAATCCAATTACAAATAAATCTAATTAAATCAAAAAAATTTCAAGTATTTGAGAAAATGTAACTGATAATATTTAGTACAGTTTTTAATGATAAAACTAAATTTTGACTACTAATTTTTTCATAATTAGCATAGGCAACAAAACTGAATCAAATAACGAATTGTTGGATTTCTAGGAAAAACATTTCTGAGATGTAATTGGTCTTTACGATGAATATAATATAATATATTTTCAAATCATCTAAAAACAATATTTGTTCTAGCCATACATGTAATATACACAAAAAGTACGAGATTTAAAACTATTCATAAAATTCTCATACATTTAACTCTTTATAATTAAAAAATTTGGAAGAATTGTACATTTGCAATTTAAGATCATTATAATTTCTTCGTACTTTCTGACAATTTCGTTCTGTAGACTCTTTTATTTACTAAGTTATAAATTAATCAATAGTGAATTTTCTTTAGTAGTATTTTATAAATATATATAGGCCCATAGATATATATATATATATCTATATATAGGTTTTGTATACTATTGAACATTTTTTAACCAAGCCTAGAGCGCCAGCAGAGTCCGATGTTCCATAGTATACAGCGTCAGTCAGATAATTTTTTGCAACTCTATTAAGACAATTACAATGCACACAAAAAAATTAGTTTTTTAAAATTTCAAAAAACTTTTTTATCAAAAAATACCATAGAATATAGCGTCAGGGTAAATAATAATGTGTCTACAGCGACAGGACAAATACTCACATGCGTAGGCAGCGCAAGTATATATATATACATATATATATGCATATATATATATATATATATATATATCAACTTGAAAACGTAAATACAATTGGAATTCTAATAGTGTACATACTTTTACCCTGTGTAAAATGAGAATCTACAATTCACATTAAAAGTAACAAAAATTTACTAATTAATTATGCAGAATAAGTCAGTGATTACACGTGTTAGCACACGTTAGTAAACTAATATCAAAGTTTGTTAGAATTTGGCAAATATTCATGCATTAACTATCACGGCCTTAACATCCTATAAGTTCGAATAAAATACTGTCAGAAGATGGCGAAGTATGAGATAGAAGAAATTTTGACGATGGCTAAGGTTGGATTTTGGAATTATAAAATGATAGCATTACTAGTACCAATAGATTTTATAGCCATTGCCTTTTACATGATTACACCATTTATGTTAGCTCCCATTAATTACAGTTGTAATGAATTAGAAAAAGGAAAAGTTAAATATTCAAATGATCATTGTTATTACTCTGTAAATGGCTCCGAATGGAAGACATGCTCGGAGTTCACATTTTCATCGACTTCAGAGTTTGACAATTCATATGTTTCAGAGTTCTCTCTTGTTTGCAACAATAAGCCACTAAAGTCCTTATATCTTGGCTGCATAAGTGCCGGTCTTGCGATTGCAAACCTTTTTGGAGCCTTTCTAATGGATCGATTTGGAAGAAAAACTTTCTTAGTTAGTAATACAATAATAATGTTCTGCTGTTATGCATATTATCGCTTTATACCAACAGTACGATTTCTCTGGCTTATAACATTATTTGATAGCTTTGCCAGTGTTGGGGTATTTACGGCAAGTAGTGTACTATTAACAGAATGTTTGCCTCAAAAATTAAGAGCTGCAGGTAATTGTTTGGCCGAAGGAATGAATGGGCTCGGAATCGTCGCCGCAGCTGTTATAATGTATTTTGCTCGCAATTGGCAATCTTATCAAACTTTCAGGTGTCTTGTACCTTCCATTATTTTAGTTTTTTCAACAATACTTTTCGTAGATGAATCCCCGAGATGGTTATATAAAAATGGTAAACACCAAGAATTTGGAAGCACTGTCAAGAGGATGTTTTTTCAAAACTTAGTAGAACTACCAGAAGATCTTAAAGACCAGCTGCATTCAACAACTGATAATGCTGAGTCATCAATCTCAAATCCCGAAAGTGGCAAGTTTTGGCTTCTATTTAGAACTTGGAGAACAGCTCGTAATTTTATTGTCATAGTGTTTCTGTGGTCATTTTGCATATCCGTGTACTTAGGTTTGATTATTGGGCCAGGACTATTTGATTTAGGCAGCTATTCCTATTATATTTTCAATGGAGTTGTGGAAGTTCCTGGCAGCGCAATTGCAGTTCTAGCATCGAATTTCTTGGGACGAAGGTGCGCAAGTTTTGTTTCAGTTTTAGTTTGCAGCTTCAGCTTGATAATGACGGTATTTCTTACAAATTATCCTATAATCAAATTGTTTTTTGCTACCTGCGGCAAAATGTTTGTAACCAGTGCATTCATTATCAATTATTTTTGGGTGGGAGAGTTAATGCCTACTTCTATGAGAGGAACTGGTCTAGGAATTACTTATGGAATTGGTGGATTAATTAGTATTGCAACTCCAGAAGTAATTGAGTTGCTCGAAATCATTTCAATTCACTTACCAATATATTTTCTCTCCGCATTTGGTCTGGTTGTTGCTGTTTCATCATTAGTTCTTCCTGAGACCTTGGAAACCATTATTCCAGATGACATAGAATGTTATGAAAAATTGGCTCTGAAGAACAATCTGGGAGAACAATATCAACACAAAAGCTTAATTGAAAACTTTTACAAAAATTACGGAATGAAATCTTGAACTTTTGATATATTTATTAGTTGGCTTTATTTGTTATTTCTAAATTTGCATGTTCTTTATAAACACAATTTTACGCAAGTCCTTACCTTAGGTAAAATCTATATATCTATACGCTATATATATATATATATATAATTTCGATTGCTCAATGTGTTTTACTTGTATTATTATAATAACAAATAATATATTTTAAACATTGCACCCAATTATCGCCAGTAGCTCTTGCACATGTTTTGCAAGTATTGACATTTTCTGCAACCTTTTTTCAATGTATTTCTAATGTATATAGATGTATACATTTTTTCTAGATCATAATAAAAATCTTTAATTCCTTAACCCAGGTAAAAACTTTGATTACTATCTGAAAAATAATAGTGGTATTTTGAAATTTACTTCCATATGAAATGCAGTATAGCAGATATAAAGTGCTTACTTACTGATGTGGTAAATATGGCTTTCGAAATAGTTTAGTGGCAGAAAATAGCAAACCAAAGGCCTACATTCTTATATTTTTACACATCGGATGGGAGATTANTATATATATATATATATAAGATTTAAATTCTTAAACAGAATACAAAAACGAATAAGAAAAAAAATAATCAAAATATTAGCACTGGCAAGTTCTGCAAAAGCATTTTACGTAATAAAAACAAAAATTATTAATGTCAAATGAAACTGTTAACTCCATTAAACATTCTCGAAGTTTCTTTTTAAATGTATTGTATTCATCAAAGAATTTTTTTTGCAAATAAATATGTTTGCAACCCGTGGAATACAAAAAAAAAGTTTCTATCAGAACTGAATTTATTTGTCTTCTTTTTAGAGAATAGAGGATGACACGAATGTCTTGTTTCATAAGGAAATTCAGCGGAAGGCATGTACATATCTGGATTGATATCAATTTTCTTATGCACAATTTTCCACAAAAGCAATAAATCGTTTTACGTTCTTTTAAAGCATATTGGCAGAGTATTAAGAGTCAATAAGTTTTTTTATAGCAGTGAGCACCTGTGATCAACTTAAGTACTATGTGTTTAAATTTTTCAAGTTTTTTACATATGTGTTAGGAAACCAACATAGTATGCAATAGAGTATAACAGATAGTATACAACTTTTGTAAAGATTGAATTTTATTTTCTGAGTAGAATTAAAAAGAATAGTTCGTCTGAAACATTGTAATATCTTGAATGACTTTGATAGCTTTATATCTAAGTGTTTATTCCATTTAAGATTATTGTCAATATGAAGTCCAAGATCACAATAATTGATATGCACAATAAATTTTTATTGTTCAAGAAGAGATTTTTATCAGTGCCCTTAAGTGTTATAATTTTAGTTTTGCATTTATGAAATTCAAGTGAATTTAAGCAAGTCCAAGATTGAAGAGAATTAATATCTTGTTGCAATAATTCAAAGTCAATTGAATTGTATAATTTTAAGTCATCAGCAAATATTAGGTATTCAGAGTGGCTAGTGATAGAATTGGAAATATCATTGACGAATATTAAAAACAATAATGGTCCTAATACACTTGCTTGTGGAACTCCAGAAGTTACTGGTTTTAGATTGTATAAATTGTATATTTTTAAGATCAATTACTGAAAAGGAATTAAAAACAGATGAAAAATATTCATTGAAAACATTGCTTTTTGAAAAGTTGCCAATTGCTAAATGACTTTGACATTCAATAATAGAAGGTAATTTACGTAATTCTCTAAAACAACTGGTAGTGTCAGAGTAACGTATGGAAGATTATAGAAGAAATGTATCTGCTTCAATGCTATTTTCCAGCTCTTTGTTAATCTTTCGAAGCCTAAATGCTGTATCTAAATTCCATTTCTTTTTGATGGTTCGAGTCAAAGTTCTCTGACAATTTATGAGATGCTGTGTATGGGAACAATAATAATATGGAATTCAAGCCATTTTTTCCTCTTAAGTGGCATGGTATTTTTAGCAGAATTGTTGAAAATGGAATGGCATCGTTCTGAAAAATCATGTGGTTGAATAACATTTGTAATAAAATCATATAATGCTATTAAAATAACTTTGAGTAGATAGAAAAATAATTAGAGCGGTGTTCTTAATATGATGGAATACTGAAAATAATAGGGACATGGTCAGAAATGGTAGTGTCTTAAAACTTTAAATACAATATCAGGATTATCACTAAATAATAGATCTAATGTGCTACCAGCGATATGTGTTGGTTCGAAAATGAATTGCACCATTTTTAGGCCTTCTAAACATGATATAAAGGGGTCATTATCGAAGTAAGATGTGATTTACCATGAATGGTGTGGCATATTAAGGTCTCCTATCATAATAATTTTGCTTGAAGATAGATTATGGAAATATCTAAATTTTTCAGTGTAGAATGTGATACTCTCATAAAGTCGCTGTTTCAATATGTGATCGTGGGAGCTAATGGGGGATTGTAAATTAAGATAAATAATGTAGTATTTCCATCAGAACTAGAAACAGTACAGGCAATAGAAAATTCAAATGATTTTTTGGTAAAATTTTCATATAATAAATCTGAACATTCAAATAGCCAATTAAAAGACCACCACGTTCATGTAAATTACTTTCTGAATGTGAAATGACTACAAAATTAGAGGCCGGAAATCATTCATTGGAAGAAATATCAGGATGAAGCCAGGTTTTACCTAGAAAAACAATTGAAATTTGATGTAAAGTAATTAGATTAACTAGTTCAGCATGTTTTAAAAAACTTAAAATCGATTAAACATTTAATGAAAAACCAGATATATCATTAGATAGTCAATTTGAGTGACCTTCATTGATAAAATAATTTCAGATTTGAGATTTTAAAATTTTTTTTATTTTGCAATCACATATCATTTCGTTTCGTTTTCTTAGAATAGGTTTTTCAACTTTTTTTTCTTCAAAATATATATATATATATATATATATATATATATATAGATAAAATCAAATTTAAGAAAACAACAAAGAAGAATACTTCCATTCATGATGAAGAAGTGTTTAATAAAATATTGCTAAAAATAGTGAAAGAAAAAGAATTATCAGTTGATTTGCAAAAACTTATTCGAAGTACTGGATGGTTTGCCAAAAATACATAAGAATCCTGATGATCCGCAATTTAGACTAATCCTATCTATTGAAGAAATATATACCTAAGAGATTTATATTAAATTAAACCTTTGATTTTTTAGAAAACCTAAAAGTTGTTTTCGAAACTAACAAAGACAATTCAAAAAACCATGGCAAGCTACGATGTAAAGTAATTATTCATAAACATTCCAGTGAAAAAAACAATTGATTATGTAACTAAATAATGTATACGAAATTTTAGAGAAAAATGGTCACTCACATAGAATTATTAAAAACTACATTGATAAAGCAATCATCTCAACTTGAAGTCAAAACCAAGATCATGAAGTACAAGATTCCATGAAGCATGTTTATTGGAAACTAAATTCATTGATTCTAACATTATGAAACTTAATTAAAATGCTTCGTCAATTAATAGAACACTTAAAAGATCAGTAATAAAACCAATATTAAATTCCTTAAAAACACATGATATGTTCCCGAACAAGGATGCCATCTAAAAAAGCATAGTTTCTTCCATTGTGTATAAATATGATTGTGAAAAAATTTGAATATTCTTATATCGGAGAACCTATTCGACATTTTATGCCAAGAATAAATGAACATTTTTCGGGACACCTAAGATCAGGAATCTATATGGATATACACCAAAAAAATAAAAGATTTTAATATAGTAATGAGAACACATAATACCAAAATCGGAGTAGCTATAATGATCAACCATGCTGGGTAGTCAAAAGTATTAATCATTCAAAAAAGCACTAATTCTTTGTTACATTTATTTTAGGGCATGCAATAAAAATATTTAAGCATTAGTGTAGTTGATTGTACATTTAATAATTGCCACAAAATTTGTATCTGAAGATGACTTAATAAATCGAAACCGGGTATATATATATATATATATATATATATATATACATCATAATTTACAAGAATTGCCTTATTCTCAATAATAAACTGCCCAGCATTATATTCAAAAAGCCTTTATAAATATTCCCAAGAAAATATTTTTTTGACCTTCAAGAGGTTTCTTTAAGTTTTGTCACTTTGCGAATTTTCATTGGTATCAAATTATGCTACAAATTAAGATAAGCTTATCAAAATATAATAAAAAATATTACAAATTAAAATATAATTTTCTCCATTTATTATCATTTTTGAAAATACAAAGTTATTTTGATATTCAAGCAGCATAGTTAATTACCCAAATACACCAGGTTATTGAAAAACAATCTTTGTAATTCAGGCCCAGAAATTGTAGTTTTTACCGATATATTTGTATTTAAGTTGATATATGTTAAGGCAAAGAAAGAAAGATTTTTTAAAATTTAAGTCAAACTTGATGCTATAGACATTAATACCTAATTCAAGGACCAAGAAATCTCTTATTTTTGACACGGCAATGCATAGAAAATGAGTAAAAAACAAAAAAGCGTAATTTAAAATATCAAACAAAATGATAACAATTTAAAAAAATTAAACGAATACAAAGCATATGTGTTTTTTGGCGAAAATATGCTTTCAGAGTAAAAAATGTAAATTTCGCAAAAAAAATTGAAATTTTTTTAATTTTAAGAATATTGCAGATTCATGCCAAATTTCAATATTTTATATCACCAATACAGTTTCTCAAGTGCCTTCCATTCACAATTCAAAGCAATCTTTCACCATAAGTTACCCAGCTAGACATAAATACTTTGTTTTCGCACCAAATATGAACAAATTAATTTTTGATTAAACTGTATTTTGTAAGAAAATACTATTACAGAGCAGAAGGACGATTGTATTTAAAGCACTGGTTACCACCACATCATATGAACTGTGTGCGTAGAAAATGTATCCAAAGATTCCATTATATTTTAAGAAATACTGATAATTCGCAGAATCGAGGAGAATGAATATTATGAGAATCCTCGTTGTTAGTTCAGTACAATTATGTAGTGTGGCTTTAATGAGGAATCCGTGATGGTGCCAATTATTTATGGTGAAAATATTCGTGAAAATTTGGAACATCATAAACCCTTTCTGATGAATAAAAATGACTTTCAAAAACAATTCTCAAATAAAACATTACAAGTGCACCAGGGGTGTATCCAGGGCTTTATATTGAATATTTCTTGTCCAAAATTGCCGTTAGCAAGAATATAAATAACTCTTTTATTTTAGAAATAGATTAAACATAATGACTTGGGCAATGCAACATCTAATCATTGTATACTACTATGGTGAATAGTAGTATTTTTTCATTTCATTACATTTTACAAGGAGAATAACTCTCGTGGGGAACAAATCATTAGAAATTAATTTACGTTTGTGTTTTGATTTCGTTTTTAATGCCCAGTTATATTTCGAAGTCCAACATACACCCTACATTTATTTGCAACAAGACAGGATGTGCGCAAGACTTTTTGAAGGCTTGACATCTCAGTCATGATCCCAAAAAATCTACGAGAATATTGAAATAATAGACCCAAAAAATACATTTCAAAACATTATTTATTACTTTTTTAAATTGTTTACCAAGAATTGTTTGGCTTAGCCAATGAAAATTAAATTTGAAAACCTGACGTGGAGGAATCTTGATGATTTTGCTCACAATCAAATTTCATGAAGAACACGCTGAATTCATTTGTAATTTCTAAAATATTTCATATTTGATTTTAGCGTACACAAAAAATAATTCATGAACGTACAAACGATCACTAAATATTATCACAAGAAATACATTTTAGTTGCAAATATTTGCAGTCAATTAAACGTATGTGTAGCCATTTATTATAAGGTTTCAAAACACCGAAAAAAATTAGGCAAGAATTTATTAGAGAATCATACAAAAAATAATTGTTTTTCAAAACCTGATTTTTGAATTTTTGTAATAAATCAGTTTTTAAAAATTTTTAATGACCCTAGAAAATAATTTTAACCTCGTATAACTTAAAAAAATATCTCGCTATGCGCAATCTGAAAGCACCAAGTGATAGAAGAAAGTCTCCACTTTGATTTTCGCGCATAATCTGTTACTTCTCTGAGTTCGAAAATTAATAATTACATAAAATTTAGGTATGGAGAAAATTTCAATCTTTTGAAAAATTCGAAATTACAAAGAATAATAGTTAATCTTTTCAACTATTTTAGCCACAGCAATACGCTTTAATAGAACTTTTCAACATTGCATTAAACCATGTTCCCCAATAGGGATGAGTTTCAGGGACTACCAAAGTAAAAAATTAAGTGTTGCTTTGACGCAAGGTGATCCAGAAAATTCTTCTTTTCAAGTTATTGTACTCCATATTATGTTCTACTTTCACATTGGGGAAGTTTATCAAACATATAAGAAAGTAAATCTATTTAAGCATGTATTGATATATATATATATATATATATATATAATAGAGAATATAAATTATCATCTAAGGATTGTTAGGTTGACAACATCAAAACCATATTTTATTCACAACATATTTATTAGCATTATGAACACAAGGAAGCATAGAATAAGCACTGCATCTAAATACTGGCCAAAAATGATCATTATTTACTGCAAATTTGTCTACAGGAGTAAACGTCTTGAAGGTTCTATGAGTACGTTCTTTCAAATAATAGACATATATAGCATTTTTATGATGATCATGCCCAACAACGATATGTTCACTAAGAAACACAGCAGTGAAGCAAATACAATATCTTTTCATTACATGCCCATAAGTAAAAGAACAAAGACTCATTTCTTCAGTGTCAAGCATGACAATTTCTTCTAAATTGGGACTTATTGTCATGAATTCGAGTTTATATACACAACATTTATAAATTGATCTTGTTAAAGAATCATTAAGAAGATTGTATTTGTACATTGAACCATTCTTAAAGTAAAAAAACACAAACGCTTTACAAGGGCTAGCACAAACCAGTTTTAGGTTTGAAGGTTCAGTAAAAAATACTGGATGTGGCATACACTGCATAGAACACGTTATGCAAGCGTTTGTTCGTTTAACGTTGTGTTTTTCACAATAAAGAGAATTATCATTGCTCAAAGAGTACAACAAGTGGGCTTCAGATCGTGTATCTTTTTCATAAATAATTGACAATCCAAGAAAAAATATTCTTGAACACTATTCACAAAATCGAACTTCATTTAAATCTGATTCACAAGCACACTTGTTGCAAAGACTTAGAACAGATTTTTTTGTTTGACGTCAAGACTGTTGAAAAACTAGAGGAATGCATTGAGGCCACCATTTTCCATCCATTTACCAACACTTATGTTAGGCGAACATGTCAGACACTCTATACTGTTAATAATTTCTTGAATACATTTTTACAAAATGAATGCTTACAACCGGTAATTTGGGGATCATCCAACATTCCATCACAGAGTGGACACATAAATCGTGCCGAGATATCTGCCATACTGTGCTTGTGAGTTAATATATATATATATATATATATATATATATATATATATATATATACACACACACATCAGCTACTAACGTAATGGCATAGATTCAACAGTGACTGCGCGTGCAAGCATAACGTTTGCTTGAATGTTAACCAAAATTCACAATTGAGTTATCAAATAGAATTAGATCGCATAAATACAACTTTAGTTTTTGGAACTACTGCCTTGATACACAATGGCTAAGTATGACATAGAAGAAATTTTAACGATGTCTAATGTTGGATTTTGGAATTACAAAATGATAGCATTACTCGTATCAACAAGTTTTGTATCTATTGCCTTTTATACATTCGCACCATTTATGTTAGCACCAATTAAGTTCAGTTGTAATGAATTAGAAAAAGGGATTGTTAAATATTCAAAAGATCATTGTAATTACTCTGTAAATGGCTCCGAATGGAAGACATGCTCGGAGTTCACATTTTCACCGACTTCAGAGTTTGACAATTCATATGTTTCAGAGTTCTCTCTTGTTTGCAACAATAAACCACAATTGTCTTTATATCTTGGGTGTGTAAATACTGGTCTTGCGATTGCAAATCTGTTTGGAGCCTTTCTAATGGATCGATATGGAAGAAAAACTTTCTTAGTTGGTAACACAATAATGCTGTTCCTCTGTTATGCATATTATCGCTTTACACCAACAATACGATTTCTTTGGCTAGTAATATTGCTTGATAGCTTTGCAAGTGTTGCTGTGTTTACGACAAGTAGTGTAATGTATACCGAGTGTTTGCCTCAAAAGCTAAGAGCTGCAAGTAACTGTTTGGCTGAAGCAATGAATGGACTTGGAATCGTAGCCTCTGCTGTTATGATGTATTTTGCTCGGAATTGGCAAACTTATCAAACTTTACGATGTTTTGTACCTTCAATTATATTAATTTTTTTAACTATTTTTTTCTTAGATGAATCACCAAGATGGTTATATAAGAATGGTAAACACCAAAAATTTGAAAAAACTGTCAAGAAAATATATTTTCAAAATTGTATAGAACTACCTAAAGATCTTAAAGAACAGTTGCATTCTTCAACTAATAATGCAAGCTCATCAACATCAAATCCCGAAAGTGGTAAGTTTTGGCTTCTATTTAGAACTTGGAGAACAGCTCGTAATTTTATTGTGATAATCCTCGTGTGGTCATTTTGCATTTCCGTGTACCTAGGTTTGATTATTGGACCAGGGCTATTCAATCTAGGTAGCTATTCGTATTTTATCTTCAATGGCTTTGTAGAACTTCCAGCCAGTGCTATTGCTGTCTTTGCATCAAGCTATTTAGGACGAAAGTGTGCAACTTTTCTTTCGATTGTAGTTTGTAGCCTCAGTTTGATAATAACGGTATTCTTTACAAATTATCAGATTATCAAATTGTTTTTTGCTACCTGTTGCAAAATGTTTGTCGCTAGTGCAGTTATTATTAACTTTGTTTGGGTGGGAGAGTTAATGCCTACATCTATGAGAGGAACTGGTTTAAGCATTACTTATGGAATTGGTGCTTTGATTAGTATTGCCACTCCTGAAATAATTGGGGCACTCGAAACCATTTCATATCAATTACCGGCATGCTTTCTCTCTGCTCTGGATTGCTTGTTGCGGCTTCACTATTACTTCTTCCTGAAACAATTGGAACTACTATTCCAGATAACATTGAAAATTATGAAAATTTGACTCTAAGAGATGAGTGTGGAGAGCAACATAAAAGCTTAATTGGAAACATGTTTAAAAATTACGGAATAAAGTCTTAAACTGAAAATGTTTTTAATTAAAGTTGTTGTGTGTTAACCAAATTTTAACTATTATATATATATATAATATATATATATAATAGGAATATTAGTCAACCTGAAACTATTATTCACCCACCAACGCGGAGTATGGATTGAACACATCATGCAAAATTGACTGCATTAACTTTAGAAATGCATCGATTTGATTAATTTTTTTAAGCATATCCTATTTCATTGCATTATATGATAAACAAATAACGTGTTAAAATTTGAATTTTTATCTCTTTTACTAAAAACTAAATCACTTTTTTGGGCCACCTTTTATATATTTTTCTATATCAAGATTTAATTTTAAATTAAAAAATGTTCAAAAATATCTTGAGTAAGTTTCAGAACAAATGCATCCTACGACTTTAGCAAAAAATTATTTTCATAAATATGAAAGCTTATTTATTACTACTTTTCTAAATTTAAAAAGCATTTTCATTCTATTCTTACAAATGGCTTTTAGAAACAACATTTTAGAATTATAAAAGAGTTCTAGCTCTTTTAAGAAATGAGGAAAAATTACAACATATTCTCCCGGAAACTTATAGACAGCAAGGGCCCTCTCAAGCTCAATAAAATTTTCATTAAAAAATTAAGAACTTTGTAAGACATTAGGAATAGAATAAATTCGTAAATAATACCCAATCTTCATAAAAAAATATCCAATTAGATTGCGGAATCACAAAAATAATAACTACAAACCTTGTGCACAATAAAATTCAAATATTTCGTTAATGCAGTTTTTAAATCACCGTAGTATGATAACCATATTATTTTATTTGCAGTCAAAATACAGCATATAAAGGTTGCAAAGGAAACGTTGTGTTTTTGAATAGTGCTGATAATAGATGCGCAAATAACGTTAACTCTTTTATTTTTAACTCTTATGTGACTACGCGCTTGTTTACGACTTCAATTTGGTATTATTAAGAAAAGTCATGCATCATTTTGTAACTTAAGTAGAACCTATGCCAACAACTCTATGAATCATAACATAGAATAAAGCGTTACACTAATGTCATTCAATTACATTGCTGAAAAGCCTAGCTTTTTGCAATAATTGAAATACACGAAAATACAAAAATATTGACGAATAGCACTGTATATTACATTATATGCATACATGTATGTATATATCTACAATAAGCATATTCCAAAATATTAATTTTTGAAATTAATGGTTCGAATGTAATTATGGGGGGACCCTATACAAAAAAGATTATATGGAAAAAATTAGACATTTATATCTGTAAAAAATACCTTCACTATACAATTGTCCACTTACAGAATTGAATTGTGCATATATGGGTGTTGTTTTAGCAAGACATTGATGAAGTTGTTTGCAACATCTAGTCTATCATCATAAATCCTCGTATTGCGTAATTGCACATAAAAAATAATTGAAAAACCTTGAGAATTTGTACTGGTTCATTTTGCAGGTGTTCGGTTAATAATGTACAGCAAGCTATTTTGAAAAAACGAGTAAAGTTTTTACAATAAAAACACAGTAGTGTTTTTTTGGCAATAACCCAAATCTTGTTTGTCTTGAATATTTAAAGTTCATACGGTGTGAGATGCCAATATTGCTTGATTAATTTGAACAAAATATATATTAGATAAACCATTTTCTAATAAGTATCAACACTTAATTATGCAAAATGATACAACTAGCAACGGATCAGGTACAAATATGTGGTGACGTCATCACCAAACATTAATAACGGATGTGCACTAGAAATCCGCACCATATGCTAAAACCAAAAACATGTAATAGAATACGTAAGTTACTCGTTGCTTTCAATCCGGAAGATGTATCTTTGTAATTAGCAAAAATATATTCAATAATATCCTGATGATTCAATCATTTCCCCTGTCGGGATCAGCAAGCAATTTGTCATTATTCAAAGCTGGATCTTGATGATATTGAAGCCAATGACTGTAATCCAATGAATATACCTCAATAAAGACTAATTAAGCACTCCTTGGGGGTCTTCTGAAGTACAAGGTTTATCAAATGGGTGAAAAAGTAGAAACATTAGCCAACTCAATGACTAAATAATTACTTTAAAAAAATTTGGTTTTTGACAATATGTGTTCAATGATTGAGGCAGTGTTGACCATTCAAATGAAATTTAAACTGTTCTTCAATTTAACTATGAAATTTCAATTAAACCTAGTTTAAGCTAATTTGAATAAACAAATTGAATTCAAACTACGGCTTAAGCAAAAAGTAAGTAGATTTAAATGAATTAATATATCTTTTACGCAGGTTCCAAAACAATAAGTTTATTTCAGATAGTATCATTCAAATACTGTTTCTACTAAATAAGCTTGTAGTCTTTAGGCAATGACCTATAGCAGTTAGTTGGGGAAGGCAAAATTTTGAGCAAATATCTTGCAACTATTCTGAGATGCGAAAGTTAAGGACTTTCAGCAAATAATTCAAAAGCGCTTTCTTCTTTAATCTAGCAATTCTTCTAATTGAGGTCAGTTTTCTATATTTTTCTTGATATATCCTTAAAACCTGAACATCTATGAGATTAGTTTGATTTTCTACCTAAGGAGTAGTTTTTTGCAAACATGACGTAACAATAACAATTGATTTATTGAGATTTACATAACCTACAATAATAAGTTTTTACTATTTTTCAATTTTTTTCATCACAAATATCAATCCATTAAAGGCAGTCATTTTAGTGTCAATATGCTATTTATTTCTTGCTTACTACGGTTTAAGCGAAATAACTTAATTGACTGCTGAATTTAAAAAAAAAACAGCTAATATAAACTACGTGTAAGGTTTTAAACGACTTCATTAAAATGGTCAACACAGGATGAAGGATGTCAATGAACTTGGAGTTCCAAGTTTATTATATTAATACAGTAATTTACAAATTTGAAATAATTTTTTCATGTAAATTTTGTTTGAATCCATCTTTTGCTGTCATGATTTTAATTTTTTTGCTTATTGTACAGATTTCTAGAGAAAATTAGTTATAATTGAAAGATGTCATTATCATTTGCATATATAAAATTCATAACTTGAAAAATAAGAATGGCATGATTTTTATGGAAAAGACTCATTTTCACTGGGGTATTGGGATTGATTTCTTCCAGCATGTAAGGAATGTGCTAGAATTTCATTTTGCAAAGTTGGAGAATGGTAATTTTTAAGAGCATCCATTCAGAGTTTTCAATATTTGCATAATTTTATTCCTATGAAACAGCAAATGGATATATTTACACCCTCAATATATATATATATATATATATATATATATAAA
>CABFPE010000486.1:289857-308656 GCA_900660155.1 Hofstenia miamia
TATATATATATATATATATATATATCCTGTAAAATTGAGTAACTTTATGCAAATTCTTGAATTTTTTGAAGGCTGCACAATGACACACCACAGATCATCCAAGACAAGTGATGCAGCTCAACGAAAAACATAGTCAGGAATATGAACAATGGCAACCAAACCAAATTTCCAAGTTGGCAGGAATAGAATTAGTTGTAGAAGGTGTGACAGCGTTAGAATTAGGAGCAGATCTCATCCGCTATCCAGCAACCACCTTTGCACCACGTGTTTTTCTCTTGTTATCTTTTTCGACAAATCTGCCACAAAACTGGCAAAATTGAAGCTGCAAATGTCCTGAGAATGTGTCTTAGAGGTCCCTCTTGTTCTTTGGATGAATCCCGGAAGCATGAAACCCAGAATCCAAGTTTTTCTGGCATCCACACTTTTTGTACTAATATTGATGCATTTTTAGCTGCAAAAAATATAGCAAAGTATGAAAATAGCTATTGCTAAAAGTTACCCCATTTTACGGTATATTCAAATACATAATTTTGCCAGAATGCTATAATTTATGATGTTTTAGTGTCAGGCAGTGTACATATATTAAATGTTATCAATAAAATATTGAAATGAATTTAAGCTTATCAATGCTTTATTAAACATAGCGGCATCCTATGTTTAATGTACTGCAGTGTTCTCATTTCTAAAATAACAAATGTCATTACTTTTCAAGTTCCGATTCACTTTTAATCAAACTAAAAGTTACTTACAATATGTAAAACTAATTCCTCATTAACATTTTTTATAATCTCTATAGGAATATAACGGTAATTTCCAGATGAATGGCACAATTTATCTTTGCCATATCTATTGAAAATTACAGACATAATAAAATTTTATATTTATATACTCACTATTTCATAGAGAATATTCACTGTTACATAGGGCGGGTATGCATCTTTTATACATGATACTGTAAAAATATATAGGAGCGTAAAAATATTCAAACTTAAAACCTATGGTAATAGTGCATTAATGTAATTAGTATTTATACTATCAGTATACCTGAAAGTAAAACTGTACAAATGTATATATATATATATATATATATATATACATAATACTGTTACTGTGAACTCCATTATGGACAGTTTTAAAGAATGTTATTTTTTTGTAAAACCCAGTGACTATTTCTATTTAATTGTTTAGTACAATTTGCTTAAACTAATTGAATTTCCATCTTAAGTTTATTAACGTCAATCAAGTAAATATAAGTCAATTCATTAATTGAAATTAAAACAAAATGAAATCATAGGCTACTTAGCACATAGAAGCAATGAAAATATCTGTGTATGATTTGATTAAGTTAACTCCAGATAGAATATGTAAATCGATTATGTAGGTAATGTGTATTTTTCGTAGCCAACAATTACAAAATTGTAGGCAATTTATTCCATATCCTGTTATGGAGGTTAGCATCTTGTCCTCATTGTTGGTTTCAATTGGTAAATGTGTAGACAGAATAAATATTTCGAGGAAAGTATTTTGTAGAATTTCCCACTTGATTATAAAATTAAAATGATTTGAGTCATTAATTTGTCGTTTTTTTGAATAGAAAAGAAAAGATTACTTGGTGTTTGTCCTAGGCTGAAAGAGGTGTAATAGCATCTCTTAGAAATCTCTTAGCATATTTTATATTTAATACGAAACGACTAAATTTTTGTACTATGTTGGCAAACTTGTTTTTAAGATTTGGTAGAAATTCCAAGCAGATGTATTGATTATGCCATGGTACATATATACGGTTTGAGAGTATATTTTGTTGCCCATAATAGAAATGTAGAAGAAAGTTGAAACTGCAGAATTGTAATACACAAAAGAAACAGATGTAGTAAATTTAAAGAAAAGTTTAACAAGCTTATTAACTGTATAGGAATAAAGTTGTCAGTGTTACGATATGAGAGTCGAGGGAGGCTCTTTTGTATCAAAATATACCCTGCTTTTGAGAGTACTCGTTCATCCGGAAATACCCTTAGCGGACACAATCTATGAATCTATGTTAATAAAAAAATCTACTAAAAAAGCTATTATTTACTAATTATCTATGCAAGTTTTGTAAAGAAATATATTTTAAAAAAAATTGGTAAGATATAACTAAAGAATTAATCAAATGTTGATAATATTTTTAATAATAAAATGATATAAATGATATAAAAATAAACATGAAAATAATAATTTCAATTTTAATTCCTTTCTGCTTGATGCAAACCACAAAAAACTAAATCTGGGCATTGTATTGTACAGCAAAGATTTTCAGTAGTAAGAAACAATAGATGTCTCGTTATATTTGTTTTGAAATTTGAAAAAAATAAATCTGGTTTATATTGACAAAAGATACATACTTTTCGTAGATAAATATCCATTAGGCCACGACGATAGCGGTTGAACTTCCTTTACTTTCTGAACTTTGAATTTATGCTTTTTAAATATCCACGACATGTCAATATCAAAATCCACGCAATACAACTGTAAACAGGAAGCCTTCCGCATGGGGGTGCTGTCAAATAAACTTCGGGTTGTGGTTTTGCATGCCAACTCATAAAGACCACTTAGTGCAATCAAGGAATAGCCTGTGTCGAATGGATAATTGCCTATTCTAATAAAAATTACTCAGCCATTGCATCTATATTAATTTCATCAAACAATAGGCCTCTTCCATTATATTTCTTCGGCTTTCCTCCAGTCGACACCTTCTCGCGCGTTCCGTCGAAATTCAGATTAAGAATTGTCACAAACGCACTTTCTCTATTGTTATTAATTTATCGACAACCCCTTTTCTTTAAATTATATTTTGCGAACTTTAATATTTACAAAAAACGCTCTTAATAATTTACATCTGCATTGAATTAACTAAGGAACAAAAAATTAAAAAATTAAACTCACGCCCCGTGCATTACACATTTATTCCATAATTGAAATAGTTATACCAATGTACATCAAGCTGTTTCTTACTTATATCTACTAACATCTGTAGTTAATCCCCTACAAAAATATTTCACAAGCAATCTAATATATATATATATAAATATATATATAGTTTTATAAGCATATATATATATATATATATATATATATATATATTCTTAGAGGGTTCACAATTCAAATAATTTCTTTCCATGCAGTTAATATTGATATTCAAAATATTTCAGAAAACATATTAGAAAATTCGACTCATTTGAAGATGCAAATACAAAATCTTTGAACCATTTCAAAAAGTCTTATTTTAAAGTTATACTTAGATAGTATACTTACAGGAATATAAATATGAAAAACTTTTGCAATTGTGATGTTTTTGCACTTAACCAGCGATATGTAATTTAACAACTTTTTAATTTATGCATTCTTCATTTCTAATTGTGATTCTATTTCTATGCAAAATTTAGCAATAATATGTCCGATTAAAATGCTTGAGTGACTGCTGATCAAATCATTTCTATCAAAAAATATTGAAATAATATTATTACTTGCAATTGAAAATATGTTGCTTTTTAATAGCATTCTTGAAATGTTTTCACTGAATGTAAGCATGTTATTGCTTAGTAGATAAGAATCGTATAACTTTTTGTATTTCTAAAAAATCAGTCTTTTGACATTTAAATGATTTTAGCGAATTATTACATATGCATAAAATAATAATATTTTGGATTTTTAAAACAATGCTCACAAAAATAATGGATATAGTGCTAATTGCTAATGCGAGTAACTTTAATTTAAATGGGTAGGCCTAAGCATTGAATCATAACATTGAAGAAATTGAAGATAATATTTTAATTTCAGACAAGGTGATCCTCATCATGATTTGCAAGTTTTACAACTATTTGCAATTACTTTGCTAGTTTTGTATTTTTTTGAAATTTTGATCGATACCTAATAAACAATAAAACGTTTTGAAAGAGTCTTATATTGATATAAACCGTTATAAGACGTTTTAACATACACATTATAAGTTTTCTAAACATATTAATAATACAATTCTAATTAATTGCTGAATGCCATCTAGTGTCAATCAATAGTATTGTAAAGCATTTACTAAACGTTTGTTAAACGATTTTAAACCATTTCTAAATGTCTTCTAAGCCGTTTCTAAATTTTTAAAATGCACATTCTGAACATTTTCTACGCTTTTTCTAAGCGTTTTTTCAATCATTTCTTAAATGTTTTAAATATTTTAACTAATGTTTAAAAATGTNCCTAATTCTAGTACATTTATTACTGAAAAACAACTTCATTTCTCAATTAATATCGACCACTTGTGTATGAAGAAATATTTTGACGTATATTAAAACTACGTAATGACGTCAGAAAAATTTGTTTTGTTGCATGAAGACTTCCATATCTTGGAAAAATATAGATTTTTCCTCGAAAATTTGATTTTTAAATCAAGTTTTATCTCAGAATATGCTATCCGGTAAAATCCGGATAAGTCAATTAAATATAGTGAATAAATATATAATTTGAGTGCATTGTTTACATACAATATGTTATCGCCAAAGCAGACCAAACCAATGGACCGAATTTTTAAATTCGGCTTGGCTCGGTTTTGTTTGTCAAACAGAACTTTTTTATGAGGNNNNTTTTTTATAATTTTTTTTCAAGGATATCTTGAAAATAAAAAGAAACATCTTGTCTTCAACGGGGAATACAATACAACAATCGCCAGTTTTGCTTTAAGGTTTTAACCTTAGGCATTGGTTGGGAAACCTGTTAACCCAACCTGCGGTTGTGTTATCCTGCGGGTTACTCTTAGATGTGTTGGACCGGGTCGCGCGTCATTTTATAATTGTTAGGGTGGAAGAAAATATCATTTTTGTTTGAAAAATAATTTTTGGAATTTCTACTCTCATAAATTACGTTCTACCGATTTGTTTACGTGTATTAAAGAAAAATTATCTCGATAATTTGATAAATCAATGCTTGCTAGTATATTCATTTTATCAAAATTTTTGTACCTTGCAGCGGTTTTAACTAAAAGCAAGACTACATTGTTTTCAAAGTATAAATTGTTTTAGACGCCTAAAATATTTTTTGTCAAACATTTACTGCTTGCTAACCCTAATTCTAATACATTTATTATTGAAAAACAACTTCATTTCTCAATTAATATCGACCACTTGTGGATGAAGAAATATTTTGACGTATATTAAAACTACGTAATGACGTCAGAAAAATTTGTTTTGTTGCATGAAGACTTCCATATCTTGGAAAAATATAGATTTTTCCTCGAAAATTTGATTTTTAAATCAAGTTTTATCTCAGAATATGCTATCCGGTAAAATCCGGATAAGTCAGTTAAATATATTGAATAAATATATAATTTGAGTGCATTGTTTACATACAATATGTTATCGCCAAAGCAGACCAAACCAATGGACCGAATTTTTAAATTCGGCTTGGCTCGGTTTTGTTTGTCAAACAGAACTTTTTTATGAGGTGCGTTTTAACTCGCTTAGGTCTTTAAAAATGTTGCACTTTTCAGGATTTTTTTCCATAGTTTTCCCTTTCATTTAATAAACACTTAAAAATAAGACTATAAAGAACACAAAGATCGTATATTGAATGCTACAATACAAATATTTTGTGGATCAGATTAATAGCGTCCAATTATAGCGACAAAGAAATTGTCCGTGAAAATGGATAAGCAGGCAATAAACTAACTGCTTAGACAAGACTTGTTTTAGTCTCGTTGTATGTCAAATGCAGTGATCAAGCTCAGCTCGTTGACAAGTCTTCAGGAGACAGAAAATTCTTAAAACTCAATATTAACCCATAAATAGCTTGATTGAAAATCTATGTCAAGTCTTTGCTCAAAGCCCTAAAAATGGCAAAAAGTTGTTCATTGTACCGAGTTACCTTCGCAACTATAAAGCGATCATGCAGTCTCGTAAGAAGACCCTAGACTAAAGACGGAAATTTTTCTGGTAAAAAGATTGAAGCATTATGAACGTAAACAAACAAATTGTTTTTGCACATTTGTGTAATTAATAGTATATAGTTTTTGGTCAATTTGCAGCTCATACAACAACCAACGCAACATTACAATAAAAAGCTGTTATGTTACACAACATGCACAACACAAGAAAATGAAGTAATAAATTATCTAGCACTGACAATTTGGGTAATCTTGTTTGTAATGATGTTTAGTTGTTATTTAATAAAACTGGAATACCGTAAAGATTTCAAAAATAGATCGGGAAATTCTTAAGATCAATTACAAATGTTTAAGAACCAACAAGTGATTCTCCCAGGCTTTTCCAGTTTGGGGTGACGACTTGTGGGGTCCAATTTGGATACGCATGGGCGTCCTAGAGTGGGGTGGGATGTTGATAAAATCTCGCTCCATGGGTTTCATTGAGATTTCTGAGGCTAGTACTCTAATTACCCTGCATTATAAGAGTTTATTATTGTTTTTCCTAATTCAAGGGCAAAGACGGTGTATCTATTCTATATTAGTGGCCATACCCTAGCCAACAACATTCACTTCAATTGTCAGAACGTAATTGCTATCATTACTTCATCTGTATCAAGCTGCATTACAATTTTCAAAAATTGCTTTGCCAAATTCTGATTCTCAAATGAAATATCAGATTGTGTCTGAACAGATTTTGAAGGGCAAGTTAAAACATAAAGTGCTATCAACCTCGCAATTCGCAATTACTTAAAATATTACACAAGAATTATACTATTTCCCTTCATTACTTATATATATATATATATATATATATATATATATATATATAATCTGGAACATTTTATTAGGACCACCTCATTTTTTTGACGGGCGAAGGCAAGGCACTTTCCTTTCATTTTGCATGTCAGCCGTGACACTTTTCAAGGCCTCACAGCATGGCAACCCATCTCACAGAATCTTCGTCACACAGTGCGTGATGTGACATTAACTCCATGTTCCTGCCATTTGGCGTTCAGTTGGGAAGACTTGATGAGTGGTTCCTTACGTATAGTGCGCACCAAGAATCGATAATCTTGTGGGGTTGACTTTCTCTTAATTCCACATTTTCCTTGTCTATTAACAGTGAAGGCGATTGAAGTAGCCATATTGTTCTTCACTCTAATAACAGAAGTCTTTCAAACATTGCAGCGAGTCGCAATTACACGTTGAGGCAAATTTTCATGCAACAACACTTTGATTTGAGCCACCTGTACTTGAGTTAGGTCCTTTTGCTTGCCCATAGTAATGAATGATGATAAATAATAATAATTGATAAGGGCAGAAAATAAATGCTGTTGCCAGATGTGCAGTGGTGCAAAGTGCAGCATGCAAAGCAACGTGAAAGGCAGGTTGTGGCATTAAATTTGTGGATTTTAAAGATTTTACATTATCTGATTGACAATGGTCCTAATAATATGTCCAGACAAATTTTTACATTTAGGTGTCTGGCTTGGTAGTGTTTGACAGCTTATATTGTAGTGTAATGTAGGTTTATATGTTAACTTCCTGGACTGGAAGAGGCATGAAATAATAGGGTAGGGTTATTGAACTATCATAATAAAATGTCCCAGACTATACATAAAAATTGGCGAAAAGCGGTAAGCAAATATGGCTAGTATTGATGTACTTACATATAATTTGTGCATAGAGGCTCAGTGGGACCCAAGGGTGCCCCATTGACAAGCCGGGATTCTCGTTTCTCTCTTACCTTTAATTTTTACTGCAATATTTAACCTCTTAGATCTCTTCAATCAAATGACGATTATTTTCTAATAAGGCAAACATAACCATTCATTGGTGAGACCTAACTTCTTGTATCCTTCTCAAATCAAGTGCTTATTAACATCCGTTACTTTTTGGTCAATCGATCAAAACAACTCGACCCGACAATTTGATACCAGAACCGACCCGAAACACGAAATCGGGTCAGGTTTAATCGTGTAATTGATTTCACTCCAGAGGCGTATTTAGGGGGAGGGGAGGGCTTGCACCTGGCCCCTCCTTTGGCACAGACCAATTTCAACTCTTTCTCATACGATCCGATCGATATGTTGATGAACAGTCTTTTTGTTTAACATAAAGTGCAAAAAAGTAGTATTTCATGTTATTCTTATTACCTCCGTCTGTCGTTTTGGTTTATTTACCATATATGCACGGGTGAGCACGGCATTATGCTATATACGAGGGTGAAAAACTACCTAGACCTATATGTCTCGGATAAGAATTGCCCTCCCCTTTAGAAATTCTCGATACGCGCCTGTGCAACTCTATAGCATGCTCTCATAAACAATACCAAATAATAAGTCCTGAAATATTATAATAGAAATGAACAAACTTTTATTATTCCCGATAGCGTATGATTTTTTCAATATATTATGGTTTTTACATTTTTAAGTGTTTTTTCTATGCATTTCAAGCAACATTAAGTTATTCATCGAAACCAATTTAGATCGGATTTTATTTGTAGTTGAATTTAATATTTATGCACAATAACAGTAATGTCAATGTGTGTAAAGATATGGGGATTTGCCGAATGTAGAACCAAACTTGGTCCTGTGTGGCTCGGCTTATTTAAATTATTGCCAATTCTGCATATTTGTGTTACTTGTTCAAAATATTTTTGCAGATGTGTGATTTGTTAAACCAACGTTGAGTTTCTTAGAAACTTCTAATAAAATCTACATACACACTGAATTTGAAAATCCTAAGTTGAGTTTGAGAAGAATACCGATATATGATACCCATATAAAATTTCAAAATGTAATTCATATTCTTAAACGCATTGTTAATAAATGATATTGCATTCAATGCATTTGGGTTTACTTTCAATATTTTGTCCCAATCCTCGTCCAGGCCCATCTCCCTTGCTAAGTGCGAGGATCGAGAAAAAGTATAGTTGATTTTTTGTGCAGGATTTTACTGGTCCTTGCCCACTTTCTGATTCATATTTAACTAAATTGTGTTTTGTATTGTAGAATCAAAACACTGCTTAGGATTTACCGCAATAGCTTTTACTATCTCTTTTCGTAGAGTACAACCGGGATTTCCTACTGAGTAGTCAATTCCAACTATCTCTTACTGCTCAATTAATTAAACTGTATTATGTAATAACTATTACGACATTAGATGGTAATAATCAAATTCTCTTTAGGAGCAGAAGTTATCATCAGGGTAGGAACCCGAAGTAGTGCCATGCAATCAGGAATGAAGTGGTTACCAGCAGCGATCTCCAATGCTATGCCATGGTTCTTGACTCAGAAAGAAACTAGCTCAGTGAACACGGTTGTAGTGGAAGTGCTCCTAGTGGTACTCGCCTCATGTGATTTTGTACAATAATCGCTCTTGTTATTATGAGTAATAAATGGTTCACAACCGTGCCGCTCTCGCCTCTTATGGATCTTACATGTAGATAACCCTAAATATAAATAGATACATGGTCCATGTTACATGTGAGCAATTATTGTGGTGATAAAACGACTGTCGCTTAAGTACATTTCTGAAGCTATAATATGTCGTTTTTTAGGAGCTTAATTAACCTTAATAAGAACATGCATATATATTTCGACTTACAAAGTCATCGTCAGTTTTACAAATTATTCCCTCTAAATGTACTAGATTTTACAATAATAATTATAATTTTTTAAATTTAAAAAAATGGCAAGTTTAATTTATAAATATAGTCTTCTTTTGTGTTTAAACTTGGTTGCAAGGATTTTATAAAAATACTCTCAATAATTTTTAAATTACTTGATCTTGATGTCTGATGTAATATGTTTGTTTCAAAATTTAGTCCGCACTTAATTAATTACTAACAAATGTAATAACATGCTCGTAGGCATTTCTTATGTTCAATAAATTTGTTATGTTTATTACCGACAATAAATTTGAATCTAAAATACAAGGGGTTAACCTCTGGTTAGCTATTCAGCTATTTAGAATGCAGAGGTTTATTATAGAGTGAATCGATTGATAAGTAAGCTAAATGAAGCAAAACTCCTATACCTAACATTCTAAAGACACTTTCACTAGACAGGGCGGTAAAGCTGATGTTGAGTGTAGAATCGAAGAATGCCTCTCAGCCGGCCGATAGGTGCAATTGTGAGAGTGCCTACATAGCTACTCGTGTTCCTGAACGTTTAGATTGCCATTGTAACAATAATAAAACCTGATACGAAGCAAAGTTAAATCCAAACAATTTATTTCATCAACTAATTATAAATTCCACCCAGTATTTATTGTAGAAATGTACAATGCTAACATGTACCTGTTTTTCATTTACTATTATTTCCATAGTTGAATTTCTTCTGATAAATCTTAAGCAAAGTGTTAAATTTGGCTATCCAGTAGCTATGCAACTTCGGTTGGAACTTTTTGCCAAATCTTTTGCCAAAGGTATTTATAACTTAGTTTATAAAAAGTGTTCTAATTGATATAAAACAAGTTAATCAAAAATTAATCAAAACAAAAGTTTTTAATATTGTCTTTTTCTCGTTGTTTAAAGCTAATAATGTCACACTATTGCTATAAGTGATTAAACACTAGATAGGTACTTAATAATTTTAGTTCTGACAACAAAGTTAGTATTTCACGCTTGTCAGTTGCCTTGGCACATAATCATGGATTGTAGCACCTACATTGTAGACTACATGCAACACATCCAAAATAGAATTTTATGATGCGGAAAATTAAATAAACCAAGCTTCATGCAACCATGGTAGTGCAAAGTATTTAAATTAAAATACGTGTTCATGATTGTGCTGCATACATAAAATATACATTCACTGCAACACGGCAATTTAAAAAAACTTTGTAGGCATGTACACAAATATAGAGAAGAACCAGGCTAAAACAGTTGAATGTAAAACGAAGCAATCGATTTTTTATTATACATTTGACAAAGCAAACAGCTTCTGCAAATTTTTGCATACGAACTATAAAAATAAATTCACTACAAATGTAATTGAGCAGTTCATACATAAAAACAAATAAAATTGCATCTTTATTGAATTTATAAATGTTTAATTAACAAATCTTTGGGAGTATTTTTCAAGTTAATCACTTAATCACAAATTTCACGCTATAAATTGCATTTGTTCTTTAGTTTTCTTTAATTCAGCAAGTTTATTAAAGGACTAACGCATAAAAGCCTCCTTAACAAAACCTCAATTTTGCATGTATAGTTTCTTCTTCTTCATGATCAGTCTCGTAGACTTGTTGTCATTGAAGTGGGTAGGCGATTTTATAAAACCTATTCGCGGGCTAGTTAGTTATTAGAATATATTTCCGGTATTTAATTCCCGGATCTGTATTTCTATTGCTTACTTTACTTCCATTTCGATTGATTATATTCCTTAGAGTTATTTACAGATTTTCTTCAATCCAGCCATTTACTGACTGTATGTTATTACTCACAGCTGCCATGTAGACATAGATATATGCATCAATGGATATGACATAGGTCTATCCTAAAATAATTTATTACATTATTTGATACAATGTATTCTTTACTTATTTCAACGAAATTCACTAACTTGCGAGCTCATGTGCTTAAGCAGAGCACACGACTTCATTAATAAAAACAAATGCAATATTGATTGCATTGCAACAGATTTATATTTTGATAAATATTTATCCTAAATTTTTGCATGCTTACAAATCCAGTATGCTCAATATTAATAATATTTCAACCATATTTCGTAAGTCAATTCTTAAATTATAGATCTGCTTGAAAGTGTTGCACATTACAGTTAATATGAAATTGTTCTACATATGATAGGGCCTAGTTATACAAAGTGTCAAGAAAAATATTATATATATTGCGACCAAAAACAATTATTGGGCTCATTCTGTATGATGACAATAAAAAGTACCAATTCTGTACACAATTTTTTACAAATCCCACTCTGTACGATAATTGGTGGGAAAAATATTATAACTCCCACTTTACATCAATTTTTTTCAAAACTAACAAAAACCACTGAAAAACCAAACTTAAAAAACATATTACACACAAAAAAACAAAAGTATTTATGGCTTTAAGTATTTAGCTGCAAAACGAAGCTTGTTGCAAATTCTTGATAGTGTCTCTTCTGAAAAAACTTTTTAAATAGTTTAAGAAGCGCCCTCCCATTATTATTACAGTTGCAATTTTTACTAAAACTATTCAAGGCATTTATAAATTCGAATCTTTGTTTTTCTAATGGGTTTGAAATCCTTCCTTTTGAATCAAATCAATTGATTTGATAACAACATGTTGATATCAATTCAAATCAATATCAACGGGAACCTTGCCATCTGCAGCATCCGATTGACAGCAGAAGCTTTTGAGCTTCCTATGTTGCCTGTCTCTACATGCTCTAAAAGGTTGGGATGGCAGGTCTTAATGTGCCAACCCTTAGTCCTATACGACTTGTAACAGCCCTCTGCTATACACTTCCAGCAATCAGCATCCGCTTCCCTATTGAAGATCTCCGTATGGTTATCCCTGACATGAAGATTGAGAGCTTTCTGCTCTAAAAACATACGCTCACACTCCATGCAACATAAGTGTCTCATACTGGCATGAGTAAGCTTTAGCACTGTTGTGAAGACCGCCTCAGAAAATCCCCTTTTGATCAAATCCGTGTCACCCTTGATCTGACCTGCAATTTTGTGAATCACTTCACTTCCTTTCTTATCCCTAAAGCATGATGTAGTCAACGTTGAAAATATCTGAGACTTCCCTAGATCAAGGTCCATTAACCACCGTACATCAAGTACCAACTGCTTTCCCCAGCACTGACTTCTGCTTGCACTAACGATGTGGCCATTACATTCAGGAACTAGCAGTGCTGATCATCGAGCCTAAGTACTTAAACTCTGACACGAACTCAATGTTCTTTTCAGAGACCTGAACTCTATCAGAAGTTCTTTCTGATACCATTCATAACCACATGTACTTGGTCTTTGGTACAAAGATATTAATGCCTAAATGCGCTAGAACTGCAACTAGTCCACCTAGACAGCTCTGTATTTGTTCCTCGGACCTGCCGAAAAGACAGAGATCATCCCCATATGCAATATCCTTAAATTTCACTTCCCCTTTTCCAAAGAAAAAGTTAAAAACAATTTCTTTGGGGGTTCCATTGAGTCCCTCACAGATCAGATAGTGGAAAAGGAGGTTAAATAAGCAGAGACTGAGCACACATCCTTGTCGAACTCCACGCTCAAGCCCAAAGTTGCGCCTGGATGCTCGCCTCGAATTTGTGCAATCAGTGAATCATGCAAAGAATTAACAATTTGATTATCCGTATTGGCACACCATTTGCTGCTAGACACTGCCAAATTACTTGCCTTGGAACGGAATTAAAGGCCTTCTGGAGGTCAATGAAACACGCAAGAAGGTTTTCCTTCCGTAATCTAGCAGCCTCCTGAGCTTGTGTAACTGAAAGTAGCATTTTTTCACCTCAAAATGTTCAGCAAGATTTTTATTTGATGGCAGTGAAAATTCCACCAAATATAAGAGTTTGTAGGCCTCCCTGTTTGAAACTTGAGGGAGAATGTAAACTTAACTAATTAGATTTCAAACGAAATCTGCCAAGCAAGTTTTATCTTTCAGAATTACGTCTAAAAATTTTATATTTGATCAGGTGTCTTTCAAAACTAATGCTAAACAAAAAATGAGGTAATATTGCATTATTTAAAGGTATTTGAAGTTCAAAAAAGGAACCAACATATTGTTCAACAAAATTACAAAAAATACACTATACATAAATGAAAAATTGATAATATTTGCTGTTATATATTAAAATTTCTTACCGGAATTATTTTTAATAATGATCTACCCTTATTAAGATCTAGATTTTTTTGAAATGCAGAAATCTATCCGTACGGAATAAATCAAGAAAATTATTACAAAAGGATCCCACTTATTTTCAAAGAAATTAGGAGGGTCTAAGTTGCTGAAATGCCCTAACGCTATGAGCCTGTTTAAAATGTGGAGCATCACTTCTAAGGCAAACAATAGTTAATTAATGAAGGAACATTTAATCTTACTAGTATTTTTAAGAGGATAGGCTAATAATTCAAATTGATAGATCTTCAGTTGTTTGAACCATCGTAATTGAGTATATAAAGATAACAACCTCCCAAAAGTAATGTTATCAGATGATATGATAAATGATGATAAAGGATGCTGCAATTTAGATAATTTACTATGTGCAAAATAGGAAAAAAGTAGGTTCATTTTATGATCTGAGAAATATGGTCTTCAATTTTTTAAGTGTAAAATTCGCATTAGTGAGAAAATCAAATATTAAATTATGTATGACGTTTGTAATCACATATAAAATCATCTATCATCAATTCCTGCCAGAGAGTTCTTGTAGGAAACTTCATTATTAGATTATTATGAAAAATTGATCTCTTAAAGAGCTTGCATTTGAAAAATTGAATGTGTTTATTTCAAGAAGTTTTACATCAAAGCATATTAATCCATAAAATTATCTACGATGATTTATTGTTGACTATGTCCTGTTCAAATCGTGCTATTTCACATTGTTGTAAAGCATGCAAAGGAAACAACACTTATTTGAACAAATCAGTTTATTTTTCCTCCGCTTAGTGGTGTACAATTAAAATGATTCAAATTTGTTGAGATGTATATCCTGCAAATGAATGGAAAAATCAGTCTGGACAAAGCTTGATTAAATCATTAACCTAAAGACACACTTTCACTAGACAAGGCAGAGCGGTAAAGCTGATGTTGGTGTAGAATCGAAGAATGCCTCTCAGTCGGCCGATAGGTGCAATGGTGAGAGTGCCTAAATAACTACTCGTGTAAACTGAGAAATCTTGGATTCGTCACTAAACATTACTTGATGCCACATCTCAGGGGTGTAGTGTTGTAAATTCTAAGAAAAAATTGGGAATTCCAGGAATTTTACGAACTTTCCACAAAAATAGCATAAAACATGCTTTAGACAGGTTACTGTTCCCAAACTTTTGGCCAGTACTGTATATGATAATAAGTTTACATTGAATTAAAAGGAAAAATCATTAACCTTAGCATTTGATTATGGTTAAGTTTCTCCATAATCAAATTTTGCTTAAAAACCAAACAATTTCGATTTATTTTTTGCAAGGAATCATCTTCGTTAGGAGTGCTGTTATATAATACGTAAACTTTTCCTCTGGTAGGAGAGGATATGGTACATTTATCATTAGTGCTTGCATATATTACAATACATTTATAAGGTATGGTTGTGTACTACCGTTGGGGTCTCTGTTGATAACTCCCTACACTAAATTTCTTTCCGCAGATTATTCAAGAATCAGAATCACGTTGTGACCACTGTATGCTTCAGCTATTTGAACATATGCTGCTCTTCCGCCACAACATTGATTTACTGTTATACACAGATGCTTCAACATCTTTCATAGTCCTTCTAATTGTCTTTGTTAAATTTTGATTTTTATAGAAGTCTTTTCTTTACAGATATAAAAGTCTTACATAAATTTAACAGATAATTGCATAAGCTTTTGTTGTTGCAACCTCTGTGGTGGGCTACGGCTCTGCACACAAGTGGTCTGTGAGACACACACCAATTATTTGGGGGTGGCACATGCGCCTCAACCCCAGTTACATAGCTAAAGAAATACCCTGCTGTGCTAAGTTTGTTTGGAACTTTTATTTGGCTAAGATAAATAAACATAAATATGACATTTTTAATGAATTTTCTTCAACCTCAATAGGTGTTATGTTAAAAAAATAGCTTCTTTGCGAATGTTTTATGTACAATATCAGAAAATTTTGATATTAATTTTCTCATAGGTGTTTGAAGAGGTAAAAATTCACAAAATATTTGCCATATAAATTTGATAGATTTGGAGTTTAGAATACCTATCAGTGTTCATCATATATTGGGAAATCTGTGATTTCTCAGTCAGTAATTCAAATGCATATAAATTAAAATATTAAAAGTCCCAATCTCAGTTGAAAAAATCCCAATAGTACTATTGAGCTACTTTGAAGCGTTGCTGTCTTCATTTAACAGAAACACAAAAACTAGAAAACAAAAACCAAAAAATTTGCAAAAATGTGTATCAAAAAAACAACGTTCCTTTAAATAATGTCATTAACTACATTGCCATAAATTTAGCCAGATTGGAAAGAACTTTTGATCATATCCGCCTTCTCTTTGGAGATAGGGACATGCCAAGTTAATTAAATTAACAATGGAGTCTCAGAATCCATATTTTTACACAACTGGTGTACGGTTCCCAAATAATAAAGCATTTCTATTGTAGCTGTTTTTTCCATCTGAGATTTCAAATTCATTTCTGCAATTTACTCGGAATCTGGGGGCAAATATGTCAGCCATACATTATTATTTTAAGTAGTGTTATGTTGTAGTTTGTCATGCATTAGAAATTGAAAGTTACGGGATCTTGCACACCAACAGAATATCAACTAAACACGGTTAGATACTTGGCACGAATACAAGAATATTGTAGATATCTATACAATTTCTAAAAATGTATTAAGCCTTTCTACATACCCTATTAGAGATCATTTATATTTTAACAGCTATTTGAAAGTAACATCTTCATGAGAGTGGACTTTGTTATTGAAACACTTTATGTTTACTCTCATTTTTCTGTAATATGCAAAGCAAAACCCCACCTTTTTCAGCATAAAAATCCTGCTTCTTTGCAATCGGAAAAAAGCCCCATTTCAGTCAGGGTTGACTACATTACCTACGCACTCATAAGGAGCACATACAGGGGCATCTGCAGGATTTTCTGACGTGGGAAATCTTAGTAATAACCAAAAGCGAGACGAAGCCCCACTAAAATTATTGAAAATATTAAGAAAATAGACCCTAAAAATGAATTTCATGATCATAGATTTGAAATTTTTTACCGAAAAATTTTTGATTTAGCCATTAAAAGTTAAATTTGAAAACCTGACGGAGATATTCTACCATGTCCTCTAATTGCTTACGCCACTGGGCACGTTTATATGTAATAAGTAGAGCTGCGAACTTAAAGATGAATTAAAAATTAATCGTCAATATAATTTAACAATTAAATCTCTAATAATCTTATTCACTAATAATTCACTAAAAACACTAATTAATCTTTATAACTATCAAAATCTTTCAACTATATGTAGACAGTTGAGTGTCTTCATGCTTTAACATTAGTTAAGTTAAATGGGATAATCCATTCTTCTAAAGATTTCTAAGCATTTGGAATGGGTCTCAAATAACTTTTTTGGAAACTGACCAATGGTTTTCCTCCAATGAATTGCCACTTCAGACGAGTTGGCTTGTAATCCTACAGAAGAGTATTCTTCTGGAAAAGTCTTTGTATTCGTATTTAGCCAGTTTACTACTTCAGATGGGACATCTCCCAGACCTAATGTCTTATAAAGTTTCTCAGTGCTTGGGATAGGATTCACTGCAAAATCCTCAAACTTCACAATTGTGTAGCGAGAAGAATTGAGATTATTTCCTAAACATAGCTAACTAATTTAATGCATATGCTTTCCAAAAATACAAAAAATAATCAATTTTCGTTTGGATTATTATGTTGGAACGAAAAAATCATCTTTTTTTTTGACAAAGTTTATAAGAAAGTTAACCAAATATTTTCACGGACTTTTAAAACCAACCCAACTCGTTGTCATCAAAGCTCCTGACCTGCAGTTTGCAAATATGATGCATTGCCAAATCAAATAATATCATAAATAGAAATTATCATAAACAAACAATGCACTCTTCAATGATATATTCTGAACCATGTCTCTTATCACACTTGATCAAAATTTAAAACTGGCAAGGCAAATGAGGAATTTTTGTCTGACGAATAAAATTATTGAAAAATATAGATATTTTCTGATGAATTTGTACTAACTAGCGTTTTAGGGCCAACCAATTTTCCAATATTATAGCTAGCCGTGCTTAAAAAAAATTTGGTCGTCGTAGAAAGTTAACCTATATACTTTCGTGTAGCCGGCAGTTGGCCGTAATCATTTAGCTTCAAATGCTAACAAAAATCAATATTGAACATCCATTGTTTGACAATAGCTAATTAAATGGTAAAATTATAAAGAAAAAACACCTCTCAAAATTTCAACACAACTGGATGTGGTTAAATCTAAACTTAATTTCAAATTATATTACAGCACCACCCTACAACTGGGTTCGCTATCAGAAGCAGAACTATACATCTATTTCCGAGAAATTATTCTAAAAGTATGCCGTAAAGTTGGCTATAGATGTCAAACATTAGCCGTGAGAGTCACTCTCTTTAACTCCCTGGCTGTAGCTGCTTTGCTAGCCGCGACTAGGGCAATTGCCACCAAACTCGAATAAAACATATTCTCTTCTTGAATTATTTATTGTAAATTGCTCCACACACGTAATTTAAAAAAAATATTCAACAAGATCACTATTGCAGGCTTAAAACAAATTAATGTGCTTCCAGTTTTTACAACTTCCTTCAATCTTTAGTTTTAGCATCACATTGCGTCCACCCAAAGAACATTTTATTCATAAATCAAAAATGTACTTAGTAAATTAAAAATGATATTAAAATACAGTACTGGACAAAAGTTTGGGAACACTTTCCAAATTTAGAAGTTTTTGTATTTTACACTAAAAACGCAATGTAGAAACAATATAATAACACAATGTACAAGCAATATGATAACACCCTATAGAAAGTAAATAGTAAATTCAGAAAAACTCAATAATATTTTGTATATCCTCCATTATTTGCCAAACATCCAGCCAGGGGCGTACCCAGGATTTTCTGACGGGGGGGGAA
>CABFPE010000486.1:354957-418252 GCA_900660155.1 Hofstenia miamia
TAGGGCATTAGCTACACTTAATGCCTCAAGTAACAACTGTTAATTTAGATCAAGAGTGATAGATGGTGCACAGGGTATCAACCCAACCTGAAGCAATGCATTAGAGGATACTTGGTCTTTGCAAATTAATCCAGCTTTACTTGGACAACATCAAAGAAATACCACTTGTTGACTCAGTGTGTGGAATTTTGTCTCAGAAAACATGCTTGTGTATTGTGTAATAATTTATTGCATTGATTGTTCTTGTTATTGTTGCAGGTAAAATATAAGAAGCAGTAACACAACCATGGTGCTTTAGCTTATTATTTTTCCCTACATGTAATAACCCTAAAGATATAAAAGTACATGTTAGCCCTCATTAGCTCAGTGCTTACTCAAGACATGACAGAACTTGACTTACTTTCTATTGTGTTAAAGTGTTGTATCTATTTGCAACCTGAAGTGTTACTAGTTGTTCATTAAATACTACCTGTAGCCATTACCAAAATATATTGGCTTATCTAAATAAATTCTATTTGAACAACTTCCTAGCCTACATTTATACTTACTACATCTATGGTCATTATATCAGTTGATAATAGGTCATCAATTTAGATCTAAAACAATATTAAGATAATTCCTAGGGTTTGGTCATCCGACCATTTGTTGACAGTTAGTTATTTGATACATGTAGAAAAGAAATGCTAGTCAGCTAATTGAGAGAAAACTCCTACACCTAACATAAGTGCACTTTCATGATCTGGCACAGGGACCCTAGAATTGTTCCCTGTGATGTATCCAGACCACTACTAAACACTGCTCAATTAGCTCAACATTGTATTAAATAATCAAACCATTAATGAGATGAAAAATAAGAATTTGAAGTAAAATTCTTTATCAAATTCTTACTATAAGTTTCAATGTATTTATAGTATTTCAAAAGAAATACCTGTTGATTCAAATTTAAACTTCTGCCAATATGGCAGCAATAAAATAACATAAGCGTCATTTTGTCAAAAGGATTTTTATTGACAGATAAAAATATCTCCTTTTTGACACATATTTTATTCTTGGTTGCATTTTACAAATTAATCTGAAATCATAGCAACTAATCTCATTATAATATTTTTTAATCAACTCCTTTTTGATCTTACTCTCTTCTGGGATGTTTGCAGCTTATTTCTGATTATTTTGGATGATGCTACAAAAGCAGTAATGTAACTATGGTGCCTTAGCTTATTATCTTTCCCTACATGTAATAACCCTAAAGATATAAAAGTACATGTTAGCCCTTTATACATGTGAACTATCAATGCAGTCAGCAATAAATCAATTTTGTAAATTAGTCCAATATCAGATAATTTACTACTAGGCAACCAAGAAAAATGAGATCAAATAATTATTGCCTTTATCATAAGGGGTAACTTAACAATAATAATAATAATGATAATTTTTGAGTAACAAATGATTGCAAAGCTATAACAAATAAAACTCCCTATTCTTACACCTAACCTATAAGCACATCAAGTAAATGATTACTACTAGCTGCACTGCGTTTTGAAGGGCTGTTGTGTGTAGGCCATTCCTCTAACTGCAGTTGGGGACCACTGTCAGGATTACTCTAGTGCTTCTACAGTTTAGCTTTCCATTTAATTTAATAAAATAACCTGACAAAAATAAAGAAGTAAATCCAATGAATTTCATTCATCATCAAATAAATCAATTGCACTCTTTTTATACTTAGTAATAATAAACAATCAAACACTTGGCAAGTACCTGTCTAATTGATGTTGTTGTCAATTTACTAATTTTTCCTCTTTTTTCTTCATCTGCTGTTTTACGCATGTCAGCATTAATTAGCATTTGCATTTCAGTCTTTTTCTATTTGCCAAAAGTACTGCCAAGCAAATTAATATAGAAATACTGCTTTTTATAATTTTACAAATAATATAATTAATAATAATCATGTGTTTACAATTAATCATTATTTTACTTGAGTCTTAGTTCTTTCCACTCCTTCTCTCATCTTGACCACACATGATTTTGTTAGATTATGTTACACTCCCCCTCCAGCATAGCTAATTAAGGATGACCACTCTTTCACCATGAATCATTTCCACTGCTCTCTTTATAATGTTGCTTGCCTCTTGCATCTCCCAATCTGTATTTTTGTATTTTTCATCTTTAGTTAATTTCAACACAACATCTTTCTTGGTAGTTACCATCTTCTTGTGTCTTAGGAATGATGGATTCTTTAGTTGATTTGATATATTGTGCACATACTACATAATTCATTTAATTTTTTGTTAAACTCCTCATAGTATTTTTCATAGAGTTTTAATCCTTTAATCGCTATCATCAGTGTCATAATTGCATCCACTCTACTTGTGTGCACTAGATCAGGGTGTATCATTGTTCTTGGGTAGAAGAATTCATATGTGGATCTCAATGATTTTGATACTGAGGCTTCATTATAGAACACGCTTATGTTGTTGTATACTTCTTCTCTTGTTATCTTATCTGGGTTGTTTTTTCCAAGTCTTATCTTTGTTATTATCTCCAGGTGTCTCATTAGGTCATAATATCTATATTGTGTACTCCACAATTCACCCCACACTATGTCATTAATTCCTGAGAATAGAATTACAGTTTGGGTTGGGCGTTTTTCTATTTCCATCCATGCCTTCTGTATCTGTTGATGTATAGCTTCTCCATCTCAGTAAAGATCATATGGAGTTATTACCCCTTCTATGTATACTTGTTCTTTGTTTTTATTTTTTAGCAACATTTCTTTAGATTTCTTGTATCTGTCATCATTCACTTTTTTCTCTGCTTCCTTGAGTGTATTCATGTACGTGTTTTCTTCATGCCACACTGCTTTTGCTGTTTTTTTGTCTTTTAGTCTCCATGTTGGGAGTAGCATTGGTACCAATATAGTCAGTGGCAGTGTGCATTTTAGCAATGTCATCATCATTTTATTTTCAATATTTTCATATTATCCATTCTTACTTGTTTTTATGTTTTCCCAAAACGTATTTGTTAGCCCATACTTCATTAGACTTTGTGCTGTTTCTGGTTTCATTATGAATTTGGATGTTATACACTCTATGTCAACTGCCAATTGATTTTGTGGTTCTAAAATTTGACGGATTTCATGTCTGATGAATGCCTCTGTGCATAATATCTTTATGAGCAATTTTGTCTCTCTTTCATATACCTCTCCAAATATGTATTGCACTATATTATCACATTTTTCTTTTTTGACTGTGATTTTGATCAGCAAATGTTCGTCATCCGTATCTACCCATGATATTTTGCTTGGTTTTCTTTCTCCCCATTTCTCCATGTTAACTTTATCAATCTCTCTTTGGGTATTCAGGGTTAGTGCGATTGTGTTTGACTGTAGGAGTGTTTCCTCTAGTTGCATTTCTTCTTGGGATTTACTGACCATTTCTATGATCTCTATCAGCTTGTTTTTACTATCTTTCCTCATTATTTCAGATCTCTTTTTTATTTTTATGTAAGCACACTGCAGGTAGTCTTTGAGGTATTTTCTCATTTCCATCATGATTGTTTTATTCATGTTGTTTTGTTCTACATGTCTGCATTTTCTGATGAGGTTTCTTGTTGTCAACCATGGCTGTTGCTTTAGAGCCTTTAATTTCGTGTTTGACATTGCTCCCCACATGTACTTTCTAGTTTCATCATTGAGTATATCAATCTCTGCTGGGCATATGCCTGTTTTGTTGGAGAGGTCTACTATGCTTGGTCTTCTCAGACCTTTCAGCTGGTGCTATCACGTTTATCTGTAAATTGATATTGCTGATCCTTTGTCTTTGATAATAAAGAGATTTTCCAGTTTTTCTTATAGTGTACATATGAATTCTTCATTTGCTTTTTGCTTCATAACTAAAATCACTTTTTCTTTATAATCTTTTGCCAGTTTTAGCATCTCCTCTATGTTTGTTTCCAAATTTCTAGAATTTATTTCAGATTGTTTGATAAAGTGGATTATCATTAAATGATTTCTAACTAAATTCACTTGTTCACATTTTGTCTATTAACTTATCCTTGTTTTTGATTACTTTTTGCACCTCTTTCATTGTGAACCCTTCATCAAATGTAATGTGTACAGTACTCTTAAAATATGGCCAATTGAGATTTTCTTTCATTTCTTCTTCATATGATATAATCGTATTGCATACTGGTCTGTTGTGCTTATCTATCACTATTGGAATCACCAAACTTTCTTTTTCTTTTGTCAAGGCATATTGTTGTATAAGCCTTTTTGTTTCAGGTGATAAGTTATCATATGAATTGTATCTAATTCTTCTGTTCACATTAAAGTACGGATGTATTTTGTCTTTTCCTATTCTCATCATCCTGCTTTCACATTATTCTGATCTGGATGACGTAGTTGTTGTCAACATTTGTTTATGTGAGAATGGTTGAGCTTTGCATAGTATTTGACAATGAGCTTGTTGATGGTTGTTCAGAGATGTCCATTTCAGAGTCTTCAATTATATCCTGTATATCTGGTACCTGCTACTTTAGTTGCAGATGAGGACTGATTGGTGTAGCTTGGTACTCTTTGCCCTTTAATTGACATGTAGATTTGCTGGATGAGGGGGAGTATTACATTTCTAATCCGATTTTTCCACCAACCTTGTGCTTTTTAATTGATGCTTGGTATCATGATGTTTGCACTCTGTTATCTGCCTGCCCTTTAATTGACATTTGGTTGAGGGTGATGTTTGTGATTTTGTCTCCATCATCATACCCTTTAAGTGGTAATTGGATTGCAGAAATCTCCTTCTTATTTGTCATTGTAGCATCATCCAAATCAAATCATAAATAACCTGCAAGCCTTGCAAGAAGAGATTAAGATTGAATAGAAGTTGATTAAAAATATAGTAATTAAATCAATTAGTGTTATTTCATATTTATTTGTAATATGCAACTAAGAAACAACATGTGTCAAAAAAGAGATATTTGTGTCTGTTGATAAAAATACTTTTGACTAAATGATGCTTTCATTATTTTCAGCCGCCATCTTGGCAGAAAGTTCAAATTTGAATCGACAGGTCCCGTTCTTTCCTACCTTCGAACTGAAATATGTGGGATTGTATTTTATCTTGTTCGTCCTTATTCAGCTGCAATAACCTCAACTTGTCTTTTAGTTGAGGTTTTCTTCTTGCCTCAGATCTTGAGCTAATCAAGTGGTGTTTAGTAGTTCCAACAAGTCATGTTGTACATGTGCTGACTGTTCATTTCTGTTTGTTTTGAGTCAAGTAAGTGTACATTTGAGTTGTGATAGGTGTACGGCTTTTCTCTCGATTAGCTGACTAGCATTTCATTCTTATCTTGCAGAAGCTGATTTTGTTCCAGAAATCTGCTGTTCGATTCCATTAACTGTTTCGTAAGTGAATAATCTCATTTTGGAACACTTCGCTCTGTTCAATTAATCTGGTATCCATATCAATTTGGATATTCCTGATGGTTTCTGCACTTGCTAATTCGATGTCTTCTATCCTTTTTGTTAGCAGACCAATTTCTTCTAGTAGTAATTTCTCCGTCTCATTATTCTATCTTAGAATTTCCATGATTTCTGGATGTCCTGGTTTGGAAGAGGATTCGTGTCTTGTTGACTCTGGGGTTTGGGTTTCTTCCGAATTCCTCGGACAGGATGACGATCGTGTCACCATAGGGGTAGTGGTTTTCGGTATCGCCTTCTTTGCGCTTCCTCTCTTACTTTTATTGTTTGTCATTGTTCCTTGATGTCGTAGTGGCATTCCGGTTTGGTTACGATTCAAGGGTCCAGTTTGCACCTGTTGCGATTGAAGTTTTCTGCCTTTGCTGACTTTGTATTTCCGTTCGCTGCTCTGTTGCTTCCTTTTCACTTTTCCTTTGAGTTTCAGAGTCTTTAAAAGAGTATCACTGCATTGTTTCCTCTCCGTTGACGTTGTTCTTAGTTGTCACGGTCGCCATGTAACATCCTCCACCTGGCCTATTTGCGCCGTGTATTATTACTGATAATTAGCACTCGGTAAATTGCGGGTGAGGAGTTACCAAGTTGTTGAACCGTCAGACTTTTCTCTCTTATTAACTAGTTATGTTAATTAAATAATCTAGCATTGACTATCACTGTTTAGGTGACAGAGCCGTATGACGTTTCCTCTTCAGTTCTTCTCTAGGCTACTGCCTGAAGCCGATCTCCACAAGACAGTTCCTCTCCTTCATGAATGATGATTGAATCCATGGCACCACCTCAGCTCAACTGGAACTAATTATGTGTACCTTACTTTAGCTCAGTGCGTGCACTCAAGTAAAGTTGTAACTGACTTAAACTCAATTTTGTAAAGTGTTTGTTGTTTTGATTAAGTAAAGCAACCAGGCACTGACACTAACTGCATTTACATAATATTAAAATAGCCATTACCATAAGACTATCGGCTTAATAATTTAATTAATAAGATTGCAGTTTCCTACACTTACATTTATTAATATTACATGTAAGGTCATTTATCAGGTCGATTATAGTCGAATCTCCTATGATTAAGAACATATATATATATATTCCTAAGTGTCGACTATCCAGTCGTTTCAAGCATTGATTATTTCATACATGTATTGATTGATAGTCAGACTAGGCAAGAATCAAAAACTCCTAACTGTAACATAAGTGCGGTTTCATGACTGGCACAAGGACCCTTCGAATCGATCCCGTGATGGAATCCAGCCACTACTCGACACAACTTGCCTAGCTGCACATTTTATTAAATAATCAAACCAGATAAGAGTAGAATGAAAATAAAATAAACTCCGAAGAATTTATTGTTCATCAAATTTCTGGTTAGTTCAAAGCTATTTTTAAAAGTTTTCCAAAAGTACCTGCCGATTTTGAATTTTAAATGATTTGTATGCCAATATGGCTGTTTCTTGGTAAGCATAATTTCGCTCAATTTAATTTGTCAAATGTTACTTGATCAGCTAACAAGTTTTTCTTAATTTGAACAATATTGAGGCTTAGTTGCATCTTACAAAATAACTAAGATCATTAACTAAATTTTACAATCAATTCTAATTATTATTAATCATTCGACGTTGTTCTTTGCTTGCAGCTTAGTTGCTTTTGGATGATGCTACAATAATGCCTGGTAGAGGATGTTACATCATCTTCTTTTACTAGGTGGTGAATGCTCCATCATCATTTCCTTTAATTGACAATCGGATTGTGGAGACCTAGTATTTCCAGTGCTTGTGCTAGTTTTCTCTCCCCTCATCACACCCCTTAATTGACGATCAGATTTTGGGGTTCTCCTTCACACTCTTCTGCTTTTCATCAGTGATCAGCTGGCACTTCTGTTGTTTGATCTTTTCATTTTCTAATCTAAATGGAGTTACTAAATTTATATCCCATATTTCAGGGTCATATTTATTTTTATTTTTTGCTGCTGGGGCATAACTCTTCTCTTGACTCTATCTTCTTTGTCTGGGGGATTATATTCTTCTTGAAAATCGTCCTCTGCCACACTGTCCATTTCATTATATGTACTATCATAGTTTTCAACTAGTTTAAATTGTGCATTTTCATCTAATGCCACTTGTTCTATATCTTTAGGTGCCCTTTTCAAATTTTGAAAATGTAGAGTCCTGCCATCATTAAGTTTATAATTATTATTCGTTAGTGTTTGTGTGATGACAAATGGCCCTGCCCATAGTTTTTTTAATTTCCTTACTTGGTTTATGTCTTGTGTTCTCAACAATGTGTACACATGAACCTTATCACCCTTTTTATGTGGTTTTCCATAAATTTTTTTGTTGAAATTTCTTTGTTGTCTTATTGCAGATCTTTTGGTATTATGACATATTGCTTCATGAATTTCTGTTATCTGGTTTTTAATTTTCCTAATATACTTGTTGTCTAGTTTTTCAGAGTATGTATGTTATTGCATTGAGATTGGCATTGCTGCTTCCCTTCCATACATCACTTTAAATGGTGTCATTCCCATGGTGGAATGTACTGAGGTATTATAAAAATATTCTACCATTTCTATTACTTCTCTCCAGTCTCTTCCACCAACTTTTGACATTACAGTTCTTATCAACTTAATCATAGTTCTATTTAATCTCTTGACCACTCCATTCAACTGCGGGTGATATACAGTTGTTTTTTCTGTTATTATTTCCATCCATTTTGTCATTTCTTCAAACTGTTTACTTTCAAATTGCAACCTCTGTAATTTCCATTGGCCTGAATTTTAATAATCATTCTTTCATTATTTAATTGGCTACTGTCTTTTCCATTGTTGAGTCTAATTGGATCATTTTTGCGTATTTTGTAAAATTGTCCATGATAACTAGAATATACAGATACCACTCCTTGTCTTGGGATAGCTTTTCCAAGTCAACGTGTACTATTTGGTTTGGTGCTGTGGCCATGATTTTTTCTAGTGGTGCCATTTGTCTCAGGAAGTGACTCTTATTGTTTATCAGACATGTTGTACATTTGTTAATGATATCTTCTACCGTTTTTCTTACTGCAGTTGTTAAAAATCTGGAGTTGAATGTTTGTTCTGTTTTGATAATACTGATGTGTCCATTTTCATGAATTTTTCTTACTAGTTCTCTTTTATAATTTTCTGGAATTGCTATTTGCAGTGTCTTACCTTCCATGTATAGCAGACCATTTGTGTTTATTTTCCATTTATATCTTTGGAAATAGCTATTTGCCTCTCTTCCTAAGTTAGTTTGTTTTCCATTAATCTTATCTTTTATTTCCATTAATATGACATCTGTGTCTTGCTTTTCAATGATTTAATTTTCTGTTATTTTTTCCTTAGTCATAATTGGCATCATAGCCTGTCCTTTTTTATCAGCATTAATATCTGGTAGTTTTTGATACTCATGGTGTGGAATGAATTCGAATTTTTTTTCTCTCCTTCTATTTTTCTACATCTCTTTGGTATTCAGGAAGTGCTGCCCAGAAGTTGGCATTTTTATGTAATGTTCTCTTTCTGTGTTGTATTGTAAATTTAAAATCATTTAGAAACTCTATCCATCTTGATACTATTGACGACTTATCTCCTGAGAATTTTTTCAGACATGCTAGACCACTATTGTCTGTTCTAACTTTAAAATTTTGTCCAATCAAGAAATACCTAAATTTTTTGATGCTTTCTACTAGTGCTAACATTTCCAATTTCGTAGAACCATAATTTTCTTTGCTTGGTTTTAATCTTCTGCTAAAGAATTGTATTGGGACCTCTTTACTATTTTTTATTTGCCCTAAGCATGCACCAATTGCCACAATCTAGAATAAACTCTTTTTCATAATCAAGTGTATTTAATGATGGCATTTTAGCAAGTTCATTCCTGACATTGTCTAACTGTTCTTGTTCCTTCCAAGTCCATTCAAATATTTTTGATTTTTTCAGTAGTACTGTTATCCTGTTTGTTTTCTGGGCTATATTTGGTATAAAAGAACCATAATAGTTTATAAACCCTATTATTCTTTGAAAGTCTTTTTTTGTTTTTGGACTTTTGAAATTTTTGATCATGTCTTTTGCATTATTCTTCATTTTTATTTTCCCTTCTTGTATCTGCCTTCCCAGGAATACTACCTTGGTTTTAAGGATTTCACATTTTTTCACATTCACCAAAGTCTGGCATTATATAAGATTGTTAGTGTTCTATCCAATTTCTCAATGTGTTCTTTTATTGTCTTACTGGCTATTAAAATATCATCTATGTAAGCACATACTCCATCTTCTAATTTTCTGTTATCTTGTTTTAATACCTTGGTTACATATCTCTGGAATGTTCCTGGCGCATTACATAGTCTGAATGCCATATACATCTGCTCAAATAATCTGCATGGTGTTATGAATGTCTTTGGGTTCCATTGGTAGCTGCGCATAGGCCTTGCATAAACTAAGTTACAATATTGTACATCCTAAGAAAAATACCAGAGCCAATTAAGTACTTTTTGACAAATTGTAACTAGTGAAATAACCCTTACGTAAGAACAGCCAAATTGGCAGAAGATTAATTCAAATTTCAAAATCAGCAGGTACTTAAAACTTTTTAAATAAATAGCTGAGAATTTAGAGGAAAATTGATGAACAATAAATTCTTTGGAGTTTATTTTATTTTCATTCTTCATTTATCTGGTTTGATATTTAATAAAATGTTCAGCTAAGCAAGTTGTGTCGAGTAGTGGCTGGATTCCATCATGGGATCAATTCAAAGGGTCATTGTGCCAGTCATGAAACCGCACTTATGTTACGGATAGGAGTTTTTTGATTCTTGCTTAGTCTGACTACCAATCTATACATGTACAATTTAATAGATGCTTGAAATGGCTGGATAGCCAAACCCTAGGGATTTATATATTTTATTAATAGTAGGAGACTTGACTATAATCGACCAAATAAATGACTTTACATGTATTGCTATTAAATGTAGGTATAGGAAACTGCAACATATTAATTAATTTCTAAAGCCAGTAATTTTATGGTAGTGGCTAATTTAATATTAGACAACTGCAGTTAGTATCAATGCCTGGTTGCTTTACTTATTCAATCCAACAAACACTTTACAAATTGAGTTTAAGTCAGTTACATCTTTACATGAGTACATGCACTGAGCTAAGGTAGGGTACACATAATTGATTCCCCTTGAGCTGAGGTGGTGCAGTGGAATTGGTCAATTGTTTATGAAGGAGAGGAACTGTGATGTGGAGATCGGCTTTGGGCAGTAGCCCACAATTGATCCAAGAAGGAAACGTCATATGGCTTCGTCACCTAAACAATGATGATCAGTACTCAATTAACCAAACCAGTTAAGCAAAGAGGAAATGTCTGGCAGTTTATAAAATTGGTAAATCCTCACCCGCCATTTACTGAGTAATAGCTACTAATGATAACACATGGCATAAATGGGCCAGGTGGAAGATGTTACAGTAGTCACTTTCTTTTATCTCTGGTATTTGGTAATTATGTTCTTCTTTTTTTTCTATGGTATTGATAGTTTTATTTACTATCTGTTTTTTCGTCTTAATTTTCTTCCCTTTTAGTTTTACCTTCTGCATTTTTATGTTGAAAATATGGTTTGTTGCATTGAGTATTGGTATAGTTCCCTTTCCTTTGCGTATATTGCACAAGTTAGATGGAATTGACAATTTCTTTGTGTTGATTCCCATCTAATCATATATCATTATTGTTGTGTCTACCTCTTCTTGGTTTCAATTTCACACATTTTCCAATTGTTTGGTAAAGTTTTTGTATCTTGTGTTAATTTAAACACTATTATCTCATCATATTCTTCGTATGTTGTTATAACCTCCTCTTGCACTGTTATTGTTTTGTGCTTGTAATTTATGATACATCTGTTATTTGTTAAAAAATCATTTCCTAATATGATTTCATATGGCAATTAATTTTTTTTCGTATCAATTACTGTGAAAGGCTGTTTGAATTTTGTATTAGCCCCTCTTATGGGTATATCTTGTAACTGTCCTTTCACATCTATATAATCCCTGGCTGCATTTATTAGTCTATTCTTTTCATTTATCAAATGCTGTCTTTCAAATCCTATTTTTGCTTCTCAATCATTGGTTTTTTATCAATATCACTGCTCCCATATCTATTGTAGCATTTACCATAATACCATTAATCACAATTGTAATTGTGTTAGTTCTCATTAGGTCTGTAACTATTAGCATGGGTGCTTGTATTATCAGAGACGGTGCTCCTTTGTTTTCTATTAAGTCTTCCTCATTGAAATACACTTCTTCTTCTATCCAATTAATTTGTCTTTTGCAATATTTTTCTATGTCCCTTGTTGTCGCACATCTGGCATTTTAGGTCTTTTCTTTTTATTTGTTTAATTGTTCCATCCTTCAGTTTTATTTTTATCAATTCCTCTCCTGTTTTTTATTCAGTGATTTCCCTATTGTTTTGTTCATTATAGGGGTTGTATTGATCACTGCTGGTTTTCCTATCATTAACCTTTCATTAATTCTTGTGTTATTTTCCATCATTATTTGTATTGCAAGTCCTTTCCTGATCATTTTGTCTAATGAATCTTCTGCAGTGCATTTAATTTGAAATTGTTGATGTATTGATTCTGGTAACCCTTTGCAAATGTGTGAGAATAAGTCATACTTTGAGTACGTTTTTTCTCTTGAGCTCAATTTGAGTAACCTTTCTACTTGTCACATATAGTTTCTTAAGTCATCTCTATTGTTCATTTTTGTTCCATTTAGTAACATTTGATATTGACTTTTGAAGCTTTCATAATTAGAGTATTCTTGGTACTCTCCTATGCGTTTTTTGTAGTTTGTCTTCATTTGAATGTCTAGTACCAAATAATGTTAGTATGCTGCTCCGCTCAAATACAGCGGAAATCTTGCAGCTGCTCATTGTTGGGTTACTTTTCTCTCTCTCATACTCATTTTGAAGATTTGTAGCCACTTGTTTAATGTTGGTGAGTAGTTATCAATTTGTCCTGTGAACTTAGGCAATATTGCCTTGGTTATGGATGTCTTGTTATCTTCCTCTTCCACAAGTATCGTATTTTCAAATATTGGTTTTTTCCATCAGTTTCATACAATATTCTTGTACCTGTTTTGTTATATTTGTGACTAGTTTTTTGATAAATTCTTCCTAGGTTTGGCTTTGTTTATACCTATCCATTTGCATGTCCCTGTTGGGTATTGCATTATTTAACTGTTGAGGCTTTTCAATTATTGTTTATTCTATGGGTTTTACCATTTCGTCTTTTTTTTGTTCATTTCTTAATATCATCAATCATATTTTGTCTTTCAGGCTATCAATTTCTAATTGTTTGTTCATGTTGTCTTCTTTAAGGTTTGTATTTTCTCTCTGAAATTCATTCATCAGACTTTGCAAACCTTTCACTTTGAAGTTTCATTTCTTTGTTTGCTTTGATTAATTTTTCTATTTGTTTTTGAAACAAATTCCATTGTTCAGTTAGGCATATGCTTGTATCTTCTATGATTTCGTTGATGCATTTCTTTTTCATTATTTGATACTTCTATTTCAAATATCCTTTGTGTTAACTGTTCTATGCATCTTGTTAAGTCTTGTCTTTCTATTTTATTATTTTCAATTATTCCTGTTAATTGAGCTATTGTGAGTTTGGTATTTGGCTACACTTGCTGTAGGACTAACTCTTTTGGAGACAGTTCACTCTCAGGGGATACTATTGCTCCTTGTGTTTCTGGGGTTTTTTTGATTGGGGTTTTTTGGAGTTTTGTTTTACTCCTAGTTTTCTTTTTTGAATTTACCATTATTACATTTAGCTTTGAGTAATCTTTGTTGGTTCCTTCCTGCTTCTTCATATACTTAAGTAAGGTGTTAATTATGTTCATTTCCCTCTTTTTTAATTTCTCTTCTTTTGTAGATTAAAAAAATTTTCTTTGCACTAATTCTTATTCTGGGTTTTTCCATTCAAAGGTTTTCTCCATAATTTGAGAAGAAACAACTATCTTGACTCGAGAATATGTTCTTCCTTATATTTTGTTTTAGGATTTTCTTTAAATTTCCATCTTTTTCCTCTTTTGCATGTCAGGCGCCTGACATAGTCGCCATGTAGAATCTTGCCAACATCAAATTTAACTTAATTTAGGATTTGCTTAACATAATTATGTTTCATTTGGTATTCAATGTATGACAGACTCCAAAACCTCTCTAATTTCCATGTAATTGTATATTGTATAAATTAATTAATAGGGCATTAGCTACACTTAATGCCTCAAGTAACAACTGTTAATTTAGATCAAGAGTGATAGATGGTGCACAGGGTATCAACCCAACCTGAAGCAATGCATTAGAGGATACTTGGTCTTTGCAAATTAATCCAGCTTTACTTGGACAACATCAAAGAAATACCACTTGTTGACTCAGTGTGTGGAATTTTGTCTCAGAAAACATGCTTGTGTATTGTGTAATAATTTATTGCATTGATTGTTCTTGTTATTGTTGCAGGTAAAATATAAGAAGCAGTAACACAACCATGGTGCTTTAGCTTATTATTTTTCCCTACATGTAATAACCCTAAAGATATAAAAGTACATGTTAGCCCTCATTAGCTCAGTGCTTACTCAAGACATGACACAACTTGACTTACTCTCTATTGTGTGAAAGTGTTGTATCTATTTGCAACCTGAAGTGTTACTAGTTGTTCATTAAATACTACATGTAGCCATTACCAAAATATATTGGCTTATCTAAATAAATTCTATTTGAACAACTTCCTAACCTACATTTATACTTACTACATGTATGGTCATTATATCAGTCGATTATAGGTCATCAATTTAGATCTAAAACAATATTAAGATAATTCCTAGGGTTTGGTCATCCAACCATTTGTTGACAGTTAGTTATTTGATACATGTAGAAAAGAAATGCTAGTCAGCTAATTGAGAGAAAACCCCTACACCTAACATAAGTGCACTTTCATGATCTGGCACAGGGACCCTAGAATTGTTCCCTGTGATGTATCCAGACCACTACTAAACACTGCTCAATTAGCTCAACATTGTATTAAATAATCAAACCATTAATAAGATGAAAAATAAGAATTTGAAGTAAAATTCTTTATCAAATTCTTACTATAAGTTTCAATGTATTTATAGTATTTCAAAAGAAATACCTGTTGATTCAAATTTAAACTTCTGCCAATATGGCAGCTATAAAATAACGTAAGCGTCATTTTGTCAAAAGTATTTTTATTGACAGATAAAAATATCTCCTTTTTGACACATATTTTATTCTTGGTTGCATTTTACAAATTAATCTGAAATCATAGCAACTAATCTCATTATAATATTTTTTAATCAACTCCTTTTTGATCTTACTCTCTTCTGGGATGTTTGCAGCTTATTTCTGATTATTTTGGATGATGCTACAAAAGCAGTAATGTAACTATGGTGCCTTAGCTTATTATCTTTCCCTACATGTAATAACCCTAAAGATATAAAAGTACATGTTAGCCCTTTATACATGTGAACTATCAATGCAGTCAGCAATAAATCAATTTTGTAAATTAGTCCAATATCAGATAATTTACTACTAGGCAACCAAGAAAAATGAGATCAAATAATTATTGCCTTTATCATAAGGGGTAACTTAACAATAATAATAATAATGATAATTTTTGAGTAACAAATGATTGCAAAGCTATAACAAATAAAACTCCCTATTCTTACACCTAACCTATAAGCACATCAAGTAAATGATTACTACTAGCTGCACTGCGTTTTGAAGGGCTGTTGTGTGTAGGCCATTCCTCTAACTGCAGTTGGGGACCACTGTCAGGATTACTCTAGTGCTTCTACAGTTTAGCTTTCCACTTAAAAATAACCTGACAAAAATAAAGAAGTAAATCCAATGAATTTTGTTCATCATCAAATAAATCATTTGCACACTTCTTATACTTAGTAATAATAAACAATCAAACACTTGATGTTGTTGTCAATTTACTAGTTTTTCCTCTTTTTTCTTTGTCTGCTGTTTTACGCACATCAGCATTAATTAGTGTTTGCATTTCAGTCTTTTTCTATTTGCCAAACGTACTGCCAAGCAAATTAATATAGAAATACTCCTTTTAATTATTTTACAAATAATATAATTAATAATAATAATGTGTTTACAATTAATCATTATTTTACTTGAGTCTTAGTTCTTTCCACTCCTTCTGTCATCTTGACCACACATGATTTTGTTAGATTATGTTACACTCCCCCTCCAGCATAGCTAATTAAGGATGACCACTCTTTCACCATGAATCATTTCCACTGCTCTCTTTATAATGTTGCTTGCCTCTTGCATCTCCCAATCTGTATTTTTGTATTTTTCTTCTTTAGTTAATTTCAACACAACGTCTTTCTTGGTAGTTACCATCTTCTTGTGTCTTAGGAATGATGGATTCTTTAGTTGATTTGATATGGTGCACATACTACATAATTCATTTAATTTTTTGTTAAACTCCTCATAGTATTTTTCATAGAGTTTTAATCCTTTGATCACTATCATCAGTGTCATAATTGCATCCCTCTACTTGTGTGCACTAGATCAGGGTGTATCATTGTTCTTGGGTAGAAGAATTCATATGTGGATCTCAATGATTTTGATATTGAGGCTTCATTAAGAACACGCTTATGTTGTTGTAAAGTTCTTCTCTTGTTATCTTATCTGGGTTGTTTTTTCCAAGTCTTATCAGCATTATTATCACCAGGCGTCTCATTTGGTCATAATATCTATATTGTGTACTCCACAATACACCTCACACTATGTCATTAATTCCTGAGAATAGAATTACTGTTTGGGTTGGGCGTTTTTCTATTTCCATCTGTACCTTCTGTATCTGTTGATGTATAGCTTCTCCATCTCAGTAAAGATCATATGGAGTTATTACCCCTTCTATGTATACTTGTTCTTTGTTGTTATTTTTAGCAACATTTCTTTTGATTTCTTGTATCTGTCATCATTCACTTTTTTCTCTGCTTCCTTGTGTGTATTCATGTATGTGTTTTCTTCATGCCACATGGCTTTCACCACTTTTTTGTCTTTTAGTCTCCATGTTGGGAGTAGCATTGGTACCAATATAATTGGTGGTGGTGTGCATTTTAGCAATGTCATCATCATTTTATTTTCAATATTTTCATATTATCCATTCTTACTTGTTTTTATGTTTTCCCAAAACGTATTTGTTAGCCCATACTTCATTAGACTTTGTGCTGTTTCTGGTTTCATTATGAATTTGGATGTTATACACTCTATGTCAACTGCCAATTGATTTTGTGGTTCTAAAATTTGACGGATTTCATGTCTGATGAATGCCTCTGTGCATAATATCTTTATGAGCAATTTTGTCTCTCTTTCATATACCTCTCCAAATATGTATTGCACTATATTATCACATTTTTCTTTTTTGACTGTGATTTTGATCAGCAAATGTTCGTCATCCGTATCTACCCATGATATTTTGCTTGGTTTTCTTTCTCCCCATTTCTCCATGTTAACTTTATCAATCTCTCTTTGGGTATTCAGGGTTAGTGCGATTGTGTTTGACTGTAGGAGTGTTTCCTCTAGTTGCATTTCTTCTTGGGATTTACTGACCATTTCTATGATCTCTATCAGCTTGTTTTTACTATCTTTCCTCATTATTTCAGATCTCTTTTTTATTTTTATGTAAGCACACTGCAGGTAGTCTTTGAGGTATTTTCTCATTTCCATCATGATTGTTTTATTCATGTTGTTTTGTTCTACATGTCTGCATTTTCTGATGAGGTTTCTTGTTGTCAACCATGGCTGTTGCTTTAGAGCCTTTAATTTCGTGTTTGACATTGCTCCCCACATGTACTTTCTAGTTTCATCATTGAGTATATCAATCTCTGCTGGGCATATGCCTGTTTTGTTGGAGAGGTCTACTATGCTTGGTCTTCTCAGACCTTTCAGCTGGTGCTATCACGTTTATCTGTAAATTGATATTGCTGATCCTTTGTCTTTGATAATAAAGAGATTTTCCAGTTTTTCTTATAGTGTACATATGAATTCTTCATTTGCTTTTTGCTTCATAACTAAAATCACTTTTTCTTTATAATCTTTTGCCAGTTTTAGCATCTCCTCTATGTTTGTTTCCAAATTTCTAGAATTTATTTCAGATTGTTTGATAAAGTGGATTATCATTAAATGATTTCTAACTAAATTCACTTGTTCACATTTTGTCTATTAACTTATCCTTGTTTTTGATTACTTTTTGCACCTCTTTCATTGTGAACCCTTCATCAAATGTAATGTGTACAGTACTCTTAAAATATGGCCAATTGAGATTTTCTTTCATTTCTTCTCTGTATGATATAATCGTATTGCAAACTGGTCTGTTGTGCTTGTCTATCACTATTGGAATCACCAAACTTTCTTTTTCTTTTGTCAAGGCATATTGTTGTATAAGCCTTTTTGTTTCAGGTGATAAGTTATCATATGAATTGTATCTAATTCTTCTGTTCACATTAAAGTACGGATGTATTTTGTCTTTTCCTATTCTCATCATCCTGCTTTCACATTATTCTGATCTGGATGACGTAGTTGTTGTCAACATTTGTTTATGTGAGAATGGTTGAGCTTTGCATAGTATTTGACAATGAGCTTGTTGATGGTTGTTCAGAGATGTCCATTTCAGAGTCTTCAATTATATCCTGTATATCTGGTACCTGCTACTTTAGTTGCAGATGAGGACTGATTGGTGTAGCTTGGTACTCTTTGCCCTTTAATTGACATGTAGATTTGCTGGATGAGGGGGAGTATTACATTTCTAATCCGATTTTTCCACCAACCTTGTGCTTTTTAATTGATGCTTGGTATCATGATGTTTGCACTCTGTTATCTGCCTGCCCTTTAATTGACATTTGGTTGAGGGTGATGTTTGTGATTTTGTCTCCATCATCATACCCTTTAAGTGGTAATTGGATTGCAGAAATCTCCTTCTTATTTGTCATTGTAGCATCATCCAAATCAAATCATAAATAACCTGCAAGCCTTGCAAGAAGAGATTAAGATTGAATAGAAGTTGATTAAAAATATAGTAATTAAATCAATTAGTGTTATTTCATATTTATTTGTAATATGCAACTAAGAAACAACATGTGTCAAAAAAGAGATATTTGTGTCTGTTGATAAAAATACTTTTGACTAAATGATGCTTTCATTATTTTCAGCCGCCATCTTGGCAGAAAGTTCAAATTTGAATCGACAGGTACTTCTTTTGGAAATACTATAAATAGATTAAAAACATTGTAAGAAGTTGATAAAGAATTTTATTCAGAATTCTTATTTTGTTTCATATTAATGGTTTGATTATTTAGTATGATGTTGAGCTAATCAAGTGGTGTTTAGTAGTGCTCTGGATACATCACAGGGAATGATTCTAGGATCTCTGTGTCAGATCACGAAAGTGCACATATGTTAGGTGTAGGGGTTTTCTCTCGATTAGCAGACTAGCATTTCACTTCTAAATGTATTAAATAATTAGTTGTCAGCAAAAAGTTGGATGACCAAACTCTAGGAATCATATTAATATTATTTTAGATCCAAATTAGTGACCTATAATCAACTGATAAAATAAGTTATAAGTGTAGGTTAGGAAGTTGTTCAAACAGAATATATCTAAATAAGCCAATATATTTCGGTAATGGCTACGTGTATTGTTTAATGAACAACTAGTAACAATTTAGGTTGCAAATTGATATAACACTTTCACACAACAGAGTTTAAGTCGAATTGTTTCATATCTTGAGTAAGCATTGAGCTAACATAGGGTACACATAAGCTATATTGATTGAGCTGAGAAGTGGCACTCAAGCATCAAATGGAATGGTGAAGCTGGATGCGGAGATCCACTTTGGGCAGATGCCTCCTCAGAAGATCGTTATGGAAATTACCACATGGCTTCGTCACCTAAAAAGTGAGCATTTAATTCGAGGTTACATAAGTTAACAGTAGAAACTAGTCAAGCAGTAATAACAAGTAAATCCTTACCCACAATAGCACACCTAACGTTATAAAGCAAAAATAGATAAACAGTGATAATGTAACATTCTCCACCTGGCATATTTGCACCGTGTATTATTACTGATAATTAGCACTCGGTAAATTGCGGGTGAGGAGTTACCAAGTTGTTTAACCATCAGACTTTTCTCTCTTATTAACTAATTATGTTAATTAAATCTTCAATTATCTTTCTTACCACCGTTGTTATAAATCACCCGTTAAATGTTTTCTCTGTTTGTATTATCCCTAGGTGGCCTTTTTCGTGTATTCGCCGTATCAAATCCCTTTTGAAGTACTCTGGTATTGCGATTCGATTGTTCTGCCCCTCGACATACAATAACCCATTTCAGTTTGTTTTCCATTTGTAACACTCAAAGTAGCTTGCTGTTAGCTTTGATAGTATCGTTTGGGGTTCTTTCAGTTTTCTTATTATCTCATTAAGGATCACATTGTCCTGTTGTTTTTCTATGATCTTCTCAGAGATTTCCTCTTTTATTATGATTGGTAGTACCGTCTGACCCTTCTTGTCTACATTGATCTCTGGCAGCTTGTCGTATTGATTGTGTGGTAGAAACTGGAATTGCTGCTTTTCTCCATCTATCTTTTCTGCGTCCCTTTGGTATTCTGGTAATGACCTCCAAAAGTCTGGGTTGCTATGTAGGGTGCCCGTTCGATGCTCTTTTGTGAATGTGAATTCATTAAGGTATTCTATCCATCGGGATATGATGCCCGATTTATCTCCTGAGAATTTTTTTAGCCACGCAAGGCCGCTGTTGTCGGTACGTACTCTGAACTCTTTTCCAATCAGAAAATATCTGAATTTACTGATAAATTCAACTAGAACTAGCATTTCTACTTTAGTTGAACCGTAGTTTTCCTCACTTGTTAGTAGTTTGCGGCTAAAGAATTGTATCAGTACTTCTTTCCCGTTTTTCATTTGTCCTAGTGTTGCACCTATGGCGACCTTGCTTGCATCACAGTCTAATATGAATGGTTCGTCATAATCCGGCGTGTTAAGTGATGGCAATTTCGCTAGTTCTTCCTTGATCTTGTCCAGTTCCTCCTGCTCCTGCCATGTCCAAACAAATGGTACTGATTTTCTCATGAGTTTCGTCATCTTCGCGGTTTTTCCTGCAATGTTAGGAATGAATGTGCTGTAATAATTAAAGAAACCCATTATTCTTTGGATGTCCTTTTTGTTATTTGGTTTCTCTATCTTTCGTATCATTTCTCTTGCGTTGTCTTTCATTGATATTCTCCCTTTTTCTATCGTTCTCCCCAGGAAAATGATTTTCTCCTTTAAGATTTCGCATTTATTCGGAGTCCTGCTTTCCCTAGGATTGTTAGCATTCTGTCCAGCTTCTCTATATGCTCTTGTATTGTGTCACTTGTTACGATTATGTCGTCTATGTATGTGTTGATACCATCCTCCATTCTATGTTTTTTGTTTTTCAGGATTTTTGTTATATATCTTTGAAACGTTGCCGGCGCGTTGCATAGCCTGAACGCCATGTAGATCCATTCATACAGCCCGTACGGTGTTATGAATGCTGTCTTTTCAATATCATCTTCTTCCATTCGTACCTGCCAATACGCTTTGCATAAATCTAATGTTGTAAAATATTTGTGCTTGCTCACTTTGTATAACATGTCTTCTATTCTCGGCAGAGGATATGAATCTTTCTTTGTTACTTCATTCAACTTCCGAAAGTCTATACATAACCGGTATTTGTCTCCCTGCTTCACAAACACCGTTGGTGCTGCGTAGGGACTCTTGCTTGGTCGTATAATTTTGTTGTCTATCAGTTCTTCCAGTATTCGATTGTATTCGTCCTTCATTTGTTCGGGCACTCTTCTGCAGGGGAGCTTTATTGGTTTATCAGTGGTTGTTACTATCTTGTGTTTTTCCCCTATTGCTTGCCCTACACTTATTTCTCCGTAGTTAAATATTCGTTTGTGTCGTCTTAGCATATTTCTTAGCAGTTGTATCTCCTCTTCATTCAGGTGTTGGTAATCTTTGCTCTTAATGTCCGGGCTCTTGTATTCATCATCGGTTGCTTTCATCCCAGTGCCATTGAATCAGCCTTTGGGAGTTCTCGCGACTTGGATGCTGTTCGTCCACTCGCCCTCATTCAGCCATATGGAGTACTTTGCGCTTCCACTTGTAAGTCCTCGAATCGACCATACAAGTCGTCGGCTACATCCTCGTCCTCCAATGCTTTCCAGATCACTCTGATGTTTGATTTTACATATTTTCCGAATATCCTAATGTGTGATTTCCTTAGATTTACATTCCGATTTGTTGGGTTGAGAATTGGGATCTTACCCTTTCCATTTTTTACTGCACATATACTTGACGGCATTGACACTTTTTTTGTATTTATCCCTTTGTTCTTGTAGATCATCACATCGGCTGTGATTGCATCTTCTGTTTCGATCTCGTACATTTTCCATTGGTGCGGCTGCAGCTGTATGTCTTCCTGTAATTCAAACGCGATTTTTCTCTCTCTGCCCTGTTCTTCTTCAATCTCGATCTATTCCTCTTTAACTTTAATGGTTCTGTCCGCATAGTTGATAACGCATTTGTTTTTTATGAGGAAGTCATCTCCCAAAATAATCGCATATGGTAGCATGTTATTGTGTGTATCCACCACCACCAGTGATTGCTCAAAAGTAGTGTTCACCACTCTTAGTTGCACCACTTCCAATATCCCTTTGGTATCAATGTATTCGCCAGATGCATTGATAAGCCTTTTATTACACTTAGTGAGATCCTCTCTCAAGAACCTTTCTCTATGCCAGGCTGCCTTTTCGTTTATTCTCGCATTATTTTCGATCGTCGCTTGTATGTCCACTGCTTTTCTGATCATCTTTTCCAGTTTGTTGTCTACGTCGCACTTAATTTCAAATTGTGCTCTTATATTATTGGGCATCCCCTTGCAGATATGCGAAAAGAGATCATACTTTGAATATTGGCTCTCCCTTGAGCTGAGTGTGACCAGCCTTTCTACCTGCTGTATATAATTGCAGATATCATCTGTCTTCTTCATCTTTGTCCCATTTAAAATTATCCAGTATTGGTTCTTAAAACTTTCATTTCCATAGTATTCAATGAAGTCACCAATTAACAATTCGTAGTTTGTTTTTGTTTCAGGGTCTAACAACAGGTAGTGCTGCGCTGCTGCTCCTGTTAGATATAAGGGGAATCCTGCTGCGGCTGAGTGTTGGCTCACCTTTCTTTCTGCCATTGTCAACTCAAACATCTGAAGCCATTCCCCGAATGTTGGATTATAGCCATCTACTCTGCCGTTGAATTTTGGTAGTGTAGCTTTACATGGGATCATATCGTTTCCCACCTCTTGGTTTAATATTGAGTTGTTGTTTTTTTCGGTTTCATGTTTTTTGTTGTCGCTTCTTCTCTCTGTAGTTGCGTGGTTATCACTTTTGTAATTTCCTCAACGAATTTCTTCTTTTCCACCTCATTCTTGTCTTCCGAGGAGTCCTCTGATAGGTGGTCATGGAGTGGTGAGGCTGGTAGTTCCCGTTCTTTCCTACCTTCGAACTGAAATATGTGGGATTGTATTTTATCTTGTTCGTCCTTATTCAGCTGCAATAACCTCAACTTGTCTTTTAGTTGAGCTATTTCTTCTTGCCTCAGATCTTTATCTTCGACTAGTCGCCTGTTTTCTATTTCCAACAAGTCATGTTGTAAATGTGCTGACTGTTCATTTCTGTTTGTTTTGAGTCAAGTTATTTTACTTTTGAGTTGTGATATCTCTGCGGCTTGTATATCATTATCTTGCATTAGCTGCCCCTTTGTTCTTTCTTATCTTGCAGAAGCTGATTTTGTTCCAGAAATCTGCTGTTCGATTCCATTAACTGTTTCGTAAGTGAATAATCTCATTTTGGAACACTTCGCTCTGTTCAATTAATCTGGTATCCATATCAATTTGGATATTCCTGATGGTTTCTGCACTTGCTAATTCGATGTCTTCTATCCTTTTTGTTAGCAGACCAATTTCTTCTAGTAGTAATTTCTCCGTCTCATTATTCTATCTTAGAATTTCCATGATTTCTGGATGTCCTGGTTTGGAAGAGGATTCGTGTCTTGTTGACTCTGGGGTTTGGGTTTCTTCCGAATTCCTCGGACAGGATGACGATCGTGTCACCATAGGGGTAGTGGTTTTCGGTATCGCCTTCTTTGCGCTTCCTCTCTTACTTTTATTGTTTGTCATTGTTCCTTGATGTCGTAGTGGCATTCCGGTTTGGTTACGATTCAAGGGTCCAGTTTGCACCTGTTGCGATTGAAGTTTTCTGCCTTTGCTGACTTTGTATTTCCGTTCGCTGCTCTGTTGCTTCCTTTTCACTTTTCCTTTGAGTTTCAGAGTCTTTAAAAGAGTATCACTGCATTGTTTCCTCTCCGTTGACGTTGTTCTTAGTTGTCACGGTCGCCATGTAACATCCTCCACCTGGCCTATTTGCGCCGTGTATTATTACTGATAATTAGCACTCGGTAAATTGCGGGTGAGGAGTTACCAAGTTGTTGAACCGTCAGACTTTTCTCTCTTATTAACTAGTTATGTTAATTAAATAATCGAGCATTGACTATCACTGTTTAGGTGACAGAGCCGTATGACGTTTCCTCTTCAGTTCTTCTGTGGGCTACTGCCTGAAGCCGATCTCCACAAGACAGTTCCTCTCCTTCATGAATGATGATTGAATCCATGGCACCACCTCAGCTCAACTGGAACTAATTATGTGTACCTTACTTTAGCTCAGTGCGTGCACTCAAGTAAAGTTGTAACTGACTTAAACTCAATTTTGTAAAGTGTTTGTTGTTTTGATTAAGTAAAGCAACCAGGCACTGACACTAACTGCATTTACATAATATTAAAATAGCCATTACAGTAAAACTATTGGCTTAATAATTTAATTAATAAAATTGCAGTTTCCTACACTTACATTTATTAATATTACATGTAAGGTCATTTATCAGGTCGATTATAGTCGAATCTCCTATGATTAAGAACATATATATATATATTCCTAAGTGTCGACTATCCAGTCGTTTCAAGCATTGATTATTTCATACATGTATTGATTGATAGTCAGACTAGGCAAGAATCAAAAACTCCTAACTGTAACATAAGTGCGGTTTCATGACTGGCACAAGGACCCTTCGAATCGATCCCGTGATGGAATCCAGCCACTACTCGACACAACTTGCCTAGCTGCACATTTTATTAAATAATCAAACCAGATAAGAGTAGAATGAAAATAAAATAAACTCCGAAGAATTTATTGTTCATCAAATTTCTGGTTAGTTCAAAGCTATTTTTAAAAGTTTTCCAAAAGTACCTGCCGATTTTGAATTTTAAATGATTTGTATGCCAATATGGCTGTTTCTTGGTAAGCATAATTTCGCTCAATTTAATTTGTCAAATGTTACTTGATCAGCTAACAAGTTTTTCTTAATTTGAACAATATTGAGGCTTAGTTGCATCTTACAAAATAACTAAGATCATTAACTAAATTTTACAATCAATTCTAATTATTATTAATCATTCGACGTTGTTCTTTGCTTGCAGCTTAGTTGCTTTTGGATGATGCTACAATAATGCCTGGTAGAGGATGTTACATCATCTTCTTTTACTAGGTGGTGAATGCTCCATCATCATTTCCTTTAATTGACAATCGGATTGTGGAGACCTAGTATTTCCAGTGCTTGTGCTAGTTTTCTCTCCCCTCATCACACCCCTTAATTGACGATCAGATTTTGGGGTTCTCCTTCACACTCTTCTGCTTTTCATCAGTGATCAGCTGGCACTTCTGTTGTTTGATCTTTTCATTTTCTAATCTAAATGGAGTTACTAAATTTATATCCCATATTTCAGGGTCATATTTATTTTTATTTTTTGCTGCTGGGGCATAACTCTTCTCTTGACTCTATCTTCTTTGTCTGGGGGATTATATTCTTCTTGAAAATCGTCCTCTGCCACACTGTCCATTTCATTATATGTACTATCATAGTTTTCAACTAGTTTAAATTGTGCATTTTCATCTAATGCCACTTGTTCTATATCTTTAGGTGCCCTTTTCAAATTTTGAAAATGTAGAGTCCTGCCATCATTAAGTTTATAATTATTATTCGTTAGTGTTTGTGTGATGACAAATGGCCCTGCCCATAGTTTTTTTAATTTCCTTACTTGGTTTATGTCTTGTGTTCTCAACAATGTGTACACATGAACCTTATCACCCTTTTTATGTGGTTTTCCATAAATTTTTTTGTTGAAATTTCTTTGTTGTCTTATTGCAGATCTTTTGGTATTATGACATATTGCTTCATGAATTTCTGTTATCTGGTTTTTAATTTTCCTAATATACTTGTTGTCTAGTTTTTCAGAGTATGTATGTTATTGCATTGAGATTGGCATTGCTGCTTCCCTTCCATACATCACTTTAAATGGTGTCATTCCCATGGTGGAATGTACTGAGGTATTATAAAAATATTCTACCATTTCTATTACTTCTCTCCAGTCTCTTCCACCAACTTTTGACATTACAGTTCTTATCAACTTAATCATAGTTCTATTTAATCTCTTGACCACTCCATTCAACTGCGGGTGATATACAGTTGTTTTTTCTGTTATTATTTCCATCCATTTTGTCATTTCTTCAAACTGTTTACTTTCAAATTGCAACCTCTGTAATTTCCATTGGCCTGAATTTTAATAATCATTCTTTCATTATTTAATTGGCTACTGTCTTTTCCCTGTCTCTTACTAATTGGATCATTTTTGCGTATTTTGTAAAATTGTCCATGATAACTAGAATATACAGATACCACTCCTTGTCTTGGGATAGCTTTTCCAAGTCAACGTGTACTATTTGGTTTGGTGCTGTGGCCATGATTTTTTCTAGTGGTGCCATTTGTCTCAGGAAGTGACTCTTATTGTTTATCAGACATGTTGTACATTTGTTAATGATATCTTCTACCGTTTTTCTTACTGCAGTTGTTAAAAATCTGGAGTTGAATGTTTGTTCTGTTTTGATAATACTGATGTGTCCATTTTCATGAATTTTTCTTACTAGTTCTCTTTTATAATTTTCTGGAATTGCTATTTGCAGTGTCTTACCTTCCATGTATAGCAGACCATTTGTGTTTATTTTCCATTTATATCTTTGGAAATAGCTATTTGCCTCTCTTCCTAAGTTAGTTTGTTTTCCATTAATCTTATCTTTTATTTCCATTAATATGACATCTGTGTCTTGCTTTTCAATGATTTAATTTTCTGTTATTTTTTCCTTAGTCATAATCAGCCTGTCCTTTTTTATCAGCATTAATATCTGGTAGTTTTTGATACTCATGGTGTGGAATGAATTCGAATTTTTTTTCTCTCCTTCTATTTTTCTACATCTCTTTGGTATTCAGGAAGTGCTGCCCAGAAGTTGGCATTTTTATGTAATGTTCTCTTTCTGTGTTGTATTGTAAATTTAAAATCATTTAGAAACTCTATCCATCTTGATACTATTGACGACTTATCTCCTGAGAATTTTTTCAGACATGCTAGACCACTATTGTCTGTTCTAACTTTAAAATTTTGTCCAATCAAGAAATACCTAAATTTTTTGATGCTTTCTACTAGTGCTAACATTTCCAATTTCGTAGAACCATAATTTTCTTTGCTTGGTTTTAATCTTCTGCTAAAGAATTGTATTGGGACCTCTTTACTATTTTTTATTTGCCCTAAGCATGCACCAATTGCCACAATCTAGAATAAACTCTTTTTCATAATCAAGTGTATTTAATGATGGCATTTTAGCAAGTTCATTCCTGACATTGTCTAACTGTTCTTGTTCCTTCCAAGTCCATTCAAATATTTTTGATTTTTTCAGTAGTACTGTTATCCTGTTTGTTTTCTGGGCTATATTTGGTATAAAAGAACCATAATAGTTTATAAACCCTATTATTCTTTGAAAGTCTTTTTTTGTTTTTGGACTTTTGAAATTTTTGATCATGTCTTTTGCATTATTCTTCATTTTTATTTTCCCTTCTTGTATCTGCCTTCCCAGGAATACTACCTTGGTTTTAAGGATTTCACATTTTTTCACATTCACCAAAGTCTGGCATTATATAAGATTGTTAGTGTTCTATCCAATTTCTCAATGTGTTCTTTTATTGTCTTACTGGCTATTAAAATATCATCTATGTAAGCACATACTCCATCTTCTAATTTTCTGTTATCTTGTTTTAATACCTTGGTTACATATCTCTGGAATGTTCCTGGCGCATTACATAGTCTGAATGCCATATACATCTGCTCAAATAATCTGCATGGTGTTATGAATGTCTTTGGGTTCCATTGGTAGCTGCGCATAGGCCTTGCATAAACTAAGTTACAATATTGTACATCCTAAGAAAAATACCAGAGCCAATTAAGTACTTTTTGACAAATTGTAACTAGTGAAATAACCCTTACGTAAGAACAGCCAAATTGGCAGAAGATTAATTCAAATTTCAAAATCAGCAGGTACTTAAAACTTTTTAAATAAATAGCTGAGAATTTAGAGGAAAATTGATGAACAATAAATTCTTTGGAGTTTATTTTATTTTCATTCTTCATTTATCTGGTTTGATATTTAATAAAATGTTCAGCTAAGCAAGTTGTGTCGAGTAGTGGCTGGATTCCATCATGGGATCAATTCAAAGGGTCATTGTGCCAGTCATGAAACCGCACTTATGTTACGGATAGGAGTTTTTTTATTCTTGCTTAGTCTGACTACCAATCTATACATGTACAATTTAATAGATGCTTGAAATGGCTGGATAGCCAAACCCTAGGGATTTATATATTTTATTAATAGTAGGAGACTTGACTATAATCGACCAAATAAATGACTTTACATGTATTGCTATTAAATGTAGGTATAGGAAACTGCAACATATTAATTAATTTCTAAAGCCAGTAATTTTATGGTAGTGGCTAATTTAATATTAGACAACTGCAGTTAGTATCAATGCCTGGTTGCTTTACTTATTCAATCCAACAAACACTTTACAAATTGAGTTTAAGTCAGTTACATCTTTACATGAGTACATGCACTGAGCTAATGTAGGGTACACATAACTAGTTCCCATTGAGCTGAGTTGGTGCCGTGGATCAGGTCAATCATTTGTGAAGGAGAAGAACTGTGGTGTGGAGATCGGCTTTGGGCAGTAGCCCACAATTGATCCAAGAAGGAAACGTCATATGGCTTCGTCACCTAAACAATGATGATCAGTACTCAATTAACCAAACCAGTTAAGCAAAGAGGAAATGTCTGGCAGTTTATAAAATTGGTAAATCCTCACCCGCCATTTACTGAGTAATAGCTACTAATGATAACACATGGCATAAATGGGCCAGGTGGAAGATGTTACAGTAGTCACTTTCTTTTATCTCTGGTATTTGGTAATTATGTTCTTCTTTTTTTTCTATGGTATTGATAGTTTTATTTACTATCTGTTTTTTCGTCTTAATTTTCTTCCCTTTTAGTTTTACCTTCTGCATTTTTATGTTGAAAATATGGTTTGTTGCATTGAGTATTGGTATAGTTCCCTTTCCTTTGCGTATATTGCACAAGTTAGATGGAATTGACAATTTCTTTGTGTTGATTCCCATCTAATCATATATCATTATTGTTGTGTCTACCTCTTCTTGGTTTCAATTTCACACATTTTCCAATTGTTTGGTAAAGTTTTTGTATCTTGTGTTAATTTAAACACTATTATCTCATCATATTCTTCGTATGTTGTTATAATCTCCTCTTGCACTGTTATCATATTGTCTTTGTAATTTATGATACATCTGTTATTTGTTAAAAAATCATTTCCTAATATGATTTCATATGGCAATTAATTTTTTTTCGTATCAATTACTGTGAAAGGCTGTTTGAATTTTGTATTAGCCCCTCTTATGGGTATATCTTGTAACTGTCCTTTCACATCTATATAATCCCTGGCTGCATTTATTAGTCTATTCTTTTCATTTATCAAATGCTGTCTTTCAAATCCTATTTTTGCTTCTCAATCATTGGTTTTTTATCAATATCACTGCTCCCATATCTATTGTAGCATTTACCATAATACCATTAATCACAATTGTAATTGTGTTAGTTCTCATTAGGTCTGTAACTATTAGCATGGGTGCTTGTATTATCAGAGACGGTGCTCCTTTGTTTTCTATTAAGTCTTCCTCATTGAAATACACTTCTTCTTCTATCCAATTAATTTGTCTTTTGCAATATTTTTCTATGTCCCTTGTTGTCGCACATCTGGCATTTTAGGTCTTTTCTTTTTATTTGTTTAATTGTTCCATCCTTCAGTTTTATTTTTATCAATTCCTCTCCTGTTTTTTATTCAGTGATTTCCCTATTGTTTTGTTCATTATAGGGGTTGTATTGATCACTGCTGGTTTTCCTATCATTAACCTTTCATTAATTCTTGTGTTATTTTCCATCATTATTTGTATTGCAAGTCCTTTCCTGATCATTTTGTCTAATGAATCTTCTGCAGTGCATTTAATTTGAAATTGTTGATGTATTGATTCTGGTAACCCTTTGCAAATGTGTGAGAATAAGTCATACTTTGAGTACGTTTTTTCTCTTGAGCTCAATTTGAGTAACCTTTCTACTTGTCACATATAGTTTCTTAAGTCATCTCTATTGTTCATTTTTGTTCCATTTAGTAACATTTGATATTGACTTTTGAAGCTTTCATAATTAGAGTATTCTTGGTACTCTCCTATGCGTTTTTTGTAGTTTGTCTTCATTTGAATGTCTAGTACCAAATAATGTTAGTATGCTGCTCCGCTCAAATACAGCGGAAATCTTGCAGCTGCTCATTGTTGGGTTACTTTTCTCTCTCTCATACTCATTTTGAAGATTTGTAGCCACTTGTTTAATGTTGGTGAGTAGTTATCAATTTGTCCTGTGAACTTAGGCAATATTGCCTTGGTTATGGATGTCTTGTTATCTTCCTCTTCCACAAGTATCGTATTTTCAAATATTGGTTTTTTCCATCAGTTTCATACAATATTCTTGTACCTGTTTTGTTATATTTGTGACTAGTTTTTTGATAAATTCTTCCTAGGTTTGGCTTTGTTTATACCTATCCATTTGCATGTCCCTGTTGGGTATTGCATTATTTAACTGTTGAGGCTTTTCAATTATTGTTTATTCTATGGGTTTTACCATTTCGTCTTTTTTTTGTTCATTTCTTAATATCATCAATCATATTTTGTCTTTCAGGCTATCAATTTCTAATTGTTTGTTCATGTTGTCTTCTTTAAGGTTTGTATTTTCTCTCTGAAATTCATTCATCAGACTTTGCAAACCTTTCACTTTGAAGTTTCATTTCTTTGTTTGCTTTGATTAATTTTTCTATTTGTTTTTGAAACAAATTCCATTGTTCAGTTAGCCATATTCTTATATCTTCTATGATTTCGTGGATGCATTTTTCTTTTTCATTATTTGATACTTCTATTTCAAGTATCCTTTCTGTTAACTGCTCTATGCATCTTGTTAAGTCTTGTCTTTCTATTTTATTATTTTCAATTATTCCTGTTAATTGAGCTATTGTGAGTTTGGTATTTGGCTACACTTGCTGTAGGACTAACTCTTTTGGAGACAGTTCACTCTCAGGGGATACTATTGCTCCTTGTGTTTCTGGGGTTTTTTTGATTGGGGTTTTTTGGAGTTTTGTTTTACTCCTAGTTTTCTTTTTTGAATTTACCATTATTACATTTAGCTTTGAGTAATCTTTGTTGGTTCCTTCCTGCTTCTTCATATACTTAAGTAAGGTGTTAATTATGTTCATTTCCCTCTTTTTTAATTTCTCTTCTTTTGTAGATTAAAAAAATTTTCTTTGCACTAATTCTTATTCTGGGTTTTTCCATTCAAAGGTTTTCTCCATAATTTGAGAAGAAACAACTATCTTGACTCGAGAATATGTTCTTCCTTATATTTTGTTTTAGGATTTTCTTTAAATTTCCATCTTTTTCCTCTTTTGCATGTCAGGCGCCTGACATAGTCGCCATGTAGAATCTTGCCAACATCAAATTTAACTTAATTTAGGATTTGCTTAACATAATTATGTTTCATTTGGTATTCAATGTATGACAGACTCCAAAACCTCTCTAATTTCCATGTAATTGTATATTGTATAAATTAATTAATAGGGCATTAGCTACACTTAATGCCTCAAGTAACAACTGTTAATTTAGATCAAGAGTGATAGATGGTGCACAGGGTATCAACCCAACCTGAAGCAATGCATTAGAGGATACTTGGTCTTTGCAAATTAATCCAGCTTTACTTGGACAACATCAAAGAAATACCACTTGTTGACTCAGTGTGTGGAATTTTGTCTCAGAAAACATGCTTGTGTATTGTGTAATAATTTATTGCATTGATTGTTCTTGTTATTGTTGCAGGTAAAATATAAGAAGCAGTAACACAACCATGGTGCTTTAGCTTATTATTTTTCCCTACATGTAATAACCCTAAAGATATAAAAGTACATGTTAGCCCTCATTAGCTCAGTGCTTACTCAAGACATGACAGAACTTGACTTACTTTCTATTGTGTTAAAGTGTTGTATCTATTTGCAACCTGAAGTGTTACTAGTTGTTCATTAAATATTACATGTAGCCATTACCAAAATATATTGGCTTAGTTAAATAAATTCTATTTGAACAACTTCCTAACCTACATTTATACTTACTACATGTACGGTCATTATATCAGTCGATTATAGGTCATCAATTTAGATCTAAAACAATATTAAGATAATTCCTAGGGTTTGGTCATCCAACCATTTGTTGACAGTTAGTTATTTGATACATGTAGAAAAGAAATGCTAGTCAGCTAATTGAGAGAAAACCCCTACACCTAACATAAGTGCACTTTCATGATCTGGCACAGGGACCCTAGAATTGTTCCCTGTGATGTATCCAGACCACTACTAAACACTGCTCAATTAGCTCAACATTGTATTAAATAATCAAACCATTAATGAGATGAAAAATAAGAATTTGAAGTAAAATTCTTTATCAAATTCTTACAATAAGTTTCAATGTATTTATAGTATTTCAAAAGAAATACCTGTTGATTCAAATTTAAACTTCTGCCAATATGGCAGCTATAAAATAATGTAAGCGTCATTTTGTCAAAAGTATTTTTATTGACAGATACAAATATCTCCTTTTTGACACATATTTTATTCTTGGTTGCATTTTACAAATTAATCTGAAATCATAGCAACTAATCTGATTATAATATTTTTTAATCAACTCCTTTTTGATCTTACTCTCTTCTGGGATGTTTGCAGCTTATTTCTGATTATTTTGGATGATGCTACAAAAGCAGTAACATAACTATGGTGCCTTAGCTTATTATCTTTCCCTACATGTAATAACCCTAAAGATATAAAAGTACATGTTAGCCCTTTATACATGTGAACTATCAATGCAGTCAGCAATAAATCAATTTTGTAAATTAGTCCAATATCAGATAATTTACTACTAGGCAACCAAGAAAAATGAGATCAAATAATTATTGCCTTTATCATAAGGGGTAACTTAACAATAATAATAATAATGATAATTTTTGAGTAACAAATGATTGCAAAGCTATAACAAATAAAACTCCCTATTCTTACACCTAACCTATAAGCACATCAAGTAAATGATTACTACTAGCTGCACTGCGTTTTGAAGGGCTGTTGTGTGTAGGCCATTCCTCTAACTGCAGTTGGGGACCACTGTCAGGATTACTCTAGTGCTTCTACAGTTTAGCTTTCCATTTAAAAATAACCTGACAAAAATAAAGAAGTAAATCCAATGAATTTTGTTTATCATTAAATAAATCATTTGCACTCTTTTTATACTTTTAAGAATAATCAATCAAACACTTGGCAAGTACCTGTCTAATTGATGTTGTTGTCAATTTACTAATTTTCCCTCTTTTTTCTTTGTCTGTGATTTTAAGCAAGTCAGCACTAATTAGCATTTACATTTCAGTCTTTCTATTTGTTAAAAGTACTGCCAAGTGAATTAATATAGAAATACTGCTTTTTATAATTTTACAAATAATATAATTAATGTAGCATCATCCAAAAAACATCTCAAATAAGCTGCAAATGTTGAGAAAAGAGATTAAGATCGAAGAGAACCTTCTGTCATCTTGACCACACATGATTTTGTTAGATTATGTTACACTCCCCCTCCAGCATAGCTAATTAAGGATGACCACTCTTTCACCATGAATCATTTCTGCTAATCTCTTTATAACCTTACTTGCCTCTTGCATCTTCCAATCTGTATTTTTGTATTTTTCTTCTTTAGTTAATTTCAACACAATGTTTTTCTCAGTAGTGACCATCTTCTTGTGTCTTAGGAATGATGGATTCTTTAGTTGATTTGAAATTGTGCACATACTACATAATTCATTTAATTTTTTGTTAAACTCTTTGTAGTATTTTTCATAGAGTTTTAATCCTTTGATCACTATCATCAGTGTTATAATTGCATCCCTCTACTTGTGTGCACTAGATCAGGGTGTATCATTGTTCTTGGGTAGAAGAATTCATATGTGGATCTCAATGATTTTGATATTGAGGCTTCATTAAGAACACGCTTATGTTGTTGCAAAGTTCTTCTCTTGTTATCTTATCTGGGTTGTTTTTTCCAAGTCTTATCAGCATTATTATCACCAGGCGTCTCATTTGGTCATAATATCTATATTGTGTACTCCACAATACACCTCACACTATGTCATTAATTCCTGAGAATAGAATTACTGTTTGGGTTGGGCGTTTTTCTATTTCCATCTGTACCTTCTGTATCTGTTGATTGTATAGCTTCTCCATCTCAGTAAAGATCATATGGAGTTATTACCCCTTCTATGTATACTTGTTCTTTGTTGTTATTTTTAGCAACATTTCTTTTGATTTCTTGTATCTGTCATCATTCACTTTTTTCTCTGCTTCCTTGTGTGTATTCATGTATGTGTTTTCTTCATGCCACATGGCTTTCACCACTTTTTTGTCTTTTAGTCTCCATGTTGGGAGTAGCATTGGTACCAATATAATTGGTGGTGGTGTGCATTTTAGCAATGTCATCATCATTTTATTTTCAATATTTTCATATTATCCATTCTTACTTGTTTTTATGTTTTCCCAAAACGTATTTGTTAGCCCATACTTCATTAGACTTTGTGCTGTTTCTGGTTTCATTATGAATTTGGATGTTATACACTCTATGTCAACTGCCAATTGATTTTGTGGTTCTAAAATTTGACGGATTTCATGTCTGATGAATGCCTCTGTGCATAATATCTTTATGAGCAATTTTGTCTCTCTTTCATATACCTCTCCAAATATGTATTGCACTATATTATCACATTTTTCTTTTTTGACTGTGATTTTGATCAGCAAATGTTCGTCATCCGTATCTACCCATGATATTTTGCTTGGTTTTCTTTCTCCCCATTTCTCCATGTTAACTTTATCAATCTCTCTTTGGGTATTCAGGGTTAGTGCGATTGTGTTTGACTGTAGGAGTGTTTCCTCTAGTTGCATTTCTTCTTGGGATTTACTGACCATTTCTATGATCTCTATCAGCTTGTTTTTACTATCTTTCCTCATTATTTCAGATCTCTTTTTTATTTTTATGTAAGCACACTGCAGGTAGTCTTTGAGGTATTTTCTCATTTCCATCATGATTGTTTTATTCATGTTGTTTTGTTCTACATGTCTGCATTTTCTGATGAGGTTTCTTGTTGTCAACCATGGCTGTTGCTTTAGAGCCTTTAATTTCGTGTTTGACATTGCTCCCCACATGTACTTTCTAGTTTCATCATTGAGTATATCAATCTCTGCTGGGCATATGCCTGTTTTGTTGGAGAGGTCTACTATGCTTGGTCTTCTCAGACCTTTCAGCTGGTGCTATCACGTTTATCTGTAAATTGATATTGCTGATCCTTTGTCTTTGATAATAAAGAGATTTTCCAGTTTTTCTTATAGTGTACATATGAATTCTTCATTTGCTTTTTGCTTCATAACTAAAATCACTTTTTCTTTATAATCTTTTGCCAGTTTTAGCATCTCCTCTATGTTTGTTTCCAAATTTCTAGAATTTATTTCAGATTGTTTGATAAAGTGGATTATCATTAAATGATTTCTAACTAAATTCACTTGTTCACATTTTGTCTATTAACTTATCCTTGTTTTTGATTACTTTTTGCACCTCTTTCAATGTGAACCCTTTGTTGAATATAATGTGTACAGTACTCTTAAAATACGGCCAATTGAGATTTTCTTTCATTTCTTCTTCATATGATATAATCATATGTGCTTATCTATCACTATTGGAATCACCAAACTTTCTTTTTCTTTTGTCAAGGCATATTGTTGTATAAGCCTTTTTGTTTCAGGTGATAAGTTATCATATGAATTGTATCTAATTCTTCTGTTCACATTAAAGTACGGATGTATTTTGTCTTTTCCTATTCTCATCATCCTGCTTTCACATTATTCTGATCTGGATGACGTAGTTGTTGTCAACATTTGTTTATGTGAGAATGGTTGAGCTTTGCATAGTATTTGACAATGAGCTTGTTGATGGTTGTTCAGAGATGTCCATTTCAGAGTCTTCAATTATATCCTGTATATCTGGTACCTGCTACTTTAGTTGCAGATGAGGACTGATTGGTGTAGCTTGGTACTCTTTGCCCTTTAATTGACATGTAGATTTGCTGGATGAGGGGGAGTATTACATTTCTAATCCGATTTTTCCACCAACCTTGTGCTTTTTAATTGATGCTTGGTATCATGATGTTTGCACTCTGTTATCTGCCTGCCCTTTAATTGACATTTGGTTGAGGGTGATGTTTGTGATTTTGTCTCCATCATCATACCCTTTAAGTGGTAATTGGATTGCAGAAATCTCCTTCTTATTTGTCATTGTAGCATCATCCAAATCAAATCATAAATAACCTGCAAGCCTTGCAAGAAGAGATTAAGATTGAATAGAAGTTGATTAAAAATATAGTAATTAAATCAATTAGTGTTATTTCATATTTATTTGTAATATGCAACTAAGAAACAACATGTGTCAAAAAAGAGATATTTGTGTCTGTTGATAAAAATACTTTTGACTAAATGATGCTTTCATTATTTTCAGCCGCCATCTTGGCAGAAAGTTCAAATTTGAATCGACAGGTACTTCTTTTGGAAATACTATAAATAGATTAAAAACATTGTAAGAAGTTGATAAAGAATTTTATTCAGAATTCTTATTTTGTTTCATATTAATGGTTTGATTATTTAGTATGATGTTGAGCTAATCAAGTGGTGTTTAGTAGTGCTCTGGATACATCACAGGGAATGATTCTAGGATCTCTGTGTCAGATCACGAAAGTGCACATATGTTAGGTGTAAGGGTTTTTCTCTCGATTAGCAGACTAGCATTTCATTTCTAAATGTATTAAATAATTAGTTGTCAGCAAAAAGTTGGATGACCAAACTCTAGGAATCATATTAATATTATTTTAGATCCAAATTAGTGACCTATAATCAACTGATAAAATAAGTTATAAGTGTAGGTTAGGAAGTTGTTCAAACAGAATATATCTAAATAAGCCAATATATTTCGGTAATGGCTACGTGTATTGTTTAATGAACAACTAGTAACAATTTAGGTTGCAAATTGATATAACACTTTCACACAACAGAGTTTAAGTCGAATTGTTTCATATCTTGAGTAAGCATTGAGCTAACATAGGGTACACATAAGCTATATTGATTGAGCTGAGAAGTGGCACTCAAGCATCAAATGGAATGGTGAAGCTGGATGCGGAGATCCACTTTGGGCTGATGCCTCCTCAGAAGATCGTTATGGAAATTACCACATGGCTTCGTCACCTAAAAAGTGAGCATTTAATTCGAGGTTACATAAGTTAACAGTAGAAACTAGTCAAGCAGTAATAACAAGTAAATCCTTACCCACAATAGCACACCTAACGTTATAAAGCAAAAATAGATAAACAGTGATAATGTAACATTCTCCACCTGGCATATTTGCACCGTGTATTATTACTGATAATTAGCACTCGGTAAATTGCGGGTGAGGAGTTACCAAGTTGTTGAACCGTCAGACTTTTCTCTCTTATTAACTAGTTATGTTAATTAAATAATCTAGCATTGACTATCACTGTTTAGGTGACAGAGCCGTATGACGTTTCCTCTTCAGTTCTTCTCTAGGCTACTGCCTGAAGCCGATCTCCACAAGACAGTTCCTCTCCTTCATGAATGATGATTGAATCCATGGCACCACCTCAGCTCAACTGGAACTAATTATGTGTACCTTACTTTAGCTCAGTGCGTGCACTCAAGTAAAGTTGTAACTGACTTAAACTCAATTTTGTAAAGTGTTTGTTGTTTTGATTAAGTAAAGCAACCAGGCACTGACACTAACTGCATTTACATAATATTAAAATAGCCATTACCATAAGACTATCGGCTTAATAATTTAATTAATAAGATTGCAGTTTCCTACACTTACATTTATTAATATTACATGTAAGGTCATTTATCAGGTCGATTATAGTCGAATCTCCTATGATTAAGAACATATATATATATATTCCTAAGTGTCGACTATCCAGTCGTTTCAAGCATTGATTATTTCATACATGTATTGATTGATAGTCAGACTAGGCAAGAATCAAAAACTCCTAACTGTAACATAAGTGCGGTTTCATGACTGGCACAAGGACCCTTCGAATCGATCCCGTGATGGAATCCAGCCACTACTCGACACAACTTGCCTAGCTGCACATTTTATTAAATAATCAAACCAGATAAGAGTAGAATGAAAATAAAATAAACTCCGAAGAATTTATTGTTCATCAAATTTCTGGTTAGTTCAAAGCTATTTTTAAAAGTTTTCCAAAAGTACCTGCCGATTTTGAATTTTAAATGATTTGTATGCCAATATGGCTGTTTCTTGGTAAGCATAATTTCGCTCAATTTAATTTGTCAAATGTTACTTGATCAGCTAACAAGTTTTTCTTAATTTGAACAATATTGAGGCTTAGTTGCATCTTACAAAATAACTAAGATCATTAACTAAATTTTACAATCAATTCTAATTATTATTAATCATTCGACGTTGTTCTTTGCTTGCAGCTTAGTTGCTTTTGGATGATGCTACAATAATGCCTGGTAGAGGATGTTACAGCACCTCTCAGCATTGAATCTTGCCAACATCACCTTTAATTGACAATAGGATTGTTGGGACTTAAGTATTTCATTTTCTATTCAATGTATGCCAGTTTTCTCTCCCCTTGTCAAGCCTTTTAATTGACAATCTGATTTTGGGGATCTCCTTCGCACTCTTCTGCTTTTCATCGGTGATCAGCTGGCACTTCTGTTTGATCTTTTCATTTTCTAATCTAAATGGAGTTACTAAATTTATATCCCATATTTCAGGGTCATATTTATTTTTATTTTTTGCTGCTGGGGCATAACTCTTCTCTTGACTCTATCTTCTTTGTCTGGGGGATTATATTCTTCTTGAAAATCGTCCTCTGCCACACTGTCCATTTCATTATATGTACTATCATAGTTTTCAACTAGTTTAAATTGTGCATTTTCATCTAATGCCACTTGTTCTATATCTTTAGGTGCCCTTTTCAAATTTTGAAAATGTAGAGTCCTGCCATCATTAAGTTTATAATTATTATTCGTTAGTGTTTGTGTGATGACAAATGGCCCTGCCCATAGTTTTTTTAATTTCCTTACTTGGTTTATGTCTTGTGTTCTCAACAATGTGTACACATGAACCTTATCACCCTTTTTATGTGGTTTTCCATAAATTTTTTTGTTGAAATTTCTTTGTTGTCTTATTGCAGATCTTTTGGTATTATGACATATTGCTTCATGAATTTCTGTTATCTGGTTTTTAATTTTCCTAATATACTTGTTGTCTAGTTTTTCAGAGTATGTATGTTATTGCATTGAGATTGGCATTGCTGCTTCCCTTCCATACATCACTTTAAATGGTGTCATTCCCATGGTGGAATGTACTGAGGTATTATAAAAATATTCTACCATTTCTATTACTTCTCTCCAGTCTCTTCCACCAACTTTTGACATTACAGTTCTTATCAACTTAATCATAGTTCTATTTAATCTCTTGACCACTCCATTCAACTGCGGGTGATATACAGTTGTTTTTTCTGTTATTATTTCCATCCATTTTGTCATTTCTTCAAACTGTTTACTTTCAAATTGCAACCTCTGTAATTTCCATTGGCCTGAATTTTAATAATCATTCTTTCATTATTTAATTGGCTACTGTCTTTTCCATTGTTGAGTCTAATTGGATCATTTTTGCGTATTTTGTAAAATTGTCCATGATAACTAGAATATACAGATACCACTCCTTGTCTTGGGATAGCTTTTCCAAGTCAACGTGTACTATTTGGTTTGGTGCTGTGGCCATGATTTTTTCTAGTGGTGCCATTTGTCTCAGGAAGTGACTCTTATTGTTTATCAGACATGTTGTACATTTGTTAATGATATCTTCTACCGTTTTTCTTACTGCAGTTGTTAAAAATCTGGAGTTGAATGTTTGTTCTGTTTTGATAATACTGATGTGTCCATTTTCATGAATTTTTCTTACTAGTTCTCTTTTATAATTTTCTGGAATTGCTATTTGCAGTGTCTTACCTTCCATGTATAGCAGACCATTTGTGTTTATTTTCCATTTATATCTTTGGAAATAGCTATTTGCCTCTCTTCCTAAGTTAGTTTGTTTTCCATTAATCTTATCTTTTATTTCCATTAATATGACATCTGTGTCTTGCTTTTCAATGATTTAATTTTCTGTTATTTTTTCCTTAGTCATAATCAGCCTGTCCTTTTTTATCAGCATTAATATCTGGTAGTTTTTGATACTCATGGTGTGGAATGAATTCGAATTTTTTTTCTCTCCTTCTATTTTTCTACATCTCTTTGGTATTCAGGAAGTGCTGCCCAGAAGTTGGCATTTTTATGTAATGTTCTCTTTCTGTGTTGTATTGTAAATTTAAAATCATTTAGAAACTCTATCCATCTTGATACTATTGACGACTTATCTCCTGAGAATTTTTTCAGACATGCTAGACCACTATTGTCTGTTCTAACTTTAAAATTTTGTCCAATCAAGAAATACCTAAATTTTTTGATGCTTTCTACTAGTGCTAACATTTCCAATTTCGTAGAACCATAATTTTCTTTGCTTGGTTTTAATCTTCTGCTAAAGAATTGTATTGGGACCTCTTTACTATTTTTTATTTGCCCTAAGCATGCACCAATTGCCACAATCTAGAATAAACTCTTTTTCATAATCAAGTGTATTTAATGATGGCATTTTAGCAAGTTCATTCCTGACATTGTCTAACTGTTCTTGTTCCTTCCAAGTCCATTCAAATATTTTTGATTTTTTCAGTAGTACTGTTATCCTGTTTGTTTTCTGGGCTATATTTGGTATAAAAGAACCATAATAGTTTATAAACCCTATTATTCTTTGAAAGTCTTTTTTTGTTTTTGGACTTTTGAAATTTTTGATCATGTCTTTTGCATTATTCTTCATTTTTATTTTCCCTTCTTGTATCTGCCTTCCCAGGAATACTACCTTGGTTTTAAGGATTTCACATTTTTTCACATTCACCAAAGTCTGGCATTATATAAGATTGTTAGTGTTCTATCCAATTTCTCAATGTGTTCTTTTATTGTCTTACTGGCTATTAAAATATCATCTATGTAAGCACATACTCCATCTTCTAATTTTCTGTTATCTTGTTTTAATACCTTGGTTACATATCTCTGGAATGTTCCTGGCGCATTACATAGTCTGAATGCCATATACATCTGCTCAAATAATCTGCATGGTGTTATGAATGTCTTTGGGTTCCATTGGTAGCTGCGCATAGGCCTTGCATAAACTAAGTTACAATATTGTACATCCTAAGAAAAATACCAGAGCCAATTAAGTACTTTTTGACAAATTGTAACTAGTGAAATAACCCTTACGTAAGAACAGCCAAATTGGCAGAAGATTAATTCAAATTTCAAAATCAGCAGGTACTTAAAACTTTTTAAATAAATAGCTGAGAATTTAGAGGAAAATTGATGAACAATAAATTCTTTGGAGTTTATTTTATTTTCATTCTTCATTTATCTGGTTTGATATTTAATAAAATGTTCAGCTAAGCAAGTTGTGTCGAGTAGTGGCTGGATTCCATCATGGGATCAATTCAAAGGGTCATTGTGCCAGTCATGAAACCGCACTTATGTTACGGATAGGAGTTTTTTGATTCTTGCTTAGTCTGACTACCAATCTATACATGTACAATTTAATAGATGCTTGAAATGGCTGGATAGCCAAACCCTAGGGATTTATATATTTTATTAATAGTAGGAGACTTGACTATAATCGACCAAATAAATGACTTTACATGTATTGCTATTAAATGTAGGTATAGGAAACTGCAACATATTAATTAATTTCTAAAGCCAGTAATTTTATGGTAGTGGCTAATTTAATATTAGACAACTGCAGTTAGTATCAATGCCTGGTTGCTTTACTTATTCAATCCAACAAACACTTTACAAAATTGAGTTTAAGTCAGTTACAACTTTACCTTAGTTCAAGCACTGAGCCAAGGTAGGGTACACATAATTGATTCCCCTTGAGCTGAGGTGGTGCAGTGGAATTGGTCATTGTTTATGAAGGAGAGGAACTGTGATGTGGAGATCGGCTTTGGGCAGTAGCCCACAATTGATCCAAGAAGGAAACGTCATATGGCTTCGTCACCTAAACAATGATGATCAGTACTCAATTAACCAAACCAGTTAAGCAAAGAGGAAATGTCTGGCAGTTTATAAAATTGGTAAATCCTCACCCGCCATTTACTGAGTAATAGCTACTAATGATAACACATGGCATAAATGGGCCAGGTGGAAGATGTTACAGTAGTCACTTTCTTTTATCTCTGGTATTTGGTAATTATGTTCTTCTTTTTTTTCTATGGTATTGATAGTTTTATTTACTATCTGTTTTTTCGTCTTAATTTTCTTCCCTTTTAGTTTTACCTTCTGCATTTTTATGTTGAAAATATGGTTTGTTGCATTGAGTATTGGTATAGTTCCCTTTCCTTTGCGTATATTGCACAAGTTAGATGGAATTGACAATTTCTTTGTGTTGATTCCCATCTAATCATATATCATTATTGTTGTGTCTACCTCTTCTTGGTTTCAATTTCACACATTTTCCAATTGTTTGGTAAAGTTTTTGTATCTTGTGTTAATTTAAACACTATTATCTCATCATATTCTTCGTATGTTGTTATAATCTCCTCTTGCACTGTTATCATATTGTCTTTGTAATTTATGATACATCTGTTATTTGTTAAAAAATCATTTCCTAATATGATTTCATATGGCAATTAATTTTTTTTCGTATCAATTACTGTGAAAGGCTGTTTGAATTTTGTATTAGCCCCTCTTATGGGTATATCTTGTAACTGTCCTTTCACATCTATATAATCCCTGGCTGCATTTATTAGTCTATTCTTTTCATTTATCAAATGCTGTCTTTCAAATCCTATTTTTGCTTCTCAATCATTGGTTTTTTATCAATATCACTGCTCCCATATCTATTGTAGCATTTACCATAATACCATTAATCACAATTGTAATTGTGTTAGTTCTCATTAGGTCTGTAACTATTAGCATGGGTGCTTGTATTATCAGAGACGGTGCTCCTTTGTTTTCTATTAAGTCTTCCTCATTGAAATACACTTCTTCTTCTATCCAATTAATTTGTCTTTTGCAATATTTTTCTATGTCCCTTGTTGTCGCACATCTGGCATTTTAGGTCTTTTCTTTTTATTTGTTTAATTGTTCCATCCTTCAGTTTTATTTTTATCAATTCCTCTCCTGTTTTTTATTCAGTGATTTCCCTATTGTTTTGTTCATTATAGGGGTTGTATTGATCACTGCTGGTTTTCCTATCATTAACCTTTCATTAATTCTTGTGTTATTTTCCATCATTATTTGTATTGCAAGTCCTTTCCTGATCATTTTGTCTAATGAATCTTCTGCAGTGCATTTAATTTGAAATTGTTGATGTATTGATTCTGGTAACCCTTTGCAAATGTGTGAGAATAAGTCATACTTTGAGTACGTTTTTTCTCTTGAGCTCAATTTGAGTAACCTTTCTACTTGTCACATATAGTTTCTTAAGTCATCTCTATTGTTCATTTTTGTTCCATTTAGTAACATTTGATATTGACTTTTGAAGCTTTCATAATTAGAGTATTCTTGGTACTCTCCTATGCGTTTTTTGTAGTTTGTCTTCATTTGAATGTCTAGTACCAAATAATGTTAGTATGCTGCTCCGCTCAAATACAGCGGAAATCTTGCAGCTGCTCATTGTTGGGTTACTTTTCTCTCTCTCATACTCATTTTGAAGATTTGTAGCCACTTGTTTAATGTTGGTGAGTAGTTATCAATTTGTCCTGTGAACTTAGGCAATATTGCCTTGGTTATGGATGTCTTGTTATCTTCCTCTTCCACAAGTATCGTATTTTCAAATATTGGTTTTTTCCATCAGTTTCATACAATATTCTTGTACCTGTTTTGTTATATTTGTGACTAGTTTTTTGATAAATTCTTCCTAGGTTTGGCTTTGTTTATACCTATCCATTTGCATGTCCCTGTTGGGTATTGCATTATTTAACTGTTGAGGCTTTTCAATTATTGTTTATTCTATGGGTTTTACCATTTCGTCTTTTTTTTGTTCATTTCTTAATATCATCAATCATATTTTGTCTTTCAGGCTATCAATTTCTAATTGTTTGTTCATGTTGTCTTCTTTAAGGTTTGTATTTTCTCTCTGAAATTCATTCATCAGACTTTGCAAACCTTTCACTTTGAAGTTTCATTTCTTTGTTTGCTTTGATTAATTTTTCTATTTGTTTTTGAAACAAATTCCATTGTTCAGTTAGCCATATTCTTATATCTTCTATGATTTCGTGGATGCATTTTTCTTTTTCATTATTTGATACTTCTATTTCAAGTATCCTTTCTGTTAACTGCTCTATGCATCTTGTTAAGTCTTGTCTTTCTATTTTATTATTTTCAATTATTCCTGTTAATTGAGCTATTGTGAGTTTGGTATTTGGCTACACTTGCTGTAGGACTAACTCTTTTGGAGACAGTTCACTCTCAGGGGATACTATTGCTCCTTGTGTTTCTGGGGTTTTTTTGATTGGGGTTTTTTGGAGTTTTGTTTTACTCCTAGTTTTCTTTTTTGAATTTACCATTATTACATTTAGCTTTGAGTAATCTTTGTTGGTTCCTTCCTGCTTCTTCATATACTTAAGTAAGGTGTTAATTATGTTCATTTCCCTCTTTTTTAATTTCTCTTCTTTTGTAGATTAAAAAAATTTTCTTTGCACTAATTCTTATTCTGGGTTTTTCCATTCAAAGGTTTTCTCCATAATTTGAGAAGAAACAACTATCTTGACTCGAGAATATGTTCTTCCTTATATTTTGTTTTAGGATTTTCTTTAAATTTCCATCTTTTTCCTCTTTTGCATGTCAGGCGCCTGACATAGTCGCCATGTAGAATCTTGCCAACATCAAATTTAACTTAATTTAGGATTTGCTTAACATAATTATGTTTCATTTGGTATTCAATGTATGACAGACTCCAAAACCTGCCTAATTTCCATGTAATTGTATATTGTATAAATTAATTAATAGGGCATTAGCTACACTTAATGCCTCAAGTAACAACTGTTAATTTAGATCAAGAGTGATAGATGGTGCACAGGGTATCAACCCAACCTGAAGCAATGCATTAGAGGATACTTGGTCTTTGCAAATTAATCCAGCTTTACTTGGACAACATCAAAGAAATACCACTTGTTGACTCAGTGTGTGGAATTTTGTCTCAGAAAACATGCTTGTGTATTGTGTAATAATTTATTGCATTGATTGTTCTTGTTATTGTTGCAGGTAAAATATAAGAAGCAGTAACACAACCATGGTGCTTTAGCTTATTATTTTTCCCTACATGTAATAACCCTAAAGATATAAAAGTACATGTTAGCCCTCATTAGCTCAGTGCTTACTCAAGACATGACAGAACTTGACTTACTTTCTATTGTGTTAAAGTGTTGTATCTATTTGCAACCTGAAGTGTTACTAGTTGTTCATTAAATACTACCTGTAGCCATTACCAAAATATATTGGCTTATCTAAATAAATTCTATTTGAACAACTTCCTAACCTACATTTATACTTACTACATGTACGGTCATTATATCAGTCAATTATAGGTCATCAATTTAGATCTAAAACAATATTAAGATAATTTCTAGGGTTTGGTCATCCAACCATTTGTTGACAGTTAGTTATTTGATACATGTAGAAAAGAAATGCTAGTCAGATAATCAAGAGAAAACCCCTACACCTAACATAAGTGCACTTTCATGATCTGGCACAGGGACCCTAGAATTGTTCCCTGTGATGTATTCAGACCACTACTAAACACTGCTTGATTAGCTTGACATTGTATTAAATAATCAAACCATTAATAAGATGAAAAATAAGAAATCTAAGTAAAATTCTTTATCAACTTCTTACAATAAGTTTCAATGTATTTATAGTAATTCAAAAGAAGTACCTGTTGATTCAAATTTAAACTTCTGCCAATATGGCTGCTATAAAATAATGTAAGCGTCATTTTGTCAAAAGTATTTTTATTGACAGATACAAATATCTCTTTTTTGACACATATTTTATTCTTGGTTGCATTTTACAAATTAATCTGAAATCATAGCAACTAATCTGATTATAATATTTTTTAATCAACTCCTTTTTGATCTTACTCTCTTCTGGGATGTTTGCAGCTTATTTCTGATTATTTTGGATGATGCTACAAAAGCAGTAACATAACCATGGTGCTTTAGCTTATTATCATTTCACTACATGTCAGTAACCCTAACAATATAAAAGTACATGTTAGCCCTTTATACATGTGAACAATCAATGCAGTCAGCAATATATCAATTTTGTAAATTAGTCCAAAGTCAGATAATTTACTACTAGGCAATTGATTGAACAACCAAGAAAAATGAGATCTAATAAACATTGCTTTTATCATGAGGGTTAACCTAACAATACTTATAATAACTTAAGATCATTTTGAGAATGAGAATTGAAAAGCATAACTTCCCGTATTGTTACACTTTCAAAAACACATCAATGTAAACAATGCCAATAAACAATAACACCACCTTTTGAATGGCTGTTGTGTGCGGGCTGTTCCAGACTTCCTTTAACTACAGTTGGGGACAACCATCAGGATTACTCTAGTGCTTCTACAGTTTAGCTTTCCATTTAATTTAATAAAATAACCTGACAAAAATAAAGAAGTAAATCCAATGAATTTTGTTTATCATTAAATAAATCATTTGCACTCTTTTTATACTTAGTAATAATAAACAATCAAACATTTGGCGAGTACCTGTCTAATTTATGTTGATTTGTATTTACTAATTTCCCTCGTTTTCTTTGTCTGCTGTTTTATTCATGTCAGCATTAATTAGCTTTTGTTTTTCAATCTTTTACTATTTGCCAAAAGTACTGCAAAGCTATTTAATATAAAAATACTTTTATAATTTTACAAATAATATAATTAATAATAATCATATGTGTACAATCAATCATTATTTTAAATAAGCTGCAAATGTTGCCAAAAGAGATTAAGATCGAAGAGAAGTTGATTTAAAAATATTGTAATCAAATCAATTAGTGTTATTTCAGATTTATTTGTAATATGCAACTAAGAAACAACATGTGTCAAAAAGAGATATTTGTGTCTGTCAATAAAAATACTTTTGACTAAACAACGCTTTCATTATTTTCAGCTGCCATCTTGGCAGAAAGTTTAAATTTGAATCGACAGGTACTTCTTTTGGAAATACTATAAATAGATTGAAAACCATTGTAAGAGTTTGATAAAGAATTTTATTCGGAATTCTTATTTTGTTTCAATTTAATGGTTTGCTTATTTAATACAATGTCGAGCTAATTGAGCAGTGTTCAGTAGTGGTCTGGATGCATCACAGGGAATGATTCTAGGGTCTCTGTGCCAGATCATGAAAGTGCACATATGTTAGGTATAGGGGTTTTTCTCTTGATTAGCTGACTAGCATTTCATTTCTACATGTATTAAATAATTAATTGTCAGCAAATGTTTGGATGACAAAGACTTAAGAGTTATATTAATATTATTTTAGATCCAAATTGATGACCCATAAATGACTGATAAAGTGATCATACATGTAGTAAATTATAAATGTAGATTAGGAAGTTTTTTGAACAGAATATATTTAAATAAGCCAATATATTTCAGTAATGGCTACATGTAATATTTAATGAACAAATAGTAACAATTCAGGTTGCGAATCAATATAACACTTTTACATAATAGAGTTTAAGTCGAATTGTGTCATGTCTTGAGTAAGCACTGAGCTAAAGTAGGATACACATAAGATATATCAATTGAGGTGAGAAGTGGCACTCAACCATCAGATGGAATGGTGAAACTGGATGTGGAGATCCGCTTCAGGCAGTTGCCCATCAGAAGATCATTGCAGGGATTACTGCATGGCTTCATCACCTAAATAGTGAACAGTTAAGTCTAGGTTACACAAGTTAAGAGAAGAAACCAGTCAAGCAGTAACAACAAGTAAATCCTTACCCGCAATAACACAGCTAATGTTATACTGTAACAGAAGATAAGCAGTGATAATGCCTGGTAGAGGATATCACATGGCGACTGTGACAGCCAAGAACAGCAACCCTAAAGAACAAACATTCAGTTAAACTACCCGCAAGACTACAACAAAAGCTATAAGTGAAATTACAAAAGCAGCAAATTGTTACATGAACTAACAATCAGTAAGAGAGAGAGAAATCCCCCAAACTGAACAAAAGCACTTCACTGGGATCCTGGAATCACGACCTAGAGATAGGAAAGCCACTATGAACCAGATGAAAAAATGACAAAAGGAAAAAAAGGAAGTGCGAAGAAAACTGCAGTCAAGGCAGTAACTCCCAGAACAATATGATCATCGCCATATTTTGGCGAGAACTCAGCAACAGACACGGAATTACAGTCCCTCAGTTCACTCCCAGAAATAAACCCCCAGACGCAAACCCATAATAATCATGTGTTGTCCAATCAATCATTATTTTACTTGAGTCTTAGTTCTTTCCACTCCTCTCATCTTGATCACACATGATTTTGTTAGACTATGTTACACTCTATGTGAGGAATGTGACACAGTCCCATGGGATGGACAGGCGTTGCTAATGTAGATAAGGTAGACATGATTGAGTGAATATTTGCTTGCAAGTCACAATTGACACAGGCAGCAACACATAAGGAAGGATATTTTCATGATTTATGTTGTGAGAAAGAAGAATCCAGTTGACTGAGTATTAACATATGGGCAACCTGACAGGTTAATTTTCGCCAAAATCATCTAAAAGTGTGTTCAAAGCAGCATGGGCAACATACTTGTCACTGTCACAGACTTGGTAAGATGGTACATCATGAGGACTGGTCTTGTTGGGTGTGAGCTGACTAACTTGAAGTTGCAGTGGCAGCTTGCAAAGCTTTGATTCATCTCTTGGCTTCCCACCACAGAGCACCTTCTTGAGACAGCAAATCCTGTAGATGCTCTATCTCAAAGTTGGAACAATCAAACCTCAGGGTGGGGTTGACTGCTGAGGTCAACAGATGAGCTGGAATTGGCGGAGCATTATGAGTATTTAGTACTTGTTGTTGATTTACCAGAGAAACCTGAGTAGGAGAAGTAGGATGGGATAAGTTGACTAATGATCCAACAGTACATGGGGTAGTGTCCATGCTACCAGTGCTTGCACAGGGAACTCCAATTGAAGAGGACCTAAAAGGGGAATAACAAACAACAGTACAACTAGAATCCATTTTGTAAAAAAGGACAACTAACAAGAATATAACTCTTCCATCAACAGCTGGGACCACTGCACTGTCAACTGATCAACAAAGTAACTAACAGAACAGCAGCAACATTAATGTGGTATAGGTATGGCACTAAATCCAACATGCAACAACAGAAAACCAAAACAGAATAACTTTCATCTGTCAAAGGAAGCAACTATCCCAGCTGACAAGATTAACCTGAAACAAACAAGCCAAGAATGATATGTGACACCCTTATTGTGTACATAGGCTACATGACTGGAGTACCTCTCCAAACCTCACTTAGACTGGAATTAGCATCAGAACCATTCAGAATCACATCAGGGTCACCATTTAGAATCAGGGCTGGGGAATATAGCAGCAGTACCAAGGAACTAATTGTTATGGCAGAAGGTTGCAAAAGTGACCTCAATACAGCAGCCATGATTCTAATGATAGAAGAATAGATCTGACAAACATTGGTAATTCATCCATGTAACTTGTAACTGTTTAGAGAGAAAACATCCAAACATCCAGGACAACATATTCATGTGGCTTCCAGCTGAAGTGCTACCTGAGGGAAAGGTAGTTCATGACTTGAGTGTGTGGTGCTTTCCTAACAAACGAACAAATTTTGAATATTATAACTATTTTTCTGATTTAGTAAGGTGTTATTGCATATTAAGGTTTGTTTTCTATTTAAATAGATATATTTTTGCAGAAAATAATTCTTGTACATGAATTTCATATAAAAATATAATGTAAAATCGTAAAATGTACCAAAATGTGTATAGTGTTTTTACTTAATACTTAGATCAATAAGTCATTACATACCTACTACACACTGCAGGCAGAGTATTAATGCTCGACTTTACCATTGTTGGATCAATAATACTCAATGCAAGCGGTATATGCATGACGTATGCACACAGAGAAATTACCAAATTAAATTTTCCTGTACATAATTCTATTGGCTGCAGGAATATGTACTTTCTACTTTCTACACTTGAGTGTTTATTATTGATTACATATTGTAAGTTCATTATTGAGTGTCTTAGCTGTCTTAGTGTTAACTGGTGTGCAATTGAATATTTTCTAAACAATTTTGATATGCCAAGGAAAGAGGTTTCACCAAGAAAGAGGGCAACAATTGTCACTTTGCTTAAAGAAGGCTACACAATTCATGGTGTAGAGCATAAAACTGGTGTCCCAAAATCTACAATATCTGACATTAAACAATGATGGCTGACAAATCGAGACGGTTATGGATCTCCCAGGAAAAGAAGTGGCAGACCAAGGAAAACTACACCCAATACTGACAGACTAATGGTGCGTCAATGTCTGGCATCCAGGTGTTCAACTGCTGCAAACATTAAGGACATTTGTGGTGATGTAACTGTTCAAAGATGCTTGAATGCTGCTGGATTAAGAGGTCAGCAGCCAGCCAAAAAGCCATTTGTGAATGCCATCCAGAGGCGATGTTGTCTCAATTTTGCAAGACATTACCTTCTGGAAGATGATGAGTACTGGAAACGTGTGCTATTTTCTGACAAATCCTCATTTGATATTTATGGCAACAAGGGCTCAATTAAAGTATGGGGCCATGTAGGAGAACGTTATCTAAGCCAGTGTATCCTGCCGACTGTAAAACATGCATCTTCCATAATGATTTGGGGCTGTCTTTCATTTAATGGTCTGGGAAGATTTCGAATTTTAGACCAGGGTCAAAGAATGAATCAAAAATTTTACCTTGAAATTCTTAATAAAGAACTATGCTGGAGTATGAGAGATCTTTATCCAGATGGCAATTGCATTGATATGGATGACAATGCACCCTGCCACAGAGCAAGAGCAGTGAAGGAATGGTTTCGTGACCAAATTAGGAATTGATGGATAAATGATTGGCCAGGACAATCACCTGACATCAACCCCATCGAAACACTTTGAGCTCACATTGGTAGGGAGATCCAGAAGAGAGCTCCTCATACTTGTAATGAACTGATTGCAGCCATAATACACATTTGGTATAGAGTTTTCACTAAAGAACAGTGCGAAATTTTGTGCAGTAGTGTGCCTCGTCGTCTTCGAGCTGTACAAAGAAGTCTAGGCTTTCCAACGAAATATTAACTCTGTTCCAATGAAATATTAACTTTGTTTACACTACACTGTTATTTTTATGATAATATTTGATATAATTTTGATTATAGTTATTTTTGGACAAAAAATGGTTTCCTTTTTGAAAAAATTATGCTCCAAATGCACAAAAACTAACTAAAAATTAAAATTTTGTTCATGTCCAGTGACTTTTGGCCGCGGCTGTATATTTGCCATGTCTACTGTCAACATTCTTCCCATTGGGCAACTGTTGATGATTAATCTGCTGATAAATTTCTCAATTTCCTGCATTGGTTTTTTGATTTTCTTGGGAGATGTCAACTTCTCTACATGTCCTTTCAACAGCAAGTTTTTCATTTGTGTGTTCACCAGAGATTTCGTACTTCTTTGTTTTGTTAACTTGTGGCGACTTGATCTCAAGATTGGTAGCCTTAGTTCCTGCTCCTGTGTTATGAATATAGCTAACAGCCATGCTGATGTTCTGAATCTGATTTCCGGGGCGTTTTTCTCTTCAAATATCACGTTTTTGAAAACTTTTGTTGAGCTTAGCTTGTACACTCTATTGATTTCTGTGAGTGCTACCTCAACTTTCTTGTGGTATTTTTTTGACAGGGCCTCAATATGTATTTCTGGCCATTCTTCTTTCGTTTTCTTCTGTAATTTCATTTCATTCCATATCTCTTGTATCCTCTATATTTGTTCCTGTCATTTTGTGAGGCTACACTTGATGAATAGCATATTTACTTTCTCGACAACCTCTGCATCTATTTTCATCTCTATAATTTTTATTTGTTTGTATAAGTCTATGGCTATACAAGGGTCTACCATCAATCTGCAATAGGCTACCCAATACTCAATTTGCAAATCTAGAAAAATCAATTCCACTACCTTCATCTACATTGTTATTTTCTCACATAGGAACACATTTTCCACTTGTATTTGTAGTTTGCTCAGGAATGGTGGTAGTTCTTCAAGTGTGGTTAACCCAATGATCACTATTCATATTGTGACATAATCTATCAAACTATCATGATTGGTCAAGATGAGAGAAAAGGATGAAGGAAACAAAGACTAAAATTATTAAGATTGATTATAATGATTAAAATGTAAATCATGATAGGATTGATTATTTTCACTTTGTAAATGTTTTGTGCAATTATATCTAAAATTATACTCGACGGTATTTGACAAAACAAAAGATGGTCAAACAGCGTAGTCAAATTAACGCTGACGTTGCGTAATATTAGCAGAAATATTAAGCGAGGGAAAAACTGTCAACAAGAAAGATTAACAGGTACTAGTCGAGTATTTAGTTGTTTATCACCAAGTGCTATAAATATATTGAATGTGATGTAAATAATGATGAGCAAATCTACTTTGGATTCATTTTCTTTTGTCAGGTTATTTTATATATTCTGATGGAAAGCTAAACGTCTACGAGCTAGGGTAATTGTATGGTGGTTCCCACATCCGGTTAAAGGTATGCTGGAGCAGCCTCCTAATAGCTATTCCACAGTGGGGAGGGCGACAGCTGTAGTTACCTGGTGTGCTCTTAGGTTACGGATAGGTATAGGAGTTTTTTACCGTTATAGCTTTCCTAATTGTCATTGCTTGTCTGATATTGGTATTGCAGCCTGTAGGTTTTACATGTCAATTATATTATCGATGAAATCAAGTTATTTATTACATTCATTATGTTACATGACAATTTATGATTTAACAGTGTTTACACTTAGATGGTTATTACGATTGTATTTCTATATTTTATTACACATAGTCTATTTAATAGTCATTACATGTTGCTCAATGTTTTATACAGTAGACCTTTGGCCGACTTCTAGTTACCGTTTTCTGCTGACGGCATTGATTGTTTACATGTATCAAGGGCTATTATATATTTCTATATATGTAGGGCTATTACATGTAAGGCCTCATAATAAGTTATTTCAGCAGCAAGGTTGCACCATTTCGTTTATTGCATTAGTTCGTAATAACAAAAACAATCAATGCACTAAATTCTTAAATGGTTGCCAATCCCATTACACTGAGTTCGCTATTCACATAACCATTCCATTGTTGTTCTCTATCTCACATTGGCAGTTCCATTGGTAAGATGCGGCTGGCGGATGTGTTCCTGGAAATGCACGTTTACTCTTGAGTGTCGATCCTGTCTTCCAACATCTCTGCTTTACCTAAATAAGTTGAGTGAATTAAGTAGCTACAAAGGCTATTGCGTATTAAGTTAGTTTAATAAACTGCACACTTATTATAAAGGAGAGAAATCGGAAAAGTGTCAACTCCGCTTAACAGTTAATCTAAGAAAAGTAATAGCTTTTTCTAAATACCACACTCACGGTGGGTTGGCATGATTCTACAATGATAACTCCATATCACTTTGTATTACAATAAGCCCAGTAGAACTCTGGGTTAGTTATCAATAACATTGTCTGTTAAGATATGGAGTAAAAGGTGTTTTTGTTCTAAAGCCTACATGCAGTGAGGAGAAGCCAATTCCAAATTGGCAAAACTTGGCAACAGCTCCCCAATCTTCAGGGAAACCTCAGGATTTGCCAACAAAACTCACAGTGCATGGCTAGTGTTCTCAGTGATTTTGTGTGTTGTATAACTTTATAAATTTTTGCAATCTGAGGCCAAAGGTTGAGGCTGTTAGGAGGGATCCAATGCTAACGGCTCCTTAATTAAGATTGCCTGCCTAACCAAATTTCGATTTACTAATTTATCCAAGAATTTTAGGTTAATGGTTCTTTTTTTAAGTTTTACTGTGGAATGGAGTTGAGGGGATTTGCCAATGATTATTAAATTTCCCGGTACTCTTCCACATCAAAGGGCGTTTTTTTTTATAGATTCTTATTTTTCTTCAATATATACAAATGCAATTTTGACAGAGATGGCTTGAGCAGTGACTAGTACTAGATTCATGCATTGTAACATTTTAATGTCTTCTTTGTCAATTGTCTTTAGAAAATATATTATCATCTTCTGTTTGTAATATGTCCTCCTCATCGTAGTATGCTTCTTCATCACCTATGACGTTTATCTGCTTTGGGCAGTCTGGTTTTTTATGGCCTTTCTGTCTGCAGCCGTAGCATTCGATGTCATTTTCTTTAAATTTCTGCATTTTTCCATCATTTCCCTTGACTTTTATTATATTCTCTTGTGGTTATCTGGGATGTTCACTGGTTCTCTCCTTGCCCTCAAATCAGTGGTGCAGATCTCCAGTGGGAGAGGCATTATGTCTTTTTGTCTCCCTGCCCTCAAATCAGCATTGGGGACTACTCAGACGCATTCTCACTCTGATTAGTAATGGGTTGGTTTTCATCCCTTCTGTCTTCTGTTGGACGTCCTTTGTATTCTCCTATGTGGGTTTGACGATGTCATCTCCTTGGGTCTGTAGTTTCAGCGCAATCTCTTCCTCAATATCTGTTGCATCTTGTTTGATTTTCCTAAATTCAGACAGTAAATTTATATCTCATATTTCTGGGTAATATATATATTTATCCCTCGCCTAATTCATTCATATCATATACAATCTCATTGTAGCATCATCCAAAGCAACTAAGCTGCAAACAAAGATTAACGTCAAATGATTAATAATGATCAGAATTATGATTGTAAAATTTTGTTAATTATCTTAGTTATTTTGTAAGATGCAACTAAGTCACAATATTGCACACTTTAAGAAAATTATGATAGCCGATTAAGTAATTTTTGACCAATTGTAACAAGCAAAATTACACTTACGAAAGAACAGCCATATTGGCAGAAGATTTATTTGAAATTTAAAATCAGCAGGTACTTTACAATTTTTAAATAAATAGCTTTGAAATTAGAAAGAAATTTGATGAACAATAAATTCTTCGGAGTTTATTTTATTTTCATTCTACATTTATCTGGTTTGATTATTTAATAAAATGTGCAGCTAGGCAAGTCGTGTCGAGTAGTGGCTGGATTCCATCATGGGATTGATTCAAAGGGTCCTTGTGCCAGTCACGAAACCGCACTTATGTTACAGTTACGAGTTTTTCGATTCTTGCCTAGTCTGACTATCAATCTATACATGTATGAAATAATTAATGCTTGAAATGACTGGATAGTCGAACCCTAGGAATATATATTCTTAATAGTAGGAGACTTGACTATAATCAACCAAATAAACGACCTTACATGTATCATTATTAAATGTAAGTTGAGGAAACTGCAATCTATTACTTAAATTACTAAGCCAGTAGTTTTACAGTAATGGCTACTTTAATATTATGTAAATGCAGTTAGTGTCAATGCCTGGTTGCTTTACTCAATCAAAACAACAAACACTTTACAAAATTGAGTTTAAGTCAGTTACAACTTGACTTGAGTGCACGCACTGAGCTAAAGTAAGGTACACATAATTAGTTCCAGTTGAGCTGAGATGGTGCAGTGGATTCAGTCATCATTTGTGAAGGAGGGGAACTGCGTTGTGGAGATCGGCTTCGGGCGGTGGCCCACAGAAGAATTAAAGAGGAAACGTCACATGGCTCCATCACCTAAACAGTGATAGTCAATATTCAATTAACTTAACTAGTTAACTAAAGAGGAAAAGTTTGGCGGTTCAATAACTTAGTAACTCCTCACCCGCCATTTACAGAGTGATAATTATTAGCAATAAGACACAGTGCAAATAGGCCAGGTGGAGGATGTTACATCATTACAATTAATACAACTTATTTTAAACTCAGCATTTTCATCTAATATTGATTCTTCAATATCTGCCATCACTCATTTTAGGTTCTGGAAATGCAGTAATCTATCATTATTTAGCTTGTACTCATTATTTGGTAATACTTGCGTTATTCTATATGGACCTGACCAAACCATTTTTAATTTTTGGACCTGGTTAGTGTCTGTTAATTTCATAGGTGTGAGTGCCTAGACTGTGTCGCCTAGTTTATGCACATGACCATAAATTTTCTTATTGTAGTTACGCTGTTGTCTCACATCCAATTTCTTTGTGTTATGACACATCGTCTCATGTATTGCTGTTATCTGATTTCTCAGTTGATCCACATATTGGTTTTCCATCTTTCTGCTGTAAGCAAAATATTGCATTGATAATGGCGTCGCCGCCTCTCTTCCAAACATGGCCTTAAATGTTGTTATCCAAGTTGTCAAATGTACTGACGTATTGTAAAAATACACAATCATTTCAATTACTTCTCTCCATTTGAGACCCCTATCCTTGAATTTGTGACTCTGATTAGCTTTATCAAGGTTCTGTTTAGTCTCTCAACTGCACTGTTCGCCTGTGGATGGTATGCTGTTGTTCTTTCATTCATTACATCTAGTAAGCATGTCATCTCTTGAAACATATTGCTTTTGAATTGTGGCCCCTTATTGGTGATTATTGTCTCCATTGGCCAGAACTTTAGAATCTATTCTTTCATTAGTATATCAGCAGTTGTTTTGGCAGTTGTATTTTTCATCAGGATTAACTTCTCATACTTGGTAAAGTTGTCCACCATCACTAGTAGGTACTGATGTCCTTCCTCATCTTTTGACAACATTTCTAGATCTTTTCTAGTGTTGCTTTCTGTGTTGGAAAATGTGGTTTGTTATAAAGAAGGCATTTCATGCATTTATTAATTATCTCTTATGTTACTTTCTGTATTGCCGTTGTGAAGAACCTTGTGTTAAACGTGCTCTCCATCTGCGTGATGCCTAGGTGGCCCTTCTTGTGAATTTTCCTTACCAATTCACATTTATAGTATTCTGGTATTGCAAATCTATTGTTTTGTCCTTCCACATATAGGAGTCCATTCTTGTTCTTCTTCAATTTGTACCCTTCATATTAGCTCATGGTTAACTTAGATAGTTTCAAACTTGGTTCCTGTAACTTCTTTATAATTTTGCTCAGTATCACGTCGTCTCTCTGTTTCTCTATGATCTCTGACTCTGATATCTCCTCCTTTATTGCGATTGGTTGCACTGCTTATCCCTTTTATCAACATTCATCTCTGGCAGCTCCTCGTACTCTGTGTGTGGAAAAATTGAAACTGTTTTTTCTGTATGGGTACCTCCCAGCATTGCTCTGATCACTAACTTGCTGGCGTTGCAGTCTATTATAAATGTTTCATTATAATTAGGCGCATTCAATTATGGTAATTTTGCTAGTTCTTCCTTTATCTTGTCCAACTCCTCCTGCTCATGTCATGTCCATATAAAACGTACTGACTTGCTCATCAGCCGCGTCATCTTGGCAGTCTTCCCTGCAATATTGGGTATGAAAGTGACGAAGTAGTTGAAGAACCCCATTATTCTCTGGATGTCTTTCTTGTTGTTTGGTTTCTCTATTCTTCTGATCATGTCTCTTGCGTTTTTCTTCATACATATGCGCCCCTTCTTGATCACTTGTCCCAAAAATATGATCTTTTCCTTTAGTATGCCGCATTTGTTACCCTTTATTCTCAGGCCTGCTTTTTGCAGGATTGATAGTGTTCATTATAATTTTTCCTCAGTCATGTTGCTGGTCACAATGATGTCGTTGATGTATGTGTTTATCCATCCTCCATCATGTGTTTTTTATTTTTCAGCACCTTTGTTATATATCTTTGAAACATTGCCAGTGCATTATATAGTCTAAACGCCATGTATATCCATTTGTACAATCCGTATGGGGTTATAAATGCCGTCTTTTCTATGTCTTCCATTCTCACCTGCCAATACACCTTACACAGATCTATTGACGTGAAGTATTTGTGTTTACTTGCCTCATATAGCATGTCCTCTATCCTGGGAAGTGGGTACAAATCCTTTTTTGTTACCTCATTTAGCTTCTGGAAACTATGGATAATCTGTGTTTGTCTCCCTGCTTCATGAATACTGTTGGCACAGCATACAGACTTTCACTGGATCATATTAACTTGCTATCAATTAATTCATTGGGTGTCATATTGTATTTGTCCTTCATTTGCTCTGGTATTCGCCTTGCTGGCAGCTTTATTGTCTTGTTTGTTGTCAAAATGATCCTGTGTTTTTCGCCTATTGCTTGTCCAATGCTTATCTCTCCATAATTGAATATCCGTTTGTGTCTCTCCAGCACCTCTTGAAGTTGTTGTAATTGTTTTTTGCTCATCCTCCAACAGCTCGGGTATTTTGGACTGATCTTCACTTGCTTTCATCCTTCTGCCCTCGAGTCAGCAGTGCGGAGTACCTCCTGTTTTTTTTTGTAAGTCCTCAAGTCGACCATACAAACTACTTGGGTCATCAATGTCTTCCATTGCTCTCCAGATAGCTTTGATGCTAGATTTGACATATTTTTTAAATATTTGTATATTTGTTTTCTGCACACTGATATTGTGATTTGTTGCATTTAGTATTGGTACCTTTCCTCTGCCATTATTTATCACACACATGCTTGAAGGCATTGACACGCTTTTTGAATTGATTCCTTTGTTGTCATAGATCATTATATCTGTTGTTATTGTCTCTTCTATTTAACTCCATGCATTCTCCATTGATATGGCTGCAGCATTATATCTTCCTCCAATTCAAACACTATTGCTGACAGTTTTCCTTCTTGCTCTTCAATTTCGATTTCCTCTTCTCTTATTTGATCGTCCTATCAGCATAATTTATTACACATCCATTCTTCATCAGGAAATGGTCCCCTAGTATCACCTCATATGGCAGTAAGTTGTTATGGGTGTCTATTACTACTAGTGTTTGCTCAAAGGTTGTATTTGCTATTCTGATTTGTACTGCCTTGATCTTGCCTTTTGTGTCTATGTACTCTCTGGATGCGTTGATTAATCTTTTGCTTGAACATTGTAAGTCTTCTCATTTAAATCCCAATTTTGTTGCACACTCATCCATTATTAACCATTGTTGCCTTTGTTAATATCCCATTTATCATTATCTTTATCATATTAATATTGTCCAGGTTCGTCATAATCATTATGGGTGCGCAGTTTATTTGAGTTGGTACTATGACTAGTTTTCCGATTATTCCTCTGTTTGGTGGTCCTCTACCAATAATTATTATAATCAATATAAGAATGAGGATAAGCATCTTTTTTAGTTTTTATTTGAGCATGTGAAAATGTATGCATAAATGATGTTTATCTTCCTATTTGTTGAAATTGTTAGACAAATGCATGGCCTTTTAAATTTAAATATTTAGATGTTTAGTGAATCTACAGTCATATTCACTAAGTTTACATTGCAATAACTTTTGGCATTAATTAGTAATTGAGTTAACCTCAAATGTCAACATGAAAAATACATTAAAGTGATTTGTATGCTGTAGGGAACATTGCACTGCTCTAGTGAGCTGTTTGATTCAGAAGCACATGTTAACCTATATACAGCTATGTCAGTTATTAGCATTACCTGCGGACATATAGATACATTCAGTCATATGCAAATGGTACTAACACTTTAAGGGTCATTGCTACTGATGATTTGTAAAAATGAAACCATCATTTATTATGAGAATAAATTGGGCTTCCTCAAGAGTATGGGATCTTCACAATCAATTTTTATAAAAGTGTGTTGAAAACCACATTAAAAATGGACTTATGATTGTCACCTAAACCCCAAAATCTAAGTTCTCTGTTAAGAAAGCCCCATTAAGATTGAAGTAATGAAAAACTTTTATTACTAAATATAATAAATAAGTTTCAAAAGGTACAAACACCTCTTTATTGCAAATAACAATGTATTTGATTGGAGATGAAGAATTTTATTGAACCCTTAATGTTAATAAAGAAGTGTTTATTGTTACTGATCTCATAGAATACAATCTGATACTCTTCACTAATAGTAGTGTAAATATCAAAGAAACAATAAATACTTGCACCTCTTTTAACATCATTGTTGATACATATGCTCAAAAATATGTTGGACTAGATTTGATGATCAAAATGATTAATCTTATTTAATAAATGCATCCAGAGAATGCTATGTGAATGTCAAAGGTGTTGTCAGTAAAGTAAAAACATCCATACATGTATAATTTGAAAAAGATGTTAACATAAGGGATACACACAACTAACCATTACTATAGGCAGTGAATTTGGTTATGAATTTCTCTCTGAAAGCAACTATCTTATTGAATATCATTTGAAAATGCAAATAAGTGAAGATAACAATAGCAGTCATTTCTTTCTTACTACCACATTTGATGTGTCCTCCCAATTCTATTTTATTTAAAATCTCAGATTTGACACTAATCAATATAAAAACTAAGAAACATTAATGGTGAGCTTGCAATTTAAAAATAATATAGAATTAAATTGAAAAACATCATAGTACATAATTTTACATAATGTAGTGTAATCACATTGCTGATTCATTAGCTCATTGTAATTGGTATAACTAAGGATAGCTACTTATGATGAATTAAGTGCAAAACATTTGGTGAATATATATGGTTGATAAGATTTTTTAATTCACTTATTTGCTGCTCCTGGGTAAAGGCAGCTAAAGTTGCCTCCAATAATTGGTGGTGGTGATTTCACAGTTAAAATAAGATTCATCTTAATGTGACAGAATGCAGGTGTAAGGGCATTCTTGTTAGCCTCACCTAGTTTAGGAAGGTGCATATGGAATTTCACCTAATTATTTGGAAATTTTATTTGTTAAATTTTAATTCTTCAAAATTTACAATTATCATCTGATCAATCAAAAAATGTGTTAATAAGAATTGTAAAAGCTTCTAGAATTTATTACTATCCCAAATGTAATCAATGAGAAAAACCAGATTGTGATAGATTTTAGTATTAAAACAATTTAGTAGTTATTAGCTCTTCCTTTCTAAATATGATAATTTAGTAATTTAATAAATGAAAGTGATGAGCTAAATTCTAATGTAACATTCACTACTAGGCATTGGCATCTGGTTTTCTTTGGTATACAATTATAATTTGAATGATGGATTTGCAGGTAAATATGTACTCGTTTTCAAACTGCTTTGCTTCCACATTATTAACTACATTAACTTTAATTAACAGATACTATAACAAACACTATTGAGATGACGGAGCTCTGTAGTGTCTCCTTCAATTGTTAGTAACTTGGCATCTGTTTGAAGCCAATCTCCACATTCCGTATCACACACTCTTCTGTGATCCAGTTGGTTGAGTTCCAGTTCCCAGCTCATTGATGTAACTTATGTGTACCCTATTGTAGCTCAGTGTATACTCAATACAAGACACAATTTGACTTGACTCTAATTGTTAATTAATATTGTGTTTAGCCATTACTAAATTATATTGGCTTCAATAAACTAGTTAAAATATAGCAGCTACCCTACATATTATAATTAATACATGCTCACTCACATTATCAGTCACATTATCATTATATGAAAAACACTATATACATTGAACAGATAATCAAATTGGCAATTTTTAGGATGAATTTGCAAAATAAGTTGTGCAAATTTTGTGCAAATGAAATATGCACAAGGGAAATTGTGTTTTCCAGCAGCTGGTGCACTCGAGAACAAATCGTAAGAAAGTATATGTAAAGTACATGAATACCTGTACAGTAGTTATCTATGGTGTATTATTCTCAGTGTCAAAAAAAATTGAACTCATTATCAATCTTAGTTTATAAAACGTCTTTGATTTGCATTTGTTACAAAAACAGTGAAATGTGAAGAAAAATATAGTGAAAGTGTTGCAGTTTTGTTGCTTGCCAACTATCTAAACTACTGTACTCAACATATTGGCTTTAAAATTAAAATATAGACAATTCAGATGAAGTGCCCAAACTTTTGCCAATAAAATTGTGATAAGAAAATTGAAATAAAGAACTGTTTTAGTAAAAACAATGTATTCACTTTTGTATAATAAGTTTAAATACCATAGAACAATGATTCTCATCTCGGAATATATATATATATATATATATATATATATATATATATATATATATATATATATATATATTGTAATATAGTATTAACAGATAGCAAAACTCATAGAAAAATTTTAAAAAAAAATTCACAAAAGGTATCTCTATAAGAGACAATTTCGTGTTAGTGTTCAAAAGTTTCTCAGACATTTGGAAGCTATCACAATACATAGCTTTTTCCCACAAAGTATTAAATTTGGTAAAAATAAACATGACCTAAATTATCACTCTTTTCATGATACGCTTTTCCTAATTGAAATTTTTTCAGGAAACTTCTAAACCAATTACATATCTACTGAAAAACTGTCTAACATAATTAAAGTATTTTATAAAGCATGTATAGTTGCTTTGCCATTTTTATTGAAAAAATATGCAAATCCTAAACATTTTATTGGTGCAACAAACTAGACTTATTTAGCAGACCCAGCACAGAAATGGATATGGGTTGAGGTGTGTTTGGGCCGAATTCTTGCAAAAAGTCTGCAGAAACAATTGAAGGAAATTTCATTAAAATTGCCTTGATTACTACCCAGCAGCGCAAGCGAACAAACCAAGTGAGGTGAATGTAATGGAGCTTATATATAATACGTTCAAAGG